>PTEX01000095.1:264636-495240 GCA_003342815.1 Eudromia elegans
CGTCGTGGGCTCGGGGAACTGGTGAGTGTCCGAGAGCTGCGGCCGGGGCCGGAGCGGGGGGGCCGCAACAGGTCCCGGGCAGCGCCGGGAGGCGCGGGGCGGGAGCGGCTGCGGGGAGGAGGCTGCGCTCCCCTCTCCGACCCATCCATCTATCTATGTATGAATCTAGTTGTGCGTTTTTGTTCTTTCTTTCTAAATAAACCTCCGTTAAGGATCTCCATGGTCCTGAAAGCTGCCCCGAACCGCAGCCGYGGCCGGCTGGGCTCCGCCTGCATCCTGCTGCTTTTGCTGCCCCTGCTCCTCGCTCTCCTTCCCGCTTTCTGATGCGCTCCCTCCTTCTCTCTTATTTTTGTTTATTCTCTCACCACCACCCCAGTCCCGTCTCGCTCTGCAGAGCCCTTGGGCGGGGATCCACCTTTGCTTGATGCTGCAAAGGGGCTGCCCGTAKGCCGGGCTGGTGCAGCAGCCTGCAGGGAGCGGGAGGCAGGACAAGAAGCTCCTCTTACCTTTATGTCCGTGGTCCCTCTGCCTTGTTATCCAGGTGGGAATTATCAGGAAAATAGGYGTCTAGCAGATAAGAACAAGGGGGAGAGGGGCCATAAAGCTGCAGCTCCTACATCATCCCAGTGGGTCCCTTCCGGAGCCCTGTGGGGCTGGTGGGTGTCATCTCCACATCCATGCAGTACAAAGGATAACCCCGGCAGGAAGGAAGCACAACRCAGAGCTCCAGGTCCTGCGGAGCGCCAGTGGCTGGGGATGGGATGATAAAGCCGGCGTCTCCCGGCGTCCGTCCCYGCTGCGTGTGGTGACATCAGGAACGTGGGTGGAGGGAGGATAYGGGGGCAGCCCCCGAGGGGAGCGCAGGGAGCTGCCCCTGGGGACACGGTCCTGCCACTGCTTTCCAGGCCACATGGCTTGGGTCCTCTGTGCCTGCACCTTGCCACACAGCAGGGGTGACATTCACGCACCTTTACCTCTGCCTCCATTTCATTCCTATGGAATGAAAATGCCTTCGGTGCTAAAAAGAGCACCCAGGTGAGTTCCTCTGGGATCCTGAGGACCTTCTGTGTTGCTTCTCAGTGATTTGKCGTTAGGAGGTTTGTATTCCTTTGAAGGCACCAGAACATGTGCTAGCATAGGCKTCACTTAAAGCCATGAGTTGTTTGTACCTTTCATTTTCCACCATCCTCAGGAGGCAGTCTGGGGTCTTGGTGCGGATGCATCCTGGTACAAGCACTGTGTTAAGGTCCTCAGTTTATTCATGTCCTCATTCGTAAGAATATGTCTGTCTGCTACTGCTCAGATCCTGCTAGGCTGGACAAAAGCACTGCTCTCCAAAGCTCCTTGGTTTTACTGACTGGATAAATCCCTTTTCATTGGATTTTGCATCCTACTTTTCTTACTGTTTGTGCAACTTGAGCACAACCAAACAGACCAACATGTACATGTGTGTGTTGGTGATCAGCAAACACAGTCTCGTGGTAGCTCTTTGGACTGGTTCTGTAGWAGGAGGATGGGTTCCTGAAGGTTTCTGAGGTACTGGACAGCTCASCGGAAGTAAGTGCCCAAACACTTGGTATGAGGGAGCGGTTGTTTGTGCTGTGCTCAGGACAAGAGCCAAACGAGGCTCTTTGTCCTCCTGCCCTGCGGCACCCGCTCCCTGCATCCTCGCGTTCCTACCAAGCGTCCGCATCACGTGGGCCTCGCGCGTGACTCTCCAGGGCCCCATCTTTCACGCGGATCTGCACAGCTACAATCCGCAGGAGCTCATCGCCACCCACCCTTCCCTTGGGCCTTGCAGATGCCACCTGCCTCCGGTCACATCTGCTTAGTCTTCTGCACCAGCGTTTCCTCGCCCTGTTGTCATCCCGCCCCACCCTGCCTCCCGCTTCTGCCTCACATCCCACAAAGGCCTCCAAGCTCAGGATCACTTTCAAGACCTCCAACAGCCAGCGAGGGGTGCTGAGGAGCAGCTTTCAGCCCTCACCAGCTCACCCGACACACTTGGTCATTCTCCTGCTGCCTCTTCAGAGTGCTCTCCCTGCTCTCCCSAGGCTGATTACTTGTCATAAACATCTCCACGCGCCACTGAACCGCCTTCCTTCCAGACTTCAGAGGGCTCTTTCCCCGCTCATGGTCCCTTTGAACAGTTATGCCACAGGCTGCCCGATCGCCCCGTGCTACCTGCCCCTCTCCTGGTGTCCCTCTGTTGCTGCTTACCTTACACGCAGATCTTTGGCCAGGGACACTTCTCGTGCTAGTGCTCAAATCCCTCCTCCTCGCAGCCTCCATGGCAACACAGGCATCCTAACACAACACAGAAATGAAATGCTTATCTTCGGCCCCCAGTATTTTCCTAGAGCCATTAACCACGGGCACTCACCTGGTCTTGCACTTTCATTTACTGACTTCAAAAATTATCTGAGTCTTCTACTGATCACCACTAAATTGAGTTTTGGATAGAAACTCACAGAAGTCTTTCTGTGCTCATGTCCTTGGTTTTGTTTGCATAAGCAGACATCCCCTGCCAAGCCTGTGTAGTCTACTGAACATTGGCCTCACAGACAAAGCAATTCCCCTTTCCAAGGCTGATTAGTGGTGACTGCAAATTTGAAATGGATTAAGTAAAACAGAGCATCAGGTTTTGAACTGTTTGACTATTTGTTTCATGGAAAGCTATTTTCCCTGATGTTTATCAAAAGTGTTTTAAATATTTAACCCCTTTCTCCCAACATTTCCCATTCTTCAAAACAGAAACCAAGCCAAAATCCTATGATCTGTGAGGCCATCTTTATGCCCCAGATACCTATATCTTGTCAATGGGAAAATGCTTGGGGGGAGCAACGTCTGAGTGTGGCTGTTGTGACAGCTCTACTAGAAGATCAAATTTATCTACTGAGAGGTTGGGGCTGGAGTCTGTTCGTCTTCATAAAAATAAAATAAATCTGGTGTGGTCAGACTTTACTGGAAAAAAATAATTGCCTCTTCCTGCACACTATCACTGGCCATCTAAATCATTTTAGGGTTATCTTCATATTGCTGAAGTGAGAGAGCCTTGGTGTCTTGCTGAGATTTTTTTGCGGAGAAGGATGAATAAATGACAGTGGGTGTAAGTGAGGAATGTTACTGTCCTAGAGAAAAGCAGCGGGGAAAAATCACTTGTCCTTAGGGAAAGCTGTATCAAAACCTGGAAAATGAACCAAGATCTCAAGTCCTAGTCCAGTGCTTATATATAGAAATATCTTAATACACATTTACTGGACTCATCCTCAGGCCAGGCCTTGCCTGTGCCGTTAACAGCAGAGGAAAAGACCTGGAATAGAAGTAGTTTTATAGGTGATACAAATGTGCTACAACTATTTTTCCTTCAGAAAAGAAAAAAAAAAAAAGAGCTTTTCTTTTACAGTGAAGTTGTTCCCTTAAAACACTTAACTACATATTTTACATTCATAAAGGATCAAACTAGATCATCACTTTTGAAATAAAGCAATAGAGCAGCTCTGGCAAAGAAAAGATTGTTCCCCATGGGATTTCTTTGTGGTTACAGATAAAGAYGCAGCCCTTCCTCTTTTATTACATATTGAACAATTATCCACGTGCAAACATGTTACATTGAAAATATAGTCCAGCTGAGCCCCTTACGACATGGTTTCCTTTGAAACATCCACAGTGCAGACCTGTCTGGCCTTAATCTTGTCTATATTTAAGACTTACCAGTTACAGAAAACATCCCCTACTTGGTAGCTGCAGGTGTGGTACAAACAGGTCAGAGGACAGGACCATTGCAACTGGATCCCCTCTCGCAAACAGGTTAGCAAAACAGCTTGCACTTTAAAGAGCGCAGAGAGGTGTGAGAATAATCCCTCCCACGCCACAATTTTAACATCAGAGAAGCAGGAATTGTGGCAGCCCACCCAGGATTTTTAATATGCTTTTGCCAGGAAAACAAAGGAAAGTTGGCAAGGTTGTAGTGATGGGTGAGGAAATAAGGAAATGAAGTATTCTCTAAACTGAGATAACAAGTGCACAACAGGACTGAACTGCATGGTTACAATTTTTTCCAATTGCAATGCTGTCAGTGAAGTTTAGATCATTACAGAAAAAGTCACTGGCAGCTTGACAGGTTTTTTTTCTTAAATCTTTAAAAAAATTTCTTAAGTATGTGTCATATAAAATCCCTAGAGCATCTGTTTGCTTATTGGTAGAAAAGTGGGATACATCTATTTTAGGCTTTGTCAAAGCAAGATCACTCAGCAGTGCTTTGTTACCAGATTATTTGATACTTTTTGGTCTTTAGAAAAGCTATCTAAGGAGCAAGATATATTTATCACTCTTGTGTTTTCATCATTCTTGATGCTCCATCACACTTTTGCTCTATACTTTCTACATAAACCTTCAGCTTCCTTATTACCACTGTGCTGTGGTTTCATTCCTTTGCTGTTAAACTGAGCATTTTGATAGAGGGTAGTAGACAAAGGTTTCTGATAACGTAGCAAGAATATAAACAGCTTTATAATTATCCTGAGTTATTATCCATAAAATAATTTGCATTTCCAACTGGCAATAAAGCCATTTGTTTCCTTTCAGTTATTTCACCTCCCCCCTCTTTTTTTTTTTTTTTTTTTTTAAAAGGGGATCAGTCATAGCAAAAATCATTGGCAACAATGTCCAGAAGTCCAACAGATTTGATCCTGTCGTCAAGATGTGGGTATTTGAAGAGATCATCAATGGTAGAAAACTTTCAGAAATAATCAACAGTGAACATGAAAACGTGAAATATCTTCCTGGCTACAAGATACCTAAAAATGTGGTAAGCTGAATAAATCACTGGAATGGTGTTTGTTGTTTTAACAGGAGGGGCAACCACTGACAAAGTGATTTACCTATTTTTAAAAGCGACTTTCAAGCAAATTCAGCAGTAGAAATTGTGCCTGTAGAAAATCAGCTCACTGACTGTTCAAGTATGAACTAGAGCTTAGTTAAGTTCTGCCTGAATTACAAGTACCATCTGCTATTACCTCATGATACTTGGTGTGCGAAAGTAGGAAGCAATCCATTGCATCTAGTTTGCTACCTAATTTATTTATTTTTCAAACACTCTGCTGGAGCAAAACTCACTCTTGTGACTTTTGCTTGTTCATATCAAGCTTCAAGCTTAATGCACTAGAAAAGATAAYGTCCCATCTCCCTCTCTGGCATAAATCAGCACATCCATCCACCATTTCAAGAGTTCCGTCCAGGCAGAGCTATTTCAAACCTACAGCACCTACTGGGAAAAAAAACAAATGAAGCAACTGCTCCCCTTCTTCTAGAAGGGAAACGTGCAGAACAGCCAGGAGCCCTGGCCTGCAGGAATATGAAGAGCGTCCCTCTTGTTCCATAGGTGATTTCAGGAGAGCAACATACTGGCATCTTTAACACTGCTCTAGTTTCTGATAGTAGGAATGATTTTTCATAGATATTATGAAATACTGCATTATTTATTGCCGAAATTAACGCGCTCGGCTCGTGCACAGCTGCCCAGGCCAGGCAGGTGAGTTTGCCCCGCTCAGGCTCTTGCCGTCTGGCAGCGTTTTGCGGAGCCAGGAAGCAGCACCATGTTTCTGGGCGAGTGGCGGTTGCCAGAGGCACCCGAGAGGCTGCATGGCCAGCCCTGCGTGGTGCACAGGCCCATTCAGGCCCCACCGAGAGCTGCGGCTGCACGTCTACACTCCCACGGGACGACCCGGGCCCACGGTGGCTTCGCTTTAGGACCCAGCTGCCCTGGTTATTGGCACAGGCTTTTAGGAGGTCAGCAAGGTCTGTGGCCCTTGTTATCCTACCTGCAGCAAAGCCTTCACTCGCAGAACTCAGCTGCTTGTGGTGAGGCCTGGAGAGGCCCTAGYGCATCTTCACCTCCGCCTGAGGGAAAAAGCAACTTATTTTTCCCCCGYGTTGCTGCTCCTCCTTTTGCAGGCCGCTCTCTGGCTGCGTGGTGCCTCAGCGCAGCCCTCGCTCCTGGCCCTCGTGAGCTCTTTTCCCGGAGAAACCGCTCTGCTGGTAGCRGCTCCCATCCTGCTGCCAGGAATCGCAGGTGCTCTGGGTTTGTGCTCCGAGGTYGTGTCCAAAGGCAGTATTTTCTCTGAGTGGGAGCTGACAGCAAGAGCAAATTCAGCTGTTCTGCCTGTAATGGAGGTCGAAAAATTGTTAAGAGACACTTGCATTTGGAGGAAGACACAGCTTGCTAGGTCACAGACATTAGGCATCATGTTGTATGAATTTTTGTAAAGATCAATTCACTGTATGCTGGGGAGSTGAGGGGAACCAAGATACACAGTAAACAATAAATTCTGCCTTTTGATGAGGTTTATTGCTGAAAAGGCTCTGCTTCTGGGAACAGGTTTGGCCCCTCACTCTCCAGCATGACCACTCCTTGGAGCAGGTATCTCCCAGCTCACAAAGCACCATCAAGAACTACCTTAAAACTGCACCGGGAGAACAGTGCAAGTTTTAAAAACAAATCATCCTCCCTAGGTTATTCACACAGGGCTAGAATGGGAGGAAGGTTTAAAAGGGAAAAAAAAAAAAAATCAAAACAGCCCCAGTCTGAAAGAGTTGGGTGGCTATTTCTGAAGATGACCAACAGTTATGGCACAGCACCAATTAAAATGAAGGTATTTGCCATGTCACCTGTGAAGGTTGCATAGGTTGTTATGGGAGCTCCTAGCTGCTGCGAGGGGCTCATTTCTGCCGCCGCTCTCGCCTAGGTGGCCGTCCCYGACGTGGCCGAAGCAGCGAGCGGCGCAGATGTTCTCGTGTTTGTTTTACCCCACCAGTTCATCGGGCGGATCTGCGAGCAGATTGCAGGGCAGATAAAGCCTGGAGCATTTGGGATTTCGCTGATCAAAGTAAGTGGCCGTGTGGGGCGGGTCGGTCTGCAAGGGGCAAACAGGCGCTCAGCCCCGCTGGGCCCAGCCTGGCCAGAGTAACTGCCCTCCTCAGCCTGGGTCACTTCCCGCTGCGGCTGGCGGAGGTGAAACGGGCAGGGAAAGGGCTGCCCAAGCTGGTGTGACCACCAGCAAACGGATTCATGAGACTGCAGCCTCCGTTAGCCCTGAGCAGAAAGGGCTCCAGCTCCRAAGGCCTATTCCAAGTACCTGCTCCTCTAGAAGCTGTTGGGGGCAACATTCAAACTGCACAACACTAATAGTTTTTGCAGGACTGAAGCAATTTCTATTTTTAATGAACTGGGCAATCTCTGTTTCAAGGATAGATTATTGTAATCTTAAAAGGGATTAATATTTCAGGAGAATCTCCAGCTACAGCCAGAGTGCAAGCATATAGTCTGCTGCTCCTTAGGTTGACTACATTACAGGAAATACCCAATTAAAACTGCAAACGAAAGCAATTTAACTGAAGCTTTCAGACTGCAATACCACAGCTCGCTCTTCCCTTTCTATAGACATTACCTTGCAAGTGCAGAACACGCCGGGCAGGGGAGGGAAAGAGAAGGGAGGCAGCAAGGAGCTGCCTGCAATTTGACTTCTTTCTTCAGCATCAGGGCGACTGTGGCAGCTCAGAACATACACTCTTTAACAGGAAGGAAGCAAACAGATTAATTAATATCTTGGAAAAAAAAGGCACTGCTCATAGACTTAATTTAATAATTGATTCAACACTACTGGAGCTTAAAGTGAATCTTAGGACAGAMGCACCAGCTGCAAGGCCTGTTTCACTCTTGCAGGATTAGCTCAATTGCAGCAYTTTTTCCCTGAATTTGCCAGGGAGTTAAAGCACAAAAACAGAGCAGGCGCATGAGGAGCTCGCAGCAGCGCAGTCCAGCTTCTGTTGTTTGTATTGCTGTGGAGCAAACGTGGTGGGTGATTTAAAGGGCTACCCGTGCATCACAGCTGTGGCTAATGCCAGAGAATAAGAACCCCACATCATTTAAACTAGGAATAGGGACCTACAGGCAAGGAGAGAGCTTATGTTTTACCACTGCTCTGGTGCTTCCTCTTCTAGTAAGTTGGTTTTTGTGATCATCTCTTCTTCAGGGGATTGATGAGGGACCTGAAGGCCTGAAGCTCATATCTGACATCATTCGAGAGAAACTGAACATAGAAATCAGCGTCCTTATGGGAGCCAACATTGCCAAAGAGGTGGCCGAGGAGAAGTTCTGTGAAACCACCATTGGTAAGTGCTGCAAAGAGCAAATTACAGCCACCGTTTCTAATTTCACTCCACCTGTGAGCAGGATAATGTCTCAAGATGCAACCTGCAACTACAATGTGGCAAGTCCTGCGAGGTTTTTGGGTTGGTACAGTATAYACAGCCTGCGCTGAACTCGTGCAGGGAGGCAGCACGATTTTCAGGGGAGTTCAGTACTGGCGTGATCAGATGCAAAATGACAGCACATTCCAGTGCTGAGAGCTGCTGGCTAATTTCATTCATTAAAAAACTATGGCTTAATCCCATTCCTGTAGGAATTAGCCAGAGACACCCGTTAATGTGGATAAAGCTCCATTCCATGTCCTCGGGCAGTTCGATTCACTAGGCCACGCAGATAGACAAATCTGCCTCGGTAAAGGAGCACAAGCCAACTTTCTGGTTGCACCTTTGCCATCTTCAAACTTCTCCATAAAAGAAAGAGCCTYGTTCTCCTCCCTCTGCTTCATGGTGCTTGTCAAGACATGGCCTCAGACTGGGCTGGACCTGACTGGAGAGTTCGGTCAGAAGCTTATAAAATCCCTTCATTTTTAAAAACAGCAGAAATCCAAGTCACCTTTGTCAACAGCCCACGAAGACATAATAAAGCCATGTTGCAATTGCTGCTCCATTGCCATGCAAAGGTTATAACAACGGTGAAACTGTGCCAGCTGGACAGACGGTGCTGGCAGAGCGACTGGGCAGGAATAGGGCTAGATGTGATTTGGAAAGTTAGGCAATATGCAGTGCTTGGAGGCGACTTTAACCTCTGCTGGCCCAGTTCTTAGCAGTGCTGTGATAACTCTGGAGAGATACTTCCCCCTTGGTTTTGGTGCCTAAGAGGGATTCCCATAAGGGGAGCCACATAACCCAGAAACAATCCCCTCAAGCAGATGTCTCCAAATATCTGTTAGTGCAAAGGACAGGGAGCAAATGCAGAGTTTCTTGCGAGACTGTGCCCATGGTTACCAGCACACTGTTGCCCAGGCTAACAAAATTCTTTAAACAGACTAGGAGTAACCATCAAAAATGCTGACAGCTAGAGGAGGACAAACCTCCTCTAAACAAACCAGCAAAAAAACAACCAGCCAACACTAAGTGAAGCTCCATTCAAAAGCCATTGCCCCGCTGCCAAGCACGGTTGGGAACAGGACAGACCAGCTCTGTCTCCACGCTGGGCTCTCTACCTTCTTCTCGGTACCTGGGGCTGGCAAGCACACACTGCATGACTGCGGTGGAAGTGTTTCCAGCAGTGCAAACACTGGACTTCACTATCTGCATCTCCCTGCCACTGCAAACTCATCTGCCATGAGGCATTTGCACCCTGTAGGAAGGCTTGGCAATTAGATGAAGCCCAGGTGCTGCCCCCATCAGATCATCCCATATCATCCCCGGGAGCTCAAGGTGGGAGCTCAAGGCAGGAGCTCCAYGTGCCCTGTAGGCAGGGACTGTGGCCGGAGAGCAGGGCCACATGAGGAGGTCACGTGTGAGCAGAAACCCCAGGCAGCCTCCTTTGTAGTTAGTCTGGTCTCAGGTTCATCTCTTGCAAGGGCTGTGGTTTTATGAGCCTTCCTAGGCAGAAATCTGCATTAGGGACTGCTCTAAAGTGTCATTAGGCAACGTTTAGTTAATGCAGGAGGACTGGCATATGGTTACACTTGCTTCCAGCAATATGATCTRCTGTCAAGTAACAAATGCCTTTTCAACAATACACAATCCTGCAGATCACAATATCTGAAGTGCCTCCTGGCCCCTTTACCTCAGGTTTCCATTACCAGCACATATTACTTTCAYCCTGAAACTTTGACCAAAACAGTTCAACTTTCATTCTTCTGTCCCACAGGGTGCAAAAATGAAAAACAAGGACAGATCTTCAAAGAATTATTGCAGACCCCCAATTTCAGGATTACTGTGGTGGACGACTGYGATACCGTGGAGATCTGTGGAGCCTTAAAAGTTAGTCCTTTCAAACGTAACTGTTTTTAGTACAATTCTGCCCTCACCTGGTCCAAACACTAGTCCTGCTATTATGCAACCGAGTGACCTCGGACAGAACATGTGCTGGTTTTCCAGCCTATAGCAATGAAAAAAGTGCATTTTGAAGTACACTTCTTCAGCATTGCCTTTGCTAAAAAARAGCCCCGGGCTGCATGTTTGTCTGGAGGCAAGCACTTCAGTGGCAGTACTRGGTACCATACTACTGAAGTAGGGTAAACCACACTATTTCTACATCAAAATGGGATTTCCGTGGGGGAAGAATTGGCTTCTTCAGGGGATGAACACTGGGAGGTGAGGTGGGAGGCGAGGTGGGAGGCATGCAGGAGGGCAGCAAGGAGTTGTGAACACACTTAGGATCCCTAGATATTTGTTTGAACCATCAGAGGCCAATTCTACTGATTATTCAGTAGGCAAAATAGTAGTAGTACTGATTACAGAGGGGAAAAACAAGTAAACAAACAAAAAAACAACCTGGATCTGTTGCAGCACTAGTATATAGAGCAACACCTGTTTAAATTATAGACAGGCAGCGAAAAAAAAATCAAGGCATAGCCCAGGCAAGGATGCAGAGGTAGTTGAAAGAGATGGGTCAGTGCATCCCAGGTTGGGATCCCAACTTTTCTTTTTACAGAAAAGGAAAACAAATTCAACTTAGCCTACATGATTACAATATTTAWTCAGTTGCTTTGATCTTTCCCTTGGGAATCACAGGGGATTCTTTTAAAGACCTTCTAGGAGTCCAACAACTTTTGCTTAACAGAAGCTTAGATGTTTAGCTTCTTTAACATCAACTCAGAGCTACCAGAACAGAACCCRGGGCGCGTCAGATTGGAGCAGTTTTGCTAAGTAGCAGTGTGTATTGATGAAGTGCATGTCTGATGGGATGGTGTCTCTYATATTTTTGTAATAAACTTTCTTTTCAGAACATCGTAGCAGTAGGAGCGGGGTTCTGCGACGGGCTGGATTTTGGCGATAACACCAAGGCAGCGGTTATACGGTTGGGCCTCATGGAAATGGTGGCTTTTGCCAAGTTGTTCTGCACGGGACCAGTGTCAATAGCCACCTTCCTGGAAAGCTGCGGTGTGGCTGACCTAATCACTACCTGCTACGGGGGACGCAACAGAAAAGTAGCGGAAGCCTTTGCTCGCACTGGGAAAGTAAGCAGGTTTTTGAAATATTTTCAACTAAAGCACAAAGAAATCCTTGTGTGTTCTGCACAGGYATCATTAGCTGCGTACCTTCCCAGYAGCTGCTGGTGCTGCGGCAGCATTCCCTCTGATCCAAGTAATTGGTCTCCTTTCTTCTAGTCCATTGAGGAACTGGAAAAYGAGATGCTGAATGGGCAAAAACTACAAGGGCCTCAGACTTCTGTGGAAGTCTACAAGATCCTGAAACAGAAAAACATGCTTGATAAGTAAGTGCTTTGATTTTAAAAACCTGAATTGACAAGTTATGAGCAATCTAGAGCTTCTTCAAAGGTACTTGTGTTCAAGGGGCCTGCTTGCTCCTGTATCAGCTGCTTTCTACACACCAAGACTCCACTGCGGTTCAGCGTAGCCAGGTTTAGCCCAGCTTGTTTAGCCTAACAGTGTGGGATGACAGGCAGAGAGCATTAGAAGAAACAAACCACAAACTTATATGCAAAAAAATCGAAACTATGGTATTACATTAAAAATAAAGAGACTCCTTAACAGGAATGGAAMCTTGAATGGAGTCTAGATCTAATAAGCATGTCTATATTTACACTTACTTATACAGTTTGCTCCAAGTATTTCAGCGATCTCATTTTTTAAGTATGTAATTGTTAAGAGAACTGGCACAAGTTAAAAAGCAAGTATYTTTTAAGTCATGGAAAGAAAATCAAACAGTATGTATGTTCTGAACACTGGAGGATATCGAATTCAKTTTTTTTTCCTAGCAACTGAAAACTCTATATAGTAATTTTCTCTCCACAACAGATTTTCTCTGATGTTACCCAAAATAAATCAGTTAATTTCTTCTAATTGCCTTAATTTCATTCCCACTACAGTGTTTCATCTTCGTATCAGTCATTCATAGCCTTCCAGGATTTCTTCCTGAGTGTCAGCTACTTTCAGCAAGAATAAACTTTAAACARATGCTTTCCTTTTAATGTATAAAAAGTACCTGGAAAAAGGAAGAAAGTATTAGAAATACTTAAGCAAGCATTCAAATTTTATTTTCTTTTTYACATGCTTCTTTTAGGTTTCCATTATTCACAAGCGTCTACCAGATCTGCTATGAGGGGAGACCAATCCAGGATTTCATCTCGTGCCTGCAAAACCACCCAGAACACATTTAGAAATACACTCTACTTACCTGGTTGCATACTCATCCTTTCAGGACTGTTACTTCTGCCCACTCCACAGCAAATGAATAGATAAATGGACTGTGCAATGCTTGCTGTAAAAGCAGCAGAGAATGTATTTCAGTATCCTCATTCTGGGGATTAAAAAAAAAAAAAAAAAATCTGCCTTCAATTTCATCATTATATCCCAGGAAGAGGAAGTGAATGGATAATTTAACTTTAGTTTGATTTTTGTTAGTAATTGGGGCATTAGCCCAGAATTATTTTCTTGCTGATTATAAGAAACCATTGCCTGTGTTACTTCCCCTAAGTTCAATATTGCTCACATGAGGCTCAGCGTTTTGCCTACTGATGGTAAGACAGCACAAGATGTGGAAAGTATAAAAGAATTCCTCAAAACAGAAAAGTAATTTAAAAAGTCTGACRGTAGCAAGATGCAATTATATGGTCAAACACGAGTTGCCATAATTCCTCCCAAACACAGATACTGTAATATTCTGCAATTTGTGCCATTTAGTCCTCCCTTGACTTTGTTTCCCGATATAAGCATCTTTATGGGGAGGAGGATGGGAGGAACTATTGTTATTGTGCTCAGACATGCATRAATGTTCTATAGATGAAAAAAAATCTTATTTTCACTTTGTATATAGAATATATTCCTTCAAGTATAGTGTTTTTTAACTAACCAAATGCATCCACCTTGGTGTATGGATTTCTTAACAAGTAGTATTTGTTAAGTAGTACTAGCAAAGAGGGGAGAACTGAAAGCACGCGATAGGACTGACGCACAACTCTGCCTGCATCCTGTGCAACGGTTACTCTGAGGACGTCAGAAGTGAGGAGACATCCCTGATACCTGACTTTTTACGAATGCACAAAAAAAGACCGCTACACACGCACAGAATTCCTATAAAGTTATATTTGAAACTGAGCTGCTTTTAAACTCCTCCAGAAAACCACTGGACAGAACCCATGCAACTCCATGCATCTTTCCCAGGACYGCAAGAGAATACTGCCCTGATCCTGCTGTACATTAAGCAAAGCACCACACTCAACACTTCTGAAGCAAGATGCCTCTATCTGCTCCTGAATTTTAGACATAAACTGGTACACGTACCAGTTTATAATTTTGCTACTGATGGCGTTAATTTTAGAAACTAAACTTTTTAAACCTGCTAGCCGTACTCAGGTAACTTTACATACCTGATGTTTTTCAGAGTTAAAAGCCATCAATGAAATGAACAGTGGCATGTTTTGTATGCTCTAATACCCATCTAAAAGATTTGTATTTAAAGGAGATGAACAAAAAGTCAGAGTAATCTACTTTTTGTTTTGCTTCTTTTCTCCAAAATACTAGTGAGGAAAGCAAGTGTTTTTGGTCTCAATGTATTCACTGACATTAAAAAAGTAATAATAAAAAGGTTATAGAATCCTTTCCACTCTGTGTTTTACAGGAATGTTGTTACATCTTTTACATKTATCAGAGTTATACATATATACATATATATATATATATGAATGTATATTTTTAAGTCTTACAGCCTGCAAAGCATGCTCAGACACCAGAAGTYGTGTTTGTAAAGACAGATCACAAACCTCTGCCAACAGCGGCGCTCCTACCTGTGGAAAGTCACAGCTGACCACAGATYTGGACTCTGCAGTGCAGATGCTCCTTCAGCTCAGACAGGAGTCATGTGGTTATATAGCACTGGAAAACAAAACAAAATGCCCACACAGCATCTTCCTTTTCAAAGTAAAAAAAGGAAACAAAAGACCTAAATATCAGATAATCTTAAGTAGCATGACGGGATAGATAATTTGGGAACCTCTCTCATTTACCATCAGACTGAACTTCTGAAAAGTCATTTATGATATGATAATATAAGAATACAGAACATTTTATATTCAAAGTGTATCAAGTATCTGTTTAATAATAAAGTGATCAGTAAAYGTGATGTGCTGTGATTCCATTTTTCAAAATTAGCTCCTAAGTATTGTAATAATACTCCTTTACTGTGCTTACTTTTCCAATTAACATCATCAGTGTTCAAAAGAAAAGGACAAGGAAAGTGGGTTTTCTATAGACATTTTATTGACAAACGGAACTATTTATTCTTCTGGATGACAAACTTTTACACAGTAAAATAAAGAAGTTTTACTCCATAAATAACAAAAAAATAGCCCTTATATCTCAATTCCAGTCAAAATCTATGCAAAATAGTTTGTTCTCTATTTACATTCCATATCAAAATAAGAAACATGCTCAGTGTCAGCCAGGTCTTTCCCAAGTGTTACGCTTATCTCCAGGGTGACATCAAAAAGGCAACCTTCATACTTTGCAAGTCTCCTCCTGTAAGATCCCATCACTTAATGCACAATACAGACCCCAGCCTCAAGGATGACACACACAAGGCATCACCCCTTGAACTCAGCACAACCCAGGAGCTCATTYTTGCAAGGGAAAGACCATGAACCACTCAGCTTAAAGGTATTAGCAGGAAGGGTGAGAAAAAAGGGACACRGGCCTCTCCCTCTACTGAAATATATTCAGGAATTTGCAGGGCAGGAAGATTTTACATCTCACTTACAAGTAAGGGAGCGTTGCTATGTCTGCTTTTAAATTACATCAGTCTTCCTAATTTCCTAGTGCACAAACAATGAGCTACACGCCACCTACAGTCACATAACAGCAGTCAAAATTCTCTTTTGATAAGTTGACCTATTTCTAAGTTATGATAACCTCCCAAAACCCCAAACCCTTTCAGGAGGAATGAACTGACTGCTTTTCTATGTATTTTTTTTTCACTGCATACAAAGCATGCCAGCCAACAGCTCTTTCCTCTTTTTAAGTCTTTGAAACAGAACTAGAAAAATGGACTTGCCTCATTTAATTAAACATTTAATTAAAAGTGTTACAGACTTGAACAGCTGTGTTCAAGAAAAAGACTGGAAAAGTAATTTACTTTTATAATCAAACAGGGAATRCTTTCACAAACTAAACTGTGGATATTATACTCAAAATATTCTGGCTACAGACAAGCTAGTTCATTTATCTTTAGGGCAGCAAAATACCTGAAATTAATGCCACAAGGTCTGGTGAATACAGAGACTTACTCTGGCTGCATCTAAAAGCCTTTACATGTAAAAGATGCAAGATGATGGATCTGACCCAATATCCTCACGAAACCTCAAGTAGCTGCCTGCAAATCTCGTATTTAACATCACCTTCTGCTGGGAAAAAATTATATTTAAGGCTACATAAAATGATTGTTTTAAGCTACAGTTTTTTGCTTTATGTTCTCCACTCACAAATGGCTTACGCTTCCTACTAAATCGATTTTGCTCTTAAAAACCTGAGATGTGTTTTGACTGAAATCACCTTAAGACCTGGAAGTCAAGGACAGGCTGAGAGCTTGGCTCAGAGACCAAGAGAAGTGAGGTAGTGAGATTTCTTTCCATACTCCTCCTGGGAGCCATGGAGGAGGTCCTGCTGCCAAGGAGCAGCACGCGCTTCTGCGACCGCTGCAGCGGGACATGCTGTGAGCACCATCCTGCCTCCCAACCCCCTAAAGTCACCTCCAATTCCGCAATTCACAGCAAGGTTTTGCAGGCTGCGTTTCTAGGAAATTATGACCAAAATCTCAGATTATTAAGGCAGTGACAGTTTTACTTCATTGCATTCACTAATGCAGCTACTCAGCAGGGACTGGTAAGTCTCCCCAGGAAAACTGGGCAGCAGACAGATTTTCCTCATCTSTACAGCGCACTTACAGCCTCTTAAATTATAGTATACACTTCAGAAATAGGTAAGCACCGACTTTTCAAGCCATCTTTCAGATTTCAGTTAGTTCTCAGGAAGAATAAAAGCCCTCAAGATAAACAACTGTATAGAAAACAAAAATATTCACTTAAATATGACAAACCAATATCACAATTATACAGACAAGAGACCAGCACATCAAATACCAAGCTCAATAAATTAACATCAGTAAAAAAGTTCAACAGTTATAAAGTTAACAGGAAAGTTCAGACAGTGCAAATATTTCACAGTAAGAAAAAATAACCAAAGACTTCTTTCAAGTATAAAAAGCATCRTTTTTGACTGATAACCATTTAAATTGCATTATTGCACAACAGACAAAAAGATATAATGTCTATCCCTGGGACCTAAGATGTATTCTCAAACCTTTCTGAGATTCCAAGGAACCATTTCATACCAGCTCTGGATCGTGCATATATTAAAGTAATTAGTGTTTGCTGATGAATCTGAGTGTTTTTTAATTCCGACTTGCACACATGTAAAGCATTTGATCCCTAACTCACATTGCCTCTCAGAAACACTTACTTAAGGCTAACCTAGGCCTTGTAAAAGTCAGAGCAAATGCGCATGACCTGCAGCAAGAAGGGGGTGCAACTAACTTGCCCAGTGCACAGTACTCTCAGTAGTGATGCCTTCACCTAGCTACAGGTTGAAGTTTACTCACATCAGCAGTGCCACAAGTCTCTCTACACAAAAAAGAAAAAAAAAAAAAAGAAACATAACAGACAGCTGTTGATCTTTGCTGTCCTTACAATTTCAGGAAAATTCTATTAAATAGTTCAATAATATTATTGAACTATTTAATTTCAGCCAAAGAAATGTTACTCCTTGCCTCTTATTTCCATTGAACTTTCATTTTAGAAAGAGACTGAAGTATCTACAACTCTAACATCAAAGTACGTTTAAAGAAGAGAGAAACAACTTCTTTATTCCCAACTTTGCATTTTCCAGTGCACTGGGCACATCTGCTCTCTCAAGTTTAACCCTTCCCTTAGAAGGAAAATTATTCCAGTTGATCAATGAATTGTACCACTTAAGAGCTTATTTTTCTCTGAACTGGTTTGTTCGTCTTGCTTTATGCAAGGTCAGAAACATAAGAAGACATTATTACAAGGGTCCTAAAGAATATCTGGTCTTAAGGAGAAAGGTTTTCTTCACTCCTTTAGCCTAGTAGATTTTGTCCATTAAGTAATAAATTTTGTAGCAAGCCCTTGTGGGGTCCAAAATGTGGATTATCAACTGTATGTCTAAGAAAGGGAAAGAAAGACAGATCAAGTGTTCTTCATACATTCAATAAATTAGTTTTGGCCTAAAGAAATCAACACAGTACCTGTAAGATTAAACCAGCCATCACTACTGATTTGCCCCTTCAACAAAATGGTCACTGTGTTATAATATATATGTATAAATAAAAAAAAGGTATCTCTATATTGSAGATTGTGTATCAGAACTGAAATGCATTTGCTTAGCAAATTACTTGGAGAATATCCAAATATTTGATATACTAAAGTTTCATAGCATGTGCCCGTTCTACTAACTGAAAATAGGATTTGGTTAGGTATAAAATCCAACTTTGTGCATCTATTAAGGTTTAAGTGAACCCCAGGAATTAGACATTTTACCATATAATACTATGATTTCTGAGATGCTTCAAAGCAGCAGAATCCAATTGTGGAAGCAATTCAACAATTGGTGTGCTACACTAAAACATGATTTTCTCCCCCATGAAGTCTAGAAATTGGTAAAAAYAAAATAACACACACACACACTTATTTAGGCCTGGCTTTTTAGCAGTGATCACAACTGATTTTCACATGGCTTTTGACTAAACCACTGAGGTATATTTCCACTTCGAGGATGCTTCGCTACCAGTCACACAGACAATGTATTTAAGAAAAATAAAAATACAGAAAGCTTCTCATTTCAAACCTTCACTAAGCTGCCAGATAATCTAACACAGCAGAGTGGATCCGGTTACTGTGTCAAAATGAAAGGTTGTAACTCAGGAAAATACCAGCACTTACTGAGATGACCATGTAAACCCTCCTCCTCTCAAGGCCTGGCTGCTGCTGCCAGGCCTTCTTGGCACCTATCAGCGCTGCTACTTGCCAGAGAGAAGAGGTTCAGCAGGTTTCCAGCTGCCCTTAGAGGGAAGAAAATGCTCTCAGTGACGGCACCTTCTCAGAACTCCTCCTTTCCCCACATTTAGCTCCAGGCGCAGAGAAAAATCCCTGTTAGCAGAGGAATCAAGTTGGCCATCAAGAGCCAGAGGGTGACAACCAGACTGGATGAACAGGAGCATAAATCTAAATCAGAGACAAAAAGAAAACAGCATACAGCTATTAAATTTTACAAGTAGAAGCAAGAAGGAATAGCAAATATCACACCAAAATAAAAAAGAATGGTCAGGAGAAGAGAAATACTTGCACTGATTTATTTTGCTTTCAAGGACAGGAACTCAATATAACCAAACAACAAGATTATTGCCTTACTATTAGTTTTTTTTACTTCTTCAATAAATAACAATTAGGAGAATCACAGAATGTTTAAGGTTAGAAGAGACCTCTAGAGGTCATCTAGTCCAACCCCCCTGCACACGCAGGGTAACCTAGAGCATATGGTACAGGATTGTGTCCAAACAGGTTTTGAAGATCTCCAGAGAAGGAGACTCCACCACCTCTCTTGGCAACCTGTTCCAGTGCTCTGTCACCCTCACTGTTGAGATATATTTCCTTAAGTTCCTGTGGAACTTCTGGTGCTTCAGCTTGTGTCCATTTCCTCTAGTCCTATCATTGGCCACCACTGAAAAGAGGCCAGCACCATCCTCCTCGCTCTCTCCCTTGAGGTACTTAGAGACACTGAAGAAATGAGCAGAAATGAGCAAATGTACCACTATTGCAAGAACAGTTGCAGAAATCTAACATGACTGGGGAGAAGATGCATTTCAAAGTCAAACTCTTGAAAGTTTTTGTCAATGCTCTTGATCCATATGACTAAAATCACATAAAAACCAAATTCASGGAACACTATGATGAGTTGGGAGAGGAGAAAGCAAACACCAAATGAAACACTTTGTCCCAATGGTAATTATAGAGCCACAACAGTTAAGAAAAGAGATGCAGATGTAAACCTGCACAGAGAGAAACATATAGAAGAAACAAGAATCCGCAGTCTCAAACACAATGAGTATGAATTCAAGCAAATGTTGAAGCTCAGGCTGACATCTCCTAGGTAGTTTTCATAAGAACTAATGTCTAGGAGTCMTTTCACCAGCCACTGAAATACTGCCATTTCCGAGACAGAACAAAACTAAATGAACAAGGTAGACAAAATCCTAAACATACGAAGTTGAAAAGAATCTTAACTGTAGATACATTTTCTCAGAAAAAAGGGCAACATAGACAGTACATCCAACAACTAAAGAGTTGTTTAAAAGCTTWAAAATAAACCGTTAGTGTGAAATACTGTAAAGACTGCTCTCTCKTGTGAGTTGAGATTTTAAAAAGTGATCAGTTCATAATAATTCTCTGACTACTGGTAAATATTTTAAGTTACCACCACCACCAAAAAGCAACCTGACCTATCACTCATGTTCTGGACTACTGCATTAATAATGGCATTGTGAAATTATATAAGAAATCACTTGGTTTCACAGCTAAGATGATACTAYGGATGTTATAAAAAGAGACACAGCCTTCAAAATACAGACCTCGTTTACTGGCAGCCTCACAGGCTAAAGCAAGGTCTCTAGGATGATTACCAGAGAAAATATGTCAGAAAGCACTTCTACTTCAGACACATTTAAAATTCAAATAAGCCACTTGCTAGTCTCAGAAACAACAGTACAATTGCATGGTAATAAACAGGGCACATTCAGTCATCCTTGGAACAGGAAGGCTGAGGATCTCCTTTCTTTTCCCTCACCAGTCAGAGCTGTTCCTACCATTCTGGAAGATGTATAGCAATATGCATAAAGAAATCATAAATATATTTCCCTCTTCTGTCAATATATAATTTCACAATTGAATTCACTGCATCATTAACAACTAACACTATTAACGATTCCCAACAACTCACTACACAAAGTCTTGGACTATTCAGTATTTTCTAGCACCTGACACAAACTTTCAGTGTTTTCAGACATTTTGTAAGTTTCACTTGGGCAAATCATAAGGAAACCTACCAACTGGTGCAACTCTTGTTAAGTTGGAAGCTGGAGGATCCCGCTCAGGAGGACAGGAATCACAGAAGTCCCAACAGGCCGGACAAACGAGATTCCCAACATGAACCCAGCCGTTCATCTGGATGCTAACACTTAATACCTGACCCGAGCGACTGCACAAATATGTAGTGTCCTTGACCCAAACATACAGCCCTTGTGGAGAGCAAGAAACCTTAAAAGAGAGAAACAAGATCAGCTYTGCACTAAAGTTTATCAAAGATACATTATGGAGCTTCAGAGTTCTTTCAGTTTTTATATATTACATTCAGTATAGAGACTGCCTACAGCACAGATGAACTAGAAGCATGTTAAAGAGCTCAGAGCAACTCCTTGTCTTGACGATGCTTAAAAACTTTATTTTTTTAATGCAATTATACGAATAACTAGTCAAGAATGAATAAAGTTGTTTCTGTTAAACGACATTTTTAGAGATGTGCCATCTTCAGTGATACCTCCAGGCAAGGCTGCCCAGGGGAAGAAGATAAAGAAAAGTAAATACTAGATGTGYGGTGCTTACTCCTTAGGTGAAAGAGAATAAATAAATAATAATGTGTGATTAATTTTAAATTTCAAAAGCAAAAGATTCTCCTATAAGTTACTTTCTCTACAGCTAAATGAAAGTATCACATTTATAAGACAGGAAGAAACACTCGAGTCTCTTCAGTAGCCATATGCATAATTTGTTGCATGATCTAAATTACAGGCATATTATTGCAAGATACTTAAAGCATATCAAATAATCCAGTGATTTAAGAGAGAACAGATCATTTACATTGTCAAAATACAAAGTTCTAATAGTCATATTTTAATCCAGACTCTTTCCTTTTATTTATTATTTTAAAAAGTCGCATACTTACTTGATAACATCCACTACCCCAGTCAGGGTAACTGAGTTTCCTCCTGCACTGTTCCATGACAAAAGCTGATTTCTGAATAAGACATACAGAGTTTGGTCCGTATTTCTCCGCACCGTAGTTTTTGGTAGGATCTARGGTAGAAAGAATATGTTGAATTGCATTTTATAGGTGAAAAGAAAATCTAAATTAATTTGTTATAATTAGAAAATGCCTCTAGAGGCAATTTCAGGTTTACCTCTAGGACCTTTCAGACCGTTCAGATCTACACATCTTGTGACCATTGCCCTATCTGAAAATTATAGGGCAGTGAATATAAAGTCAGAAAATGAGTGGCAGGGGTGGGGGAAAAAAATGGGGGTAGACTCCTATAGTCCTATTCATCAGGGCTATATGGTTATATCTGCCCCAGGGAAGGCCAGTCCAGACTGCAGGGGGTATTATGTTATTTTTGCAAGGTCTTTTTTGGTGGATTCTCCTTGGTTGATTTTTTTTTTCCCTCTTTTTCAAAGAGGGTTAATATTCTACAGCACTCTGACAGTTTGCAATATAGAAGGTTAACACACTGTCCCAGGAAAAGGCTCATGCTCTGACAATTCCCCAAGCTCATTGCCTTGAACCTAAATCTATAAGGATAGAGAGTGGAAATATTTTTAAGAGATTTTAAAAAAAACAAACAAACTCCTCTCAGTTAAAATAATATAATAATTCTTTTGTCTTGTATTTTGGGTACATGGGATTTTTTAGCTGTTACATGATTCTTATGTCAAATGCATATCCAGGAATTAAACGCAAGATAATTATGCTGCGCTTCTCCTCCCATCAGAAGCTTTTCCACAGCTGGCAAGTTAAAACTAATTTCATATGCAATTAGTCAGGTATACAGCAAGARAATCAAAAAAAGATTCACTCCAGCCTGATTGATTTTGTATATYAAGAAAAATGGAGGCTAACACAAAGTATCCAACTGACAAGTGAAATGCGATCAGATCAACAACTCTAGAACAAACATACTAAARAGCATAAAGAACTTGTCTTCTGAACCTCACACTTAAATGCAACCGCTGGTATCAAGCAACAGATTAAGAAGTGTAGTCTCAAATACCATACTGAAGGTGTGAAAAACTACCTGGTTGGTTTTCCAGTATTCTACAGTCCGAGCTGCGTTGAAATTCCCCACTTAAATGCCAGCTAAATTCTTGACTAAAGGGACAATAATCAGCAATTTCCACTGAGCCACCATAATAGGGCAAGTCTTCTGCTGGCACCCCGTTTAGATTGTCGAAATACTACAAAATAAAACAGACAGTGAAGCAGATTCTGCAAGATAAGCGTGCAGTTGCTTTTTATAAAGCACCCCCAAAGCTTTTCTATAAAGTACCCCACAAACAGTCATCTCCGGGACGAAACAGAACAAATTTCTCAGGTCACAGTAACACAAAGCAATCAATCAGATAAACAAAACAAGTTTCAGGGAGACATCCTYTAAAAAAACCACAACTGCTTCATCTGGAATTCAGTTAAAGAGTCAAGCAACATGCTTATTGCTTCATTCAGATCATGCTTTAAGTCTCCAGATTTCTTGAAAGAAATTAGGCATTTGTCTTTCAAAACAAGAGATTTTTCACAGTATCTGTTCTCATCTACCAGTTCAGAAGAAAAAAATAAAACACCCCATATATATATATCCCATATATATATATCTCAGATATATATATCTGATGTTGCTGCAAAACATAATAATGCAAATATTATATGCAAATATATATATACACCAGTTCAGAAGAAAAAATAAAACACCCCATATATATATATATACACACCCTATATATATATAAATATATATACACACCCCATATATATATATATCTGATGTTGCTGCAAAACATAATAATGCAAATATTTAGTTATTTAGTAGAGTATGATCCATTATACCTGATATTCCTGAGGTAACTGCTTTGGAAACTTCTGTAGATTGCAAACAGCTACTGCTCTTTGGTCCTGCCTGCAGGTCAGCTGCAGAGGGTTACTCCTCAAAGTGTCACAGTATGGACTGATTAATTGCCTCCTTCACAAAACAAACAAGTAGTCACATTGGTCACATTAGTTGTTTTCCATAATTGAAACAGAGATTGTCAGGACTGATCAAATGTGGGGAAATAAAATGGGAGCAGACCACCACATAAAAACATTCCTTTTTGTACAGAAGCTAATTAGTATTAATTTACTTGGTTATAAACTTTATGATTTAAAGAATATCAACTTAGCAAACAATGGGAAACAAACAAATATAAAGCAACCACAATGCACTTGCACATCAAGTTTTAATGGTAGTGCTTTACAATCTATGAACTGTGTAACAAAGAAAAAAAGTTAAAAAAAAATTTCTGGAAGGATATAATCTACGTCTATAGATTCCCTTCCCTTGCTTTAAGTACAATCCAGTAGTGCATCATGCTGTGGCTGAACTTCCAGTTAGAAGAGAAAAAATAAGAAAGCCACATTTTTAAATTTACATCCCTTCCATCCTCCTTAAGCACAGCCCTATTACAAAGTAAGTATGTGCAAAGGTAAGTACTTACTGGTTAGAACACTTCTATTTTTAACATATAGAGAGTGTTCACTTCTTACCTATATTCTGCAGACATTTGTGACCGATTAACAATTAATGCTTTATGCATCTTGATTTCTTTTTACTGAATTGCATTTAAAAGAGAAAACCAAACACAAAAAATCATGATTTTCCTATACTTTTTAAGACCATTTTTCTTACCTCTGTTTCTTTTGGTCAATCCAAAACTTGCAGCTCTTCATTACAAAGTCACAGCCTTTGTTACGTCCCCAGTCCAATTTCTCTGCCATGCTATAATTTGCTTTATACCAACTGCAAAGGTATTTTGAAATAAGACAAGTTACTTAAAAACAAGTGTACCAGTAAGACAAAAATTTGGAGAACTTCACRCAATGCTGTGAGATCTTCTGCCGAAGAAATAGGGCAGTTGCATCCTTTTCTCTCCATAATTATTTTATAGTTCTACTATTTTTCAAGTCACAAGAAAAGAAGTTAAAAGAAAAGCTTATTGCTCTTCTGTTCAGTAGCAATGCATCTGCAAATGAACAAGGCATACCAAAAATATTTTTTCTGTTGGACGCATAGAGATAGAGATATATATATATATACACACACACACATACACACACACACATATATACACACAAATAGTGATTCTACACTCAGATAGAAACAAGAAATCTTAGCCTGGACAGTTTTGCTTTTGTTCTACRACTGTTTTTCACCTGCAATAAGAGCTGAATAAATGGTTGATGTGTCACATGGAAGTAAGAAATATTTACAATAAGAGAAAGRCAAACACAAACTATACACAGAACTAAGTACTGCAATGTATGTTCTTTATGRATTCATTAAGCATGGATAGCTTTTGAAAAAAATAAGAACATACTTATTAGTATTATATTAGGCAAGGAGCAATTCTTATTATCATAGGGCAGGTGAACCAGTCCTAAACAWCATCTAGTGATAAACAAAAGCATACTTGAAGTGAAAAACATTATTCTTTTTCTTARCTCTTACCCAGTGTCTTCCATTAATGCTAGGGTGATCCTAGAGAAGACTCTATTCTGCGTGTGGGATCCAGTCATTGCTTCATTCTGAAAGTTACCAATTACAGTTAGCATGGTACTGAAAAGTGATTAACATTAGTGTAAGAAAATGCTTGTTCTGGAAAAGTTGAATGGCAATTAAGAAGTAAAAGCAACAATTYTGATCAAAGAACACATATTTTTCCAGTTCACCTTCATGAAGAATTCTGGCCTGGAGCATTTCCTTTATGGTTTGCCTGCCTATATACAACAATAACTATTAAATATCTCTGTCAAATATAATTCATAGATCTGTAATAAGAAATTTATAAGAAAAAATAAAGCTAATCTGGGAGAGGACATACTAACAGAGATTAAGTCAAGGTAATGACTAGACAGAATGTTCAAAAATTCACTGTGTAGAGGATGACAAGTTTGAGTTGTTTCAAAAGAATACCACCTTTCCCCTAAAAAGAGGGTACATCTCAAATGTATCTAGAAATTACAGATTATTAATTGTTATTTAGTATGGTTTATGATGCATTTTAGCAATGTTTGACATTGGGGATCCTTGGATTTCAAGGCTCCTACAGATACCACTGTAATAGTAAAAATAGAGAGGARTGAAGGGAATTCCTCTTTTCAATGCCCTCCCACATTTCTCCTGCTAGTACCAACCTCCAACAGTCTCTTCTCCCAGTGATTCAGCTCAGTACCCATACCACCCTGATTTTCAAGCTCCATTCCCTCCAGGATTGGACAATTAAAGTGTTTCCGAGCTTCTTCCTACAAAGAAAATATTTCACCACAACTCTCAAAATATATAGCCACATTCATATATGCATCAAAAAGTGTATGAACACTTGCAACCCKGTCAAACATTTCTGAGAAAAATATTTTTCTACTAGCAAGCAGTACACGTCAACTATAATTCTGCATAGGAAAGTTTTCTATAAAACACTTGAAAAATCTTAAAAGGTATCACAATACTGCTCTGGTCTTATAGCCAGGATCTCAAAGTTTGCCAGGTAGGCAACTTTGTAGGAGGACCAAACTCTGACAACTATCAATTCCGTGATCAATATTTCAAAAACCACATGTAAATAAGTTTGCTTTAYGTACAGTATTAKATTTAAAACAAACAAACAAAAGTATTATTTATATTGCTASTTGTACTTGGCAACAAATCATTCCCAATCCTACCTTATTATACTTAAAGATTTTTTTTTCAGGGTAGGGAGTGTTGGGGGGTCAGAGATGTGGGAGGAAATAAAGATTTTTTCAAATAATACTCAAATTATTTTTCAGATGTGACAAAATGTTAAATGCATCATAAGATGACAATAAAAGATGAAAATAGTATTTTGAAATGAGACAAAAAAATCAAGATGAATACTTTACAAGAACTAAACTATATAAACTATCTGCTAAGGGAACAGCATAACAGGATGTAAGCTAGGTGCCCAAGGTTTCCAAACAAATCTATAGAAAAACACCCGAGGAGTGGAATTAAGGAACCTATTCTTCAATATCAACTCTGCTTAACCTTGTACCACATCCTTCCCAATCCCATCGTTGTCTCCTAGTATGTCAATTTATCTTGATGTCTGTGTCATTTTCCACCTTACTTGAACGTGGTAGGATTAATTGGGAGGAGTGTCTAAACTGCATAGCCTTTGGGCTATATTTCAAGTAAAAAAGGCATTCAGTGTTAGGTCATTACTTCTTAAAGGACAGTAATCTGGGCATACAAAGGACAAAGTTCAAGTTAATCCATACTTACAACTACACGAGGCGTTATAAGAAGATACACAGCATGGCGCAGCATTTTGCCACCACGTACATCCCATAACCTCACAGCTTTAACCACCACCTTATTGCTCCACTCATACAAACCTAGACTGTAAGAAGAATGTCAGAATTAGATATATTCTCAACAGAATAATGTGAAAGTTTTCTTCATAATCAGAAGCAAACTCAATCTTTATATTTCTCTTTCCTATATATACCCAGTTCAAATTTAGTAAGTCAAGCTATGTAAAAATTACTAAGTCTTGAGTGTGCAGATTTATTAGACTTGTAACAAAGGAACAGTCATTAAAAAAATACAAGAAATAATGTGGAGAAAAAAAACCCAAAACAAACAAAACTCTTCTCTATCCTTTCATCTCCAAAAATGGAATATTGTTGCAAGGTTGTAACAATATCAACTAGGTGAAATAAAAGCCCCCCTCCTGCTTCCACAAAAAGAACTCCCCTCCCCAACACTTGCAATTTGTTCACATAGTAACATGCCAGAAAAACCATGCAGCAGACTACACGTGCTATTACTTCTCCATAGTGATACATCTTCAATAACATACAAACCTTAAATAAAATCAAGTACATTAAGTGAATTGCAAAAAGTCTCAATTTAGTAAGGAGTTTGGGGAGCAATGAAGTTTGAGCATGAGTGGTTCTAATGTTTACGTCTCCTAATAAATTAAATCCTCTCTCATTTTTTAAATGTGTAGATAAGTGATTAACACCAATGTGATAAAAGACTAAAAAAGTGGTAAATAATGTTGAACACAATAAAGGCAGAGCATTCCAATAAAGGAATGAGGCTGGATTTTCAATAGGCTGACAGCAAGAATATTTCTAAAAAAAAAACCAAGCTGGAAACATTCTTCAGTACAACAGGAGAACTGACAGGCCCAATCAATACATACATAAATAACATACCTTTCATTAAAAGGAGGAAGTCCATCCATGGATCTTGTTGTTAAAGGTTTTCCATCATCATCACGATAAAATGCGAACAGTCCAGCAGAGAAACCCTTTAAGTTAAAGACCAGACAAACAGAAACCTTGGATAAGTTGCACGTCCTCAAGGCAATTAGCAGGTGAACTGAAGGAAATAAGAAAGATTTGTTTCCCCTCTGCTACACACAACAYTTCTCTTTTGCAGTGAGCTAGAGGAACATAGGAAGCCATCACGGATTTCCACAAAAGCATTTTAAAATATCAAGCCTTACCAGTGCATGGATAATCTCGTGTTTCACTGTAGACAACATGCCAACAAATTCTTGAGCTTGAGTTGAAATCATATTTGGACACAAGTTAGCATACCCTGCTATTGGCCTGCAAGACAGTTTTTAAGTTGTTTTCAGTAAAACGCTAGACAATTCAGATCATACTCACTTGAAGCAGAAAGCAACACTTTTAACCCTTCTACTGGATTTAAAAATAAATGCACACAAAAGACTCATTCAGAAATAAGTCCTTCCAAACAACTTCCCTCCATCCTTTACAGATCACTTAACAATATTGTTACTAGGTTACTACTTTGTTGCTGAAATTTTGAAGGAAAAAAGTCTCCTGTACAAATGCAGGTCTTTTAGCTATATATCTCCAATACTCTACACAAAAATTAGTGATAACAGTATGGGAACCAAATTTCAGATAAGACATCATACACCTGATACYCGTTTCAACAACTGGTACTGAACTAGAAACCTAAGTAGAGCTCATCTCCATTTTTCTATAATTTGGAACATATGACATCTGTGAAAAAGCATCGTGTTAGAGTCTAGACAAAACAGCCTTAACTTACATGCTACAGCTTTATGAGTTGAACATTATTTGATTATCGTTCTATAGTTTTATAATATAGTGCTTCTCTTTAGTTCAAATATGTTGCATACTTACTAGCCATTGAAGCCAATGAAGAAGTTGTTTTACTTCTTCATTCGTAACACTTCTATTTTTGCATTTAACACACAACATATGCAAACAAAATTTTTATATAAATGCCTAAAAAAATTAAAAGTTGGAAAAAACCCAAAACAAAACAGAACAGAGAAGACCTACCTATCCATTTCAGCTTCCAGCTGGCAATAGGCTGCGTATGCAATGATATTTTCGTGGCCGCATCTCTCAGTCGTGAGAGCACTGACRTAAAGCACAAAGTCAGCATCTCGAACACCCTCTTGGTCAGGTAAGCCAACGGGCCCACAATGCCACTCAGTTTCATTGCACACCCTGCATTGCTGTGGCAATATTCACAGGGAAGAATTAATGCATTAGTTACGACACATAAGCTCCGTCACACAAAATTTCCACCTCAAAGTAAAAAAAAAAAAAATTCCATCTTAAGATATCTGAAAACCAAAAAACACTTTATGAACATAATCAATGAAGCAGAGCTAAAGAACAACTTTCAAACAACTATTTTGATTTTATTTTACTCCCCAGTGCGATCTAAAAACCAGAAGTTAAAAAGGTAGTGGCCTTGGGAAAAAACAAACAAACCACCACCACCACCATCCCTCAACAAACCAAAGAGCTGGATACCTGCAAATTGGAAAAGTTTCTTACTAATATAAAAAATTTAATCGGCAGAATAGCATATACAAGTTGTAATTACACTTTACACGTAACCTGATTGAAACATTTTTTTAATATGTTTAAAGTCATCAAGCAAAAAAGAAAGCTATAGATCTGGTAGTCACAGTCTAGTTGATTTATATATACATATATATACATATATATATACACACACGTGTGTGTGTGTATATATATATATATCTATATCTATATCTATATATATATATATATATCTCAGAAAAGATGTTAGAAGTATTTCCCAGCCCAGTTCAGGGGATAATCTAAGTGAGGTCTTCAAAACCAAAGCTTATGATTAGTTCTATGAAACTCTGACTCATTGGCAAAGGAGAATAATGAAGTAGTTGGTTATAATTTATACATAATATTTAGCARGAACAGTTTGGAATTTCATAATCTCTTTGTAGGTTGCTGTACTTGCTATACCACAAGCTTAAAGAACAGCAAACAGAACAGTCAGTCAACAGTTTTACTTGACTTTTTTGTTCAGCAGCATAAATCAAGAACCTCCTGATAAATCAAAGTTTCTTGGTCTGCTGCTCAAACCTAGTGATCTCCCACGAATGTGACATGTACAGTGAGCAGATTAACTTCTGGGGTAATTTGGAAGTATCGGAAGGCTTAGCTTACCTGGAGATGTTTCTCAGGAACTATAACTGGCCCACATCTTGTATGGTCTGCACAGGCTCCTCGGCAGTATCTGTGAGGGTCAGCTTTCTTCCTTAAATATTGGTTTGTTGCACACTGCCTTCAATCAAACATGAAAGACAGTTAGAACTGTTTTAGAATTTAAAAAAGCACCCAAATAATACTAAAACTATAGTTTTTTTAAAATACTATATCATCTAAGTTTCTGTTAGTTATGTAGTACTAGGAAGATGTTTCCTGTTGTTACAAAAATATCTACAGACCTGAAAGATTAAGAATGAGTTCATAAATGAAAGTAACTATTCTATTTTTATCTTATTGTCTAGGCAATACAAACTTAAGTATTAACTACAAGAAGCGCTTTTTAACCATCTTTCACATACCTGCTTAGTAATATAGTACCTGTAGGCTTGCGCACTTGAAAAGTCTTCTCCAAATAAGAAATAGCTTGAGGAAGCAGTTTGCTCTAAATCGAAAAAAAAAAAGAATGAATGCCACCTAGTACCAATGCAGACATAACTTACCTCACAAATACTATCAGGCCACATGAAGCTACCTACACACTGAGGTATAGCCAAGTAGCAGACATTGAGACTTGTTCACAGCTTCTCACAAAGTTGAATTATTGTCAACATATATTTGGAACAAAATACTTCCTACACTTCCACATTTTGTTATCAGAATGACGRAAGGAGCAAAAAGCCAGCTGTAATTTGGATGTCCAGCTTTAGAGATGCTGAACACATTTGCCCTGTATATGCCCTAAATTTACTGACCCCTGGAGAGAATCCATCACCAATTCCCATCTCCTCATAGCCCATCCATCACCAATTCCCATCTCCTCATAGCCCATAATTTGGCTGTGGGGCTTTTACTCCTCAATAGCACCAATGTCTCAAAAATAGCCAAAGAGATACTTAAAGTATCCCCAAGGGTGCCAAAAAGTATTAAAAACACATTCTTTAACCATCGGCCGTGGACCCAGGGAATGTACCTGTTACACAACACTTGACCCTGCTGGTATTTGGGAGCAGTGTGAGGAATCCCTGCACAGAGAGGCAGCTCCCTTGATTAAAGGGATGTGAAACAGCCAGTGTCCAAAGCCTCCAATTAAACTRGCAAAGTCGGAACTTCCTTCATGTGATAAAACATGCACAAGAGGGAAAAATAAGAAATAAAGGGGAGGGGGTTAAATAAATATAAATAAATGCAGCAATGCAGATATACCATACCTTAACAAGGTGCCTCTTCTCAGGAAGCAAGCTATATTTAAAGCAAAATAATAAAAAWAAGAGAGGTTTAGGCAGGAGGAGGCACACCCTCGGGCGCGGCGGGCAGGGGCACTTACTCCTCCACGCTCCTGTCGTAGAGGAACCTGATCCGGAGCTGCTGGCCCACGTTCCTCTTGGCGACGCGGCTCTCCCTCAGGGGCACCTGGTAGAGCACCTGCGGCACGGGGGCAAGGGCGCCGTGAGCGCAGCCCGCCCGCCCGCCCGCCGCGCGCCCGCCCGCCCCGGCCCCGCTCCGCACCTCGCCGTCGCGGGGCACGCGGTGCTGGCACGAGGACGGGAACGCGGCGGCGCAGCCCAAGAGCGACGGCGGCAGCAGCAGCGCGGCCACGAGGGCAGCGAGCAGCGGATGATTGCGGCCGCGACAGCTCCCGCCGCCCGCCTCAGCGGCCATCTTGGGCTGCCTCTGCGCCGCGTCTCCATGGACGCAGCGCGACTGGCGGCGCCTGCCGCCAATGGGGAAGCGGGGAGCGCAGCGGGGAGGCGGGGCCGGCGTCGCGGGCGCCTCTGATTGGGTGCGACTCGTCCCCAGGGGAAGGACGGGGAAGGGAGTGTAGGGGCCGCCCACGCCCCTTCGGGCCCCGCGGCTCACCGAAAGCGCCGTTATTAACCCCAAATCTAGGGGGCTCCCGGCTGGCTGTGCAAGGCTGGGCGCGCGCCCAGCTTGTTTGGGCCGGGCACACACTGTTGTGTTATGGAAATTCAGCAATTTCCTCAGGGTTCGATTTTGAACTCAGGAGCCCAGAACCTCCCAAAGGCACCTCTGCCCAGAGGGCAATGCACCGCAGTGTCCGGAAGGAATCAGAGGTTTTATTATCATCATCAATATGTTTAACATTATTAACATTATAATCGTAAAACGCTATTTTAAATTCCTACAGGCAGGATTCTGCACGCCCACGTGTGTAACGCAGGCGCGGGTGCAGAGAATCGGCTCTAGACTAGGAGCACRTCCCGAGGGCACAGGGCAGGGGCGAGGTGGGGGAAGGCAAAGTGCATTTCAGGTTCTTCACGGCAGCAAAAGGTTAGTGGATCCCTGAGAAAAAACTGCTGTCGATCCACCCGGGAGCGGGCAGCCCCCAGGCACTTCATATTACAAACATTCTATTTCCTGAACGTAATCAGGTACTGCGGGTAGGCCTGGATGTCGCTGAAGATGACGAACATATTGGGGAGATTCTCGTCATCGACCACGCTGTCGTAGTGGTCGGCCGTATCCGCYGTGCCTCTGGACGGAGCGGTGACGAGCCCCGCGCTCCCGGCACAGAACTGCCCCGTGAGCACCCGCGCCAGGTACATGTATTTTCTGCCATTTGAATCGGGCTTGGAATAAGTATCCTTGGCAGAATAATTCGCCCTGACGGCAAAATAGGTTCCATTTCCAATCATGGCAGCTGTTTGGAAAGACATTCCCAAACAGAGTTAGTCTTCATACTTACAGAAGCACCCAAAAAGCCCCCAGACTCTTCCGTTATTRTTATTATTATTATGATTACAATTATGTATCTTATTTTGTTCTGCCCCTGTGTGCAGTCCTCGTGTTGTGCCTGCCGCTCGGCTACTCACCGTTCCTTCCAGCAAAGCCACGATCAAAGCCCCTGTAATTGATTTCGCTCAGTGAGGATGCTGCTGTCCCATGAAAAAGCAACCTCTCATTCACGCAGTTTTTGTTTTTCTTATCCAGATCGTTCTTTTTTATTTGGTAGTTCTGCCAGAGGGACGGATTTTGTACTCTTTCAATCTGCAAAGTTGCAAAGTAGAGCTGTGTTTGTACTGGTAGGGGTCATATCTATCATGACAGCAAAGCATTCAAACAAACGGAGCCTCAGGAATGAAAGCGGCTACGACACTGCCCTACCAACCTGTGCTTCATGTTGAGGAACTGGGTATGTGAGGTACGTGAGCTTCTGCAGAATGAGACACCCAAGTAAACCACTTAGAAAAATGTTTTGGAATTGGACAGGTTTTTTTCATATATCTGCCTTGCCTAATACACCAGGTATAGAAGTGGTTATACCAACAAGGCATTGGTATTTTTTGGAAATAGCAGTTGCACTATGGCTAAAAGCAATGGAGCATGCATTCTGTACATCCTAATAATCTTTACTAATGATTTTACCACTAATGGCTAAACTGCAGCATTATGTTTAATGTCTCTCTTCTAGATCTCAGCATGAAAGGCAGCATTACCCCATCACTGTGCAGCTCAGCAGCCCATGAGAAACTGCTATATAAAAATAAATTGKTAGGAGGATAGATATTGCTGGCTCCTTAYGCAAACAATCTGAATATAGCTTGAGGGAAATATAGCATATTTGCATCCAAGTATAATCTTAAAGGCATTGCTGTAAGAGTGTTCTATTTTCAGCAGGAAAAAAGAACGCTGAGCTTTCCGTTTTTAATGGAAAAAATATTCCATTATCTGACCTTTCCTCTTCAACACTAATAGTTTCTTCTATTCATGCCTAAGGGACCACACTCAGCGAGTCTCATCACAGGAGAAATTTTATTTCAATTACCTGTTATTGCATTCCTGGACTAGATGACCTCTAGAGGTCCTCTCCAACCTCAACCATTCCATGATGCTGTGATTTCTTACCCCTGCTTGCTTCTAAATAATTCCACATTCCCCTGGGCCATTAGCTTCCCATATGGGGCTTCATAGACCTTTCAGCAAAGAGAAACAACCCCCAACATTCTGGTTAAAACCAGCACTGGTCCTGGCAGGCCCCCGGGGTTCTCAGGAGGAAGCCCCTTCTGAGGGTCGTGAAAACAGCAAGGAGCTTCAGGGCCAGCCTGCAAGGCCAGGGCTGCGGGAGCTGCCCATCTAGGTCTGCCTCAGCGCAGAGCCTCCCAAGTGGAAACTGTCAATGAGTTGATATTCTCTGCACAAGAAAGCCCTTTTTTTCTTTTCTTCATAGGACCTCACCTTCTCTATGGTGAAGTCGGCACAGGTTTTCCGAAATTCCTTCTCAACGTCCAGATATTCCTGGCTCATTGACGGTAGGTTCACCACCAACACCAGCTTGTCGTTCATGTCCTCCCACTCTGCTGGCAGCTGTATCGCATGCCTCCCTGTGAAACAAAAGTGGGAGGATGAGCACAAGCAGCCCACTTGGCTTCACATGCACATCTGCAAAACCAAGTTTTCCCAGGCAACTGGATGCAGAAGGTGAAGAGGACAAGACCTTAGGCAATGATTTCTACCAAGGAAATTCTCTCTCTTGAATAAACTGTTAATTCTGTAATGCAYTGGTAAAATGATACATTTTTGCCACAAGTCTCATCATCCCAGTACTAGCAGTCACCTAAACAGGTTTTGGAATCACAGAATTTTGCTTATTATTATTTCCTTCCTTCATCAGACATGCATGAAACCAGTTCTCATGCATCACGTAGCTATGGACGAGCTTTGTATTTAAAAATTCACAATTCAGGGTTTGGTCATAACTGCCAGTAATTCTGAAACTAAAGACTATTTGCTGTGGCATGTCTAGCCAAAAAAAAAAAAAAAAGAGAAAAAAAACCCCACTGTGGAATAGCTTTACTTTTTTGGAATAACTAAGTTGTATTTATCAGAACTATCATTCACTATCTTTTTTTTTTTTCTTTTTGATTAACAAGGCTGTAATTTACCTTCATTCTTTGGCACACGTTGAATGCTTATAGTTGTTCCTTGGTCATCATTAGCTTGTAGAGTGTTCACATTCACTTTATAATTCTTATTCTTAATTTTGACAGYAAGATGTGTTTTTTTAGCTATTTTGGCATCTTCCAGATGCATATTTGTCAGCTTATCAAAAGTTACAAAAGTACCATTGCTTTCTTGATACTTCCATTCCACTAGGTTATACACAAGTTCTGCCTTGGATTGTTCTTCTTGAGTGTCCCTAAGTTTTTGGATCATATTTTGAACTTCCATAGAAACTGAATAGACATCCCGGCTAATACCAGAAATTTTAATGCACTGGTTGTTTTCAAACTGAAAGGTTACATGCTTTCTTCTCTGAAGATCTGCCAGGGTCTTCATCTGCCTCCAATCAAAACTTTCAATTAGCTCATCTGAAATAATGTTTTCACTCTGTTCCTTTAAAATCAAATCCATTATCCAGGATGCAGCATCATCCACATTTTGTTGTCTTTCTCCACAAATCTGGAATGTGACTAACTCAACTTTCTTCTCCAAAATCAAGGGTTGCTTCTTCTCAGTGGACTTTCTTTTGCCAAACCACAATGCTGTAACAAAGTACACAGTACAGAAAAAAATAGTAGTTTTATTTAAAATGTTTTTAAGAGATTTTAGTTTTATGTGCCCAGGCAAATGGAAAACCCTCCCACTTACATGTTAATTTAGATTCATCTGTATCAGAAACATGGGCATGTAATTCTTGTCTTTTCTTCATGCTTTCGTAAAATTCACCACTCATCTTTGTCTCAAAGATGACTATTTTAATTATTTTCAAATGCAGTACAGCTGTTTGGTTTGCAAACTCARTTACAGCATCGAGCATGTTATCAGCCACCTTTGCTGGACTCTGTCCTGCCTGACCTAAAACAAAATACGAAACATACCAGTCAGTGAACGATACTAAAATTGAGGTTAAATCAAGAGAGCAGACAGCACTAGTTGATACAGACCGGCATCACCGTGCTGGCAGTGCCTGAACTGACCCCACTGAATTTTCACAAACCACGGTTCCTGCAGTTTCTCCTACAGAACTGTTACCCTACTGCAGCCGTTAATATTGTCCCAACTGCTGAAACCCTGGTTGCTCTCCCAGGAAAACACAAACCTGTTCCAATTGCTGGGAAGGCAACAGATGTGTACCTCYGGAGCTCACACTCCTGAAGCACTTGGGTCACCTGATTCTTCACRTCCAGGCTATGAATCAGGTGGATGATTTTCTTGCACCGCAGTTTTCCAGATTCTGTAGTAACAAAACCACTCTGAAGCTGCCCAGCTGGCCGAGAGAAGATAAAGAAGGAGACACAACATTTTCAGAGCGGCTACCCCTGCCGGTAAGGCAGCTGTTTGTACTGATGCTGGTATATACTGCAGTAGTACAGACTGGAAGAGTGGGAARGGTGGAAAGAAAGCCACCAGGCACTCTACTGAAGTGGTTTTAGTTGGTTCATGTTTTCTCTGAAAATCTTCTGATTTCAGAACTTCTTTGAGACAGCATCTCAAGTGACACTGTACTTTCTGTTTGACTGTAATTTTATGTGTGATGGTAAACATATCTGGGACCTTTGCTAAGAAATTGTTTCCTATTAAGTACAACATATCAATTTATTTTCAATTTAAACACTTCAGCATTTATAGCTCTCTTATTTAAAGGAATGTCAACGCAAAATGCACAATTCTTTATATGAGAAATACTTCCTTGTGCCATCTATTCCTTAAAGCCTCAAATTACGATATACTGCAGAATAGCTGAATGGTTAAAATAAGTTCATTACGATAATGACCATCTCGCTTAAGAACTGTGGTATGGAATCTCTAAAGACTTGCATTTTTCAGAGCACTTTTGATTATAAGCCTCTAAAAATGGAGCCATTTTGTGAGGATGGATGGATTTATGAACAGAGAATTATAAACCACTTCACAGGTCACAGACATAATGACTGAGAGATGCTTTGCATGTGCTGAGACAAGGCTGTAAAAAGGGTTAGACTGCAGAGCTAAAGGTGAGAAAATATCCAAGAAAGTCCACCCTAAGAGTTAACTCCTGGGGTCTCTTCAAACTAGTGCTCCAAGGAGTCACAGCAAGCAGTGATTTAATACTGTGCTAGTTGGCGAAGTGAAGACACTACAGAAAAAGTGATCAGGGTAACAAACAGAATTACTTTCTTTCATCCAAACCAACAGTGCATCTGGGAATACAAAATCAGACTGCCCATTAGTTCTTAAGAAACTTAAGAAGTCATGCATCTGCCTAGGCCAACAGAAAATACCCCATGACTTTTCCTCAGTTCTGGCACCAGTCTTAAAACTTCACTCCCCTGTAGCTGATAACAGGTAAGCTTAAAAATCATGCTAAAGTCAATTAGACTATTTCTGATTTTAGGTTTGGCACACGCATGGATAATCTCAGGAATCCAGACCTTAAACAACAATAATTTCCAAGCACTCATTAGCATTAGAAGATTGTACCCAACTTATACCTAATTGCAAGAATAAAAATTCTCCATCTGGGTGTCATGACAACAGGGTTTTTCACAATTCCTGAAAATAAAAGCTATTTTTTCTAATKTAATAATTACACTATCAGAGTGGAAAATCATAGTAACAGCATTAAGTTCAATTTTTAGAAATGCCTAACCAAACAAAACAGGATGTTGTAACTTACAATACTGAGCACATTTTTCTTCTACCTGGGAACCAGCAGCATCCATAATTGCTCTGAAAAGCCCTTAAATGAGAAAAAAAAAAAAGAAAAAAGAAAAAGCACACACATTAAGAAGTTGCCTCAGACAGCTCTACTCAAAACTTTATCCAAATTCTATAGTCTATGACCACCCCAAATTCTCACTGAGTGTAACATCTGGCCAGCTCCCCTGCAAGCCCTCTGTGACAGCCTGCCTGCAAGGAGAGAGCTGCCTTCATTACTGATTAGGAATTGCAATKAATAACTCCAACTTCATTGCTCCCCTGGCGAAAAGCACAGTCCTCTTGAACCAAATGCTTGGGTTGTTCTGAATTGTATCAATGCTGCCCTTCATTCTTACAATTCACACTGTCACCAAAGGACTTTCAACCTCCCACAGATCATTTTTTTAAACCAGATCTTTGGCTCAGGGAGGAGTGCATTAGGGCCAGCATTATATTTGATCCAAAAGTTATCTTTTAGTTAAGCTATAAAAATTCTGGATGTAAGTCTTCAATTTAAGTATTTTGGTTAATGAAATGGAATATACAGGGCATATATAAAACCCAAGATAGCTTCAGATCTGTTTTCTGACAGATTATCATTCTCTCATATGAAAAATAGTTTATAAAAAAGTTTCTCATACAATTTTCACCTTCCCTTTCTAAAAGCTAGCATGAATTTACTGTCAAATAACTACATATTCAATTAAATACCTAATCTGCCCTTAAATGCTGCATTTGTTATGTTTACAATAACATCCGTGTCTTCCTTAGTAATATCTCCATTAATTAGCTGCAGTGTAATAGAACCAATCTTCATCTCATGAACTCCTGAGGAGCTAGTCACAACTGGCCCAATGAAAGCTGCAAGGAAAAAAAAAAATGATGACAAAAAAAGCCCACCTTATAACAGTCCTGTTTTGTTTATTATTCCATGACATTTATGGAAACTTTATATGATGGACAAATAGCTGCCAAATAAATTTAACTTATCTTTTTAAGGAATGTGAAACCAACTTGATGACATCTAGAGAGCCTCCGCCTACTTCTGCTTATTCCATYGCTGAAAATAGGCAGGTAAGGTATTCATCCTATTTAAATACTGTGAAAAYGAAACCATTGCTATTCCTGTAAACTCATACACTATAAAATTCAGACAGGAATGTTGTCCCTCTCTGATTGGACCTGTCATATAACAGCCTTGCCTGAGTTAACTAAGCAGAGAATTCAGATTCAAATTAAGTAATATCCAGTAATGGACATCCTCCCCTCAACTTTGGAAGTTACTTCATCTTTACCTGCACAGATACAAATCTGTGCCCTACTAGTCTAAACTTCTCTAATTTGTATTTTATGTCTTCATTCTAAGTAAATGAGAAAGATGGAGCTACGTATTCACAGAAGTCCCTGCTGTTGATGCAGTTCACTGTTGTTTTTGCTACTGTGTCATGTTATAGTTAACTCAGAAATGAGATGGAAAGGAGCCTTCCTGTACATCTCTACATGGGGGATTAAAGGTACAGATGTACATATGATTTACTGATCACATGGCAYGGTGACTTCAATTTCTCATATCCTTTGAGCACAACAATCTATGGCTCTCCCATCAGAATCCCCTCTTCTGTACAATATGACCGGCTTCACTAAGAGGTGAGTGTGTCCTCAATTGTACAACCTGCCCTTTAAGAACTTTTTAAGAATGTCAGCCCATTTGGAGGAAAAATCCCGTGTCTTGGTGATGTTTCATCTGTCACTTGTGTGTGCATAAAATTTCTTTAATATATTTCCCTCCCACCTCATGCCCCTGGCTGCCTCTAGACAACTTACTGTGTTGTGGTGCTGCCCTAATGCGATTCCCAGCTACCCGACAATCCAGTTCACTGGTAAATGCCTAGGGTGAGAGAACAGGTGAGAGAAAGGCACCAAACCAGCAGAGAGACTGCCTGCTTTCACTGACCAAATGCAACATGCATGCATTGCATTACTCCCTCGAGAAAGCAACACAATTAAAAATATATCGGTGAGGCATAACTAGAGAAGCTCTTGATACAGAAGAATTGGCTATGAGAAGAAATACCTGAATGTTACCGGTATCATTGGGGTACAAGAGAAAATGAACTTCCTGGAGGGTCTTTGGAGCGTGATGGCTACTAAACTCAAACACTGTGTCAAACATTAATTTAGCAACAGTGGATTTAGGAAATCCAAATCCTCCAGTTCCAATTGCTGGGAAAGTGATGGAATTCAGTGCAAGTTCATCAGTCTTCCGCAGGCAAAAATTGACTATGTCTYTTAGGATCTGTAAAACACAGCAAAGATCCCTTGTTTATTTGAAGATTATATAATCAATTCTAAATTCCATAGAGACAACCCTAGTATGAGAAAAGCCCTCAGAGACACCACACATCAAGACATCTTTAAGGTCACTCAAACAGAAGTAAATTGAGACAAATTAACTACTTTAAAATCTAGATTAACTACTTTTTAAATCTCAAACTTCAGAATGRATTACCCAATAGATCTGTTTTCAAAATCTAAAGCTTTGAAAACAATTACAAACCTACCTTCAGAGCCTCTCCTTTTCCTCCATCCCAGAGGGGAATAATGGCATGAAGCACAGACTTGCAGAACAGATTGTATCCACCAGTACAGAATACAGTCCCTCTACGAGCTACCTGTTTTTGCTTTTCCTTGTCAAACTCTAACTGGAGTCCTGGTCCAGCCTTTTCCAGCAGAGCTCTGCAAAGAGGTCCCACGCCAAGCCGCAGATCCTCGCCAATGCTGTTGACAATAACATCCGTCTGAAACAAAATTACAAGAAAATTATCTACGRCCAGATTTTGAGTAAAAATATGCACTGGGACCACCAAAGCAAAAGGCAGCAAGAATGACAAGGTGCCAACAGAGAAACAGACTGATTTTCAGCACGTATTTTGCAGACTGATTATTTCAGGACTTGTTGGAAACATATGATAGGAGTCAGCGCACCTGCTGCTCATGCCCAAACTGTTGAGATGACCCTAACCCAACMCAGGGAGCTGTTTTAAAGATAAATGTCATGTTGGGCTTTTCTCCATCTAAATATTTCTCTACTRTTGGAAAGGCCTTTTGCGAACACCAAAATGACAAGAAAAACAACTAATATGGAAACAATACAGTAGTAACAACTTTAGGATGGAGCTAAGAGGGGGAAAAGATATTTTAAACTCCCAGCCTACAAATATCTGCTGTTGTTCAAAGAGGTAATTGAAAAGAAGCAATCTGTATCACTGAAGGAAAAATAATGAGAAAGCACCTAAGTTAGAGTTGTAAAATGAGTCTTGATGGAGCAGGTGAATAGCAGCAAAATATAAATAAACATAAGCAAAAAATATGAGCAAAGCTCATTAGCAAAAAGAATAAAAAAGTAAATTAAAAAAAAAATTAAAGCAGAATCATGTCTAAACTTTGGCCAAGCAAACTAGCCAGCTCTGTGGAGCTGCTTTTCTAAAGCTCAGAAATGTAAATAACACACGCAAAAAGAAGGGAAGTAAAAAATATGCTGCTACCTTCTCTGTTAGCATGACTCATGATGTCCCTGACAGGTTCTAATTTCCTTCTATATCCTGCCTAGATACCTAGATCATATGAACACATCTCTTAAGGGGAAAAAAAAAAAAAAAGTAAAAAGTTTTACACAATTACTATAGATTTGGGCATATAAAATACAGTAGGAACTAAATAGCTCGACTTAATTCAGGGCTGTGCACTAGAAAGGACTCCAGAATGACAGRTCCCCAAATGACATCTGAATATTGGCCTTGCAGTTTAGCTTCCTAGCTTAGCTATCCCAGCACCTTGGTTTTTCTATGTTGCAGTCATCTTGTAAAACAGTTTAATCTCCTGTCTTCATTTTCTATTTGAATTTGAATCGCATCAAGTTAGAGAGGACCTGCAAAGCTGAAGGCCTACCGTGGCATCCTGAATGCTTCTTTTCTCTAGCTTGATGCACAGTCCTTCATTTGTTGTAACCATCTGCAGATTCTCTTTCCCCTTGACTTTTTGGCTTTTCTTTTCAACAGAGGGTTGGGGAAGCAATGGCTGAGAGAGTGATTTAGCAGCAAACGTTTGTTTTACTGCCTTGTTCAGAACCTGAACAGCTTCGTGCGCATCATCCACAAGATGAATCTCCCTCAAGCTACTGTCCCTCCCGGATCCTTCCAAGAATTTCTTGAGGGATGATGCAATTGATTGTGCACACAGTTTCATTGGGAAGCCCAAAATCTCAGCATGAATAAAAGGGAAAGCTATGGAGTGATGATTGCACATTTCAGCCAGCTCTAGAGAGTTCTTCACTATCTTCCTTAAGTGGTGCAAACATTTTTCTGTCTCTTTTTTCCTCCACTTGGGCCCACCAGCATGAATCACGTGCTTGCAGGGGAGCTTCCCCGCACCAGTGATGACAACGCACCCAGGCTTCAGGTGCCCGTGGGTTTGCACAAGATGTTTGTACTCTGTCTGCAGGTCCGCACCAGCCTCTTGCAGAAGGGGCCCAGCAAGGTCATGCAGGAGTTTTGAGTTTTCATTCAATATGTTTACCACAACATCCACTAGGTAATTAGACAAGTTGCCTTTACACACTACTATTTTAACTCCACCTTCCAGGGTTTCCTCATGGCAGGGCTCTCTTTCCTCTCTACTATCAACTTCTCCACCTTTTTGCTCTTGTTCTTCCAGCATAATCAAACAGTTGTATTTCTGCTTTGCCTCAAAAATGTGCAAATCTTTCTTCTCTGTGAAAAATTCTTTGGCTCCTGGTTTATCAATTGACACATTTTTATAGCACAGCAAGGACAGAATGTGCTCAAATGTGGTGACTGCCTTTGCCACTTCTGCTTTTGGGCCACTTAGAAAAATACATAGCGCCTCGGTGTCAAAATGCACCTTCACTCCTTTATTCCTGAATTCAAGGCAAACACTGGGTTTTTCCTTCTCTATGAACTGCACCATCACCGCTGACTTAGCTGAGATTACTTTTTCTATGTGTGTGTTTCTATCTACTAAATAAAAAATGTTCTGATAAACATCTGCTACGGCTTTAGAAAAGCCAGAAACGGTCACTCTATTTTCTCTTTCAACAGATTCACCAATTATTATAGTTTTGTGGGAATAATTGTACTTCTTAAAGGAGAAGTCAATAAGACTCCTCCATTCCTTCTTTTTAATGATTTCAGAGTCCTCCAGATCAATGCACTTATAGTCCAAATCTGTCTTTATTTGCTTTTCTGCATCTGAAAGATCTTTAGGAGAGTATCCAAACAGCACTACAGTATCATTCTCAAGCTCATAAAAAGCCTTGATTTTTTTTGAAGTAAATAATCTCTCTGACATTGCTTTATTATCTACACATTGTAGAAATTGGAAAACCTGAGGAGGGATGTTAATTGCTTTACATGGCATATTCTGTACCTTCTCCAGTAAGTGCAYTTTGATTCTATACACCTCCACAGGTAACCCACACAACCGGATGGCTTTTTTTGTATCATCATAAAACATCTTTACGTGTGGAGATTCTTTGCAAATATCCTCTTCTAGCCCAGCACTGTGCAAAAYTGCATATTTCCCTGGCATCACTGACACAGAAACTTCTAAACTCTCTTTTTGCCTTTTACTTTCTGCCGCAGCTTTTTCCATGCATTCCCTCACTTCTTTCTCTGCACTGCTCACGGCTGCTCTGTTGCCAGCAATCACCACCGTAGCCTCAGAAGCATCTGTTACGATCAAAGCAACACTGTCCGCCAGCCTGGCTTTCACATCTTCCCAACATGCYGAATTTACTTGACACTTTACAGCCGTGTAGTTAGACATGATGTACGAGAGCCGCTCAGAGGCATCTTGCTTCCATGTCTTGATCAACTGAATCATCTGTTCAGAAAGGGATGATGAGGGATACAACGTAACCTCTGGGTGTGCACAGTCGGGTGGTGGCCATATAACTTCACAGTGGCAAAATGCCATTTCCTGGTTTATATCTTGGATCAGTTTGTCCTGCCTTTGTAAAAACTGCCAGACGTAGGGATTCAGCGGCMAACTAACGGGCTCCGGCATCTTGACACTTGGCCTTTTCTCTCCATAGAGAGCTGTTCCCAGGCAGTGGTAATTGGAATACACAGAAATCGGCGTCTGTTCAAGTGAATGCTGCTTCTCCAAGAGAGTGCTTAAATCTAAAATTTAAAACATATATATATATGTATATGCACAAATGTGTATATGCATACACACATATTTCATTAACTCCAAGTCAACCAAATGAGTTTGTTCTTAGAACCATTATGTTGATTAAAATAACTTGGTTTTACATTTGAAAGAGCTMTTTTTATGTCCTTGTAATAACAAGGACATGGATAAATTCCATCCATTCTGTAGGGATGATTACCACCCAGTCTGTAATGTGCTTGTAGCTTGTATGCTAAATGTGCTTGTAGTTATACTTACCTGTAGAGATTTACCTTGCTCTCATTTCCTACAGAAACACTAGCTTAGTGCAGGACCATATGAAATTTTTAAGCAGAAAATGTTTCTTATTTTCCAAGTTAAAACAGAACTCAAGTCCCAGTGCATTCCCTTACGTATTTTCCACACTGTGTCAATAAGGATGGACAAAAGAAAGTAATTACACAGTCTCCAGGCTCTTAAAAACACATTGCAGTGAGCCAAATTATATAWGCAATTAATGCACAAGATATTGTTATGCAAATGCTGGGTGTATTAGGAGAAAGGGAAACAGTCATGTGTCAGACACTTTTAACTGAAAGCAAATGAAATTATTAAGCTGTGCCAATGGCATTTTGCTGTCATTTGCTTCCAGGTCCTTGGAGCCTGTCTGGGRGAGCGAGACAGCTTTAGCTTTGGGATTGCAGAAGGTGATGATGGCCGAGCGCTCCTTGGGCAGGAGCTGGACGTCAACCACGGGCCCACCTCCATTGCACACRTTCTCAAAGTAAACAGTGATACGTACGGTCTGTAGAAACACCAGCTGGTATGTTTTCAGCCTTGATGCTGTGGGTCACTTCAAGAAGCTTAGCAGTAATCTTAAATTTCTTAAGTCGATTGCTTTCTGCACAGAATTTGACAAATTCTTCAGTATCTGCAAACATAAAAACGGTGGTAACCAAGCATGTTTTACTGCATGATTACCAGTCTCAGTTACCACTGATGACAGCACAATGATGAGCTGAGTCTGTGTACTGGAGCACAATTCTCAGGTGCACAGAAATCTTCCTGTGTTACACTATAAGGTGAAAAATAGAAGCAGTTACCTTATTCTGTGCTATTCACTAATTCTATGCCTCTGTGCAGTCCCTTGCCAMTCAACTCATGTATAAAAAAACCTCATCATTTTACTGTCTTGTCAAATGAAGACTTCAGTAAAATTCAGACAACCCACCTTCATACTCAGCCTGCTTCTATTTCTTCTTCATCTATCCAAAATAAGATAAAGATAATGAAACATTGTCATCTGATTTCAACTCATGAAAATGAAATGATCATCTTTTTCACTGCAAATCTTGGGTCAGATAGATTTTGAAGAAGCCATAGACAACAAGACTTGCATCTTTCTTGACAGACTATAGTCCAGGCAGACTTTTTTTTTTTTTTTTTTTCTGTTTAAATGGAAGTGAACTCAAGGTCTGAAAACGATTATTCACACAAACACACGCCTGGTATATCACTACAGCAACTGGTGAGGCTCGTCTGGTCTTACCGGCACTTTTTAACAAGGTAACCACGGCAGTGCTTTTTTCAGGTATCATTTCCACGCGGAAGTCTTCGTGTACCGTGAAGCCGCTGATGCTCTCCAGCAGCGCACACAACCCTTCCGTGSTGAAGTGCTGCACGTTTTCGAGGGCCACCAACGGCAAGGTCTTTGCAGAGCACTCTGCAATATTCTCCATAGAGCAAGACTTCTCCCGCAGCTCAGCATTCGGAACTCTCCTTGGCCCTGCAGGCTTCCCCTGCTTCATCTGCAACAGAAATAAGTCATATTGGCTTATATTCCACACTGGCAAGATTCCATACTGATAGAAGAACGTTATGCGTGGAATCACTGAAGAACTTCCTCGTTAACTGGTCTTTCTTGGGGACTGGCTATTTACACTAGTACAGATGTATTCTGACATACTACAGCATGATCAAAGATCTAACTAAAAACATGAATGAATTAGGGAGATGCATCCCTGTTCTTCACAGAATCTCCCCACTGTAGAGAATACAACGACAGCTTAGGATTAGAAGTTTCAGAACCTGTGTTTATATGTGTATCTCATTGTAAAGTAGGTACCCAGAGTAAGGGAAATAAATCCCACTCTGGACACATTCCTCTGCTATAACAGACATGTTAGAAGCTGGTGTGTAGTCTAAGGCAAGATGAAMTTCATCCTTTGTGATCATATTTTAAGCATTGACAATTCATTATCTTTCCATGCAACATCTAAGCCGAGTTGCCAAATCCACAGAGAAGTTTTCAGTATAACTCTCTACAGAATTGGAAAGCTCTGCAGAAAAAGAGCACTGACACTCTGTATAAGAGACCAGAACAAATCTTCAAGAAAATGAGAGTGTACATATAGACATAGACATATAAAAGATCTGGTGATCTTTTCCAACCATAACGATTCTATGATTCTAGGATCTTGTTTTTGAAATTTGGTCACAGCACCCAGAGCCTATAATAAAATCAAAGCAAATGATCCACGAATGATTTGACGTTCTCACCAATACTTCAAAGCTATGGTTAGGATTACATTTTCTGTCCTTCTTGGTGGGAACTAATATTTCCTCAGATTTCTCCTCTGCAGCGGCTGTTTCAAGCTCTGTGACAATCAGGTTCAACTTCCCCTTTTCTCCCAAGTCCAGCTCATGAACCTGTCTCTGAAGAACTTGCTGCCTCACTGAATAAAAACAGAAAACAGGGACAGTGTTCAGTGACAGACTGAATGGAAACACTAGTGTTGAACTGCTAAGCACTTTCCTACCATTACATTAGGACACACGCACTACGCCGGGAAATAAAAGAGCTGTAAACTTGCGATGCTGGGGGCGAAGGTTTCCACCTGGGAAGGAGCGGGGAAGAGAGGCCGCCTCACAGGCCCTTCCCAATCAGTGCTGCAGCAGACACAGGGGCAGCAGGGAAATATATCATATACTTATATTTGTTTATAAGATATATATATGTATATAAAACACATTTACACACAAGTGCATAATAYGCTACAAACTTCATCTACTACATACATGCAATTTAGAGAATATTCATCTTCATAAAACAGCTACAGCTAAATGCTTTCCATCTTTCTTCAAGTTAACATGTAACTTTGACATGTGATATAGTACATACAGTACTCAGTATGTAATATACAATATGGCATTCCTATACTAACCCACATTCTCGCACGTTCTACTTTAGTTCAAAACAGAGACAACTACGGCATATCAAAATTAGCACCTCTTAACGTACAAAACTATCATATTAATGTACAACACATCAACTTACGTTCTGGTAAGTTTTATCTCTCAAAATTCAACCTAGAGAATAGGTCGGAGCACCAAAATTACATTTATATATATCATTTAAGAGTCAATGCACACTGCGTGACACACTATATACTATAACTTTATCTTTCAAAAAAAGCTAGAGAACAGAGCAGAGCTTTGCGATTAAGTTTAGATGCATATGTWAGTCCAGCTACACCCTGCCGCTCTTGCACTCTGTATTACCACGTCCCAGCTTACAGCGGCTGGCACGGAGGCTGCAGCCAGAGCACGCGGGCACGCTAAGCGGCACGCTCGGCTCTAACACTGGAGCCGCAGCAGCCGCTCCCGGCGGTCCCGCTCCGCCGCTCACCGTCGCGGCGGGCGAAGCAGAGCAGGAGGCTCCCGGGCGCCGGCCCCGCTCGCAGCTCGCACTGGCCGCCGCCCGAGCGCTTCTGGCTCTGGAAGTAGCAGAGCAGCTTCTTCCGCAGCGCGCCCGGCGGCTCGGCCGAGCCCCAGGCGCCGCGCACCAGCAGCGGCGGCCCCTCTCCCTGCCCGGCCATGGCCGCTCCGCCGCCGCCACCACCACCGATCTGTGGCCGGGACCGGCACTCGCACCGGCCCCAGCCCCGGCGCCGCCTGGCACTTTCGCTTTCCTTTCCCGGCAGCGCGGGGCGCGGCGGCGCCGCCCGGGCTCCTGCCCGCCCGTGTCGCTTGGCCGCGGCGGGAAGGAGCAAAGGAGCGGGCGCCGAAGCCCGCGGCTGGCCCAGGGGCCGCGGCCCCTCCCACACAGGTGGCTGATCAGGCCCTGGAGACGCCGAGCGGCGGGGAAAGGGGCAGGACAGGGCAGGGGACGCAGCTGGCACCTGCCCCACCGCAGACACGCATCCGCAGGCGCTCAGCCCAGGGCTCCCGCCTAACTATACTCATTCGGGACTGCACGGGGAATCCAGTCAGCATTTCTCAGCAGGGCTATAAAACTGACTTCCTCCAGCAAAAGAAAGGTCAATGCTGCTGGGGCAGCGCGGAGGCAGGGAGTGGTGGGGTGGGAACAAACCRACAGCCTCGCCTTGATAGTTCCGCAAAGAGAGCACCTGGTTCAAACTTATATTCTACCTCTCTGAAATAAAATATGACCCTTGTGCCTGCCTACAGAGCAGGGATTACGGCTCACTAGGACACAGGCAGGGCAGAGCCCTGCCCTGGCACTCAGGTGAGCGGCCAACCAGACAGATGGTTTTTAATGGACAGTGGTGCTATTTTCYACCAAGGGCTTCTGCCATTAATATTTAAAAGGACATAAACAAAAAAAAAAACTTGGCCACCCTGCACCACCACCACCCAGGATCCACATTTCCATATCCAGAGCCTTCTGCTTTAAAATCCTGTACTATTTTGGGGAGAAAAGGAGTCTTTTCCATCTAAGAGAACTGCCCTTACATGTGCAGTAGCAGCACAGACACTCCAATCCTCTACACAGGCCTCCACAATTCAGCGAAGGGTTCTACACTGGCCACGAGTTTGAATTCTGCTAGCACTGTTTATCATCTGCCTCATTCTTTTTAGCCAGATAGAAAAATGGACCTGTTCAATCTGCAAATAAATGAAAAGTGAGAATGATTGACAAGAAACCCTTGACAGCATCGCTGAAAAGCTGTTTGTTTCCAGAACTCCTGCTGGATTTATTTARAGGGCTGCAAGGGCTGTAGCAAACGGTGTTAGTGGAAAGCTAGTACTGTAACAGCCTAAATAGATCTAAACCAAACATTATTTACTTTGGTGATTTCCTCCTAACCACCTCACCCAAAAAAGTAAAACCAATGAAATTACAGTGGTTCCAAGGGGTTTTAGAAGCTGGAGGTGCTGCAAAACCCTGCTTCTTCAGTGGAAGGGGCTGTGAGACACAATACACCCTTAACAGGCGTATTTGTGCATTCTCACGAACACTTTGCACAGGTGAGCATGTTGCTCTCCTCCTCTACAACGGTAAGCGCTGAACTTTAACTATTGATTAAGGACTACCCTGCTTTGGGGTACCCATTCATTCAAGCCCCAAAGAGGCTTTTTTTAAACAACCCTTTGGGCATTTTTCACTTCCTCTACGGGACATTTGAAACCCAGCACTAAGTAAGGATCTAAACAAGAAGAAAGGCTGCATCTCAACTGCAGTTCATTAAGCTTTATTGAAAACACTGTAAAGGACCTTTTAAAAGAAAAATCATAAACAATGATTCAGAGAGAGACACTACTTACAGCACAATATGTTCAACTGGAGCTGAGAGCAGATGCTCCTGACACTATCAGCACTACCCATCTTTTATTGCAACCAGGAAACCAGTACACTGCAAAACAAGGCTGAGTTCCAGCATCCTAACATGTACCCAACATGTAACCCAAGAGCAATTGTCAGTAGAAAACAGCACTCAAAAATGTTGAGTATTTCCCCATCAGTACGGTGAAAAATATTTAAGTAGTCTTTTTCAGTACTACTTAAAGTTGCCTTTGGGTTGCTTATAGGTAAACAAGCTTTAAGAAATCCATGTCATAAAAGTAATTTTTGCTCTCACCGCAATTTTTTGATTACAAGAATTATAAGACTAAAAGATATGCAATCTTAGTTGCAATTAAGACTGCTTATCTAGTAAAAGTGATAAGGTACTCTGGGTAAGCTTGAATGTCATTAAATATGACAAACATGGTTGGTTGTTTCACATTATCAGTTGAACTATCAAAGAGATCTATAGAGTTACTGTAATTTTTTGGTGACGGAGTAATTGCTCCACGTCTCCCGAGAGAATACTCTCCAACAAGGACTCGAGCAAGGTACATGTACTTCTTGCCCTCTGCATCTGGTTTAGAGTAGGTGTCATCTGCAGAATAGCTGGCATTAACAGCAAAGTAAGTTCCATTTCCATAGCTCACACCTGTGGTCAGAAAAAAACAAAACCAAAACAGACATTTGTAAGTCATAAGCAACAACCATTTACTTCTCATGGGATTCAAAGACTTTCAAACTGGCAATTTTGCTTTTCTTTGCAATATCTGAACTTAGCAAAACAAATCATTTTGCACGCAAGGTAAAAATACACTGGCTACACAGCAAACTGCTCCTAGCCACACTCAGTGAAACAAAATGCTCTGAAATTCACCTTACCATTTGCTCCAGCATAGCTCCGGTTAAATCCACGGCTGTTAATTAAGGTTATTGAATCTCTACTTGTTCCATGAAACAGATGCCTCTCATTATTTCTGTTACCATTTTTTTTATCCATTTCAAGCTTTTTTATTTGGTAGGCCTTCCAAAAATATGGGTTCTGTATCCTTTCAATCTAAAATTTTGAAAGTAGAACACATCATTGAAAGTACTGATAGCTTTCACAGAATCACAGGTTCACAGAATCGTTGAGGTTGGAAGGGATGTCTAAGAGATCATCTAGTCTAACCCCTCTGCTCCAGCAGGAACACCAAGAGCACGTGGCACCAAGAGGATGGCATCCAGGCGGATTTGGAAGATCTCTAGAGAAAGAGACTCCACAACCTCACTGGGCAGCCTGTTCCAGGGCTCACTCTCACAGAAAAGTTCTTCCTCACATAATGAGTTTTAATAAGAGCTTAAAAAACAAAGAAACAAAAAATGCTGCCCAGTTGCTCTTCCTACCTATGACAACTGTATACAAGATTTACAAAGTCAATGAAATCACTTGGTACTTTTGCAGGACAGAAGGAAAAAAACATGCTCAAGTCTTAAATGTTAAATAAAAACATTACTACCTGCTTCACTTAGGCCTTAGTTTTTTGGTGAACATCCTACAGTAAGCTCTCATGTAGGACTTGCTTATTGGGCAGCTGATGCCTACTACAGACAAGACAGGTAGACAATCTGCTGCTATGTCAAAAGTAGCTACTGCTTAAAACCATTAGGTAACTAGAAACTAGATAACCTCAGAACCAGATCCGTATTTTCAAGACAGCTCCATTCAGAATATTAATATTAATCCCTTGGGAAATTAATATGCTAGCAAGGAGTCTGGCATATGCTTACGACACAGAAATAAGAAATTTTAGTAAGACAGTTTATGTAGGCAATGCAGATAAAAGATAGCCTTCAYTGGCAAGTTGTTTTTCACTCATTTCTGGATATGAAACCCCCTCTAATTACTGAATTTCGATTTCCAAATAAGCAGAAAATGAGAATTCATAGTAGATACGGGAAAAGAAACACTGTGACAGGTAGCTCCATTAAAATTGCCCTACTCAGCACTCTTAGCTTCAAAAAAACTTGGTCCCAGAAGCAGATTCTTAAGAGCTGGGCATGGAGATGACTTTACTACAGGTTGAAATGGCATTAACCTCACAGACAGTAACATCTGTAGGGCTATTAAAGATTTTTATTAAGGATTTTGTGCATCTTCTTCAGAATATTATTAAAAGGAAATCCATATTATCCAAATAAAAAATGAGTAAGAAGGCAGATCAAAACTGTGGCAATTTCTCTTTCCATAAGGACTCATTCAACTTCAGAAATCTCATCTGACTTAGTCATTCTTCTTTAGTCATTAACAATGTACATATGCTCAAGAATTACAATGTTTTTACCTTTTCAATTTTGAATGACGAACAGGTCTGTTGAAATCTTGCCTGAACATCTTTGTATTCTTTCATTTGTGGTTTTAGCTCCACTATTTTGACTTGCTCTGTTTGCACATCATCCCATGTTGCAGGGAGCACTATTGACTCTTGATCTGTAAGGGAAATCACATCAACTACTTGCCAAAATCYTCTGCTTAAAGTAATACATGCCCTGCCATYTGAATGCCTGTACATCTATTTATTGTCTAGCTTATCACTTGTGTCTAATGGTCTTTAGCAGCCAAGAATATTCCATGAATCTTTTTCTAGAAGATTACGTTACCTAACTTGCAGCTTTCCACTGCACTTGTGATTAATAGGTGTGAATTGGTAATACTCAGGCAGTTTTGTTCTCCTTCACAACACATCAAGGCAAATTCTAACACCTTTTAACAGTAACCTTCTCTGAGAAGACATGGGACAAATACAGAAATACTGAGACGTAGAAGGATTTGAGAAAGGGACTATTAAACGTTTTTTGTCATCTTCTGTCCATAGTAAGGAGAGAGACGGGTACTGTTAATTCTCCCAAACAGACATGGAATAAAGTACCTAAATAAGGGAGACTAACTTAACTCCTCTTTTTCAAACATATGCTCTAGATCAGAACAGCAGAAGTCTTCTGTTTTCTCATTTCATGAAAGAGGAGTATCTAGCTGTTATGTTAAACACATTGACTGGTGCACATGCTCAAGGTACGTGGCATGTGCAGTTCCCACAATTAGGCAGATAACTGATAAATGACAGCTTTTGACAAGAGAAAAAAGGTGGAAAGCATAAGCAAGGCACATTATTCATGGGCTGGGAGTTGCGCAGCTCTTCAGATGTGTTAATTTCATTTTCAAGTGTTACTGAAGAAAAAAAGTTCCCACTTAGTTGTAAAATGATCTCCTGCAAAACTCTATCACAATGTGATGCAGAACAGTAATACTTATACATACAGGACCTTCCTCAGGGCAAGCTGCTTAAACTATAATGGACTGTAAAGGAGTAGRTAGATGGAAGAGGCTGCATCTCAAAAACACAAACGTGCTGCCTCAAATCTGAAATGAAAGCCCCTACAAATACAAGATGTTATTATTGCTGGTAAATCTTTTCAAAACCTCACAAGGCATTACCTACCTACTTAACAATTTTAAGTGATTTCAGAATTCTCCTCTATCTTTATTTCTCACTGTGGTTCCTTTGTGCATTCTCCAGAAATAGACCTGCAGAAAGCACCTAACAATACTTAGCATATTTGCACCATTCCTTACTTCAGTCTCAATGCAACTTATTTTTACCTGGCAAGGTCTACCTGTCAAGATGCTTTTACCTACCTTTAGATTTATCAACACGTGCGATGACTGTCTTTCTTCCTTCATCATCTATAGCATATTTGGCTTTTATGTCCACTCTGTACTTCTGCTTATTAATGAAGACTGAAATATATTTCTGCTTTCCCAAGAAAGCATTTTCTAAATGCAAATTTGTCAGATTGTCAAAGGACACAAAAGAATCATTTTCAAAGTATTTCCACTCAACTGAATTTTTTAAGAATTCTGCCTTGATTTTTTCATCTTTAGCAGCTTCAACCCTGTGAATCATATTTTGAATTTTTGAATGAGCAAACCATACATCTTTAGCAACCCCTGAAATTTTAATAAAGTTATTCTCCGAATGAAGAATAATATTTAATTGCTTCTGTAGGTCACACAGTTCTTCATTTTCCTTTTCACCAAAACTCTGAATAGTGTCATTTGTGATTACTTCCTCATGTTGGTCCTTTGAAATTGCATTTTTGATCCAGTTTTCAGCTTCTTCCACCTGTTTTTGGTTTTCACCACAAATCTGAACAACAGCCACTTCGATTTTCTTTTCCAAAACTGTACTGCTTTTTTTCTTTGGAGTACATTTCTCAGAGCCCCAGTGTGCTATATAGAAATACAAATGCTATAATTAGTATCACCTGATAATGGTTAATATTGAACAGATGATCTATAACCTGTATTTAAAAATGATAACTTACATAATATCCTGGAAATAAATGATTTCACTGGAGCTTTTTTACCAGAACTTTCTTTTTTGAGCATGCTTGCATGGAACACACTTAGCAGATGTGGCTGAAAGATGACAACTTTCACTGTTTTCACAGACTGAACAGAGTTATTCCTTGCAAAGTCAATTAYTGCATCCATCATTTCATCAGCTGCTGTGGTTGGATCACGACCTGCCTCACCTGAAACAAATTATAAACATTTTGCATTTTCGAAGAGTTAACAGCTTCTACAATTGKCTAAAACTCAATAAAAGAACTGCTCTGATCCTACCCACAACCACTTGAATCATGAACCGGCTACAAATAGCCTTACTTTGGCTAGTTAGGAAAGGTTTCCAACTAGCAGGGAAAGAGGCTCAAAACCAGCTTTATAGCAGGAAGGAAAAAGTTTACTCTGTTAACATGGCACTTGATCAAGTTACGAATTAGAAGGCTTGGTTACCTAGTAGGCCAGAGGACTTCCACTTAGCAGCTTAGTAGGCAACTTTTTGCTTCAGAAGCTGGTCTAGGTTTATTCATGCAAGAGATACCTGCACACATTCTGCATTACTTAGCTAGGTATTTTTTACTGAACTATGAGAAAATAGTGTCAAAAAGTACATAGCCTGGCCATTTTGACAGRTTCACATTCGATCCATAACAACTTTACTGTGCTCCTACTAATAAGATTTGCATCATCTACTGAAGCAGCTCCCTGAAAATTCTCAAATGAGCTGCTGAGTCAAGACTTAAGGTTCTCTATGAGGCACAGACGCATGGACCTCTGATATTAGCAAGAAACACCACCACCACCCMCMCACACAAAAAAAMCCTCTAAAGTGCTTCATTTACTCCCTACACTAGCTGACGGCATGGAGTAAAGTTTTCCAAATCTTCGTAAGATTCTAAATTTGGAGAGACTACAGTTTCCACATACCTTTTCACCAAAGAGCAACCTTTCTCAGATAAACTGTTTGCTTGAGCCCTGATTTCATCAGAATCACATGCAGTGAAACCCGTTCAAAARCAGAMACAAACCTGTTCCAATTGCTGGGAAGATGACAGAGGCATATTKCTGTAATTCACACTCCTGAAGCACTTTGGAGACCAGTACCTTGATATCATCTTGGGCAACAAAATGAATTATTCTTTTGCATGGCAGACATCCTGCCTGAGTGGTTATAAAGTCATTGTTAGGCTGCAAGGCTGAAAAATACATAGGAGGAAGYATACAATCAACAATTATCCACAGTATAAACTTGTGTTAATCCTTGTTGTGGTAARACAGTAATAGAACAATATCCCAAGACAAGCTGTGAGGTTCCTTCCATATAAATCCCTCTCTGATTTTACTCTCTAGGCCCAGGGATTCAATTTGTGCTTGCAATTAATTTGCCTTCACTCCTAAGTTTTCTAAGCCTGCAGAGTAAAAATCACATAYACCACTGTTGGAGTCAACCTTCGCACAAATGAACGTGCCACATATCCCCTTGCTGCCTAACCCGAATTGTCTTCTTGGCCCAGCACAATTCAAGTCAACTTTTCACACCTCTTCCACCTTGTTTTTTTTTAATCTTTGGTTGATCTTCTGATCTGACCTCCACACTAGCCTCTTTCCATCTTCCCGTTATTTTGTGTGCTTTTAAGTCATTATTTTTCCATTTTGAATAACCATTCATTGCATTTCCTGGTCATTAATTGAATTYGATCTACCAATAAATGCCTCTTCTGAGGCACGAACCTTGCTACACCAGTTTTCCTCTTGGTCATGCAAAGAAGGTGGTAAAGTGTTGCTGGTTAGACCAAGAGGAAATATTATTAACSATCTTCTCTCGGGAACAAGAAAAAAAGTTCCAGGTAAACAGTTGCTCTAAATGAGGTAAGCTATTCCATCAACATTTCTGCCAATACCATTCCCTGCTCATGGTTCTGACAGACTTGTGTTGTTTTCAGCATCAAAAGGTTTAATAGAATAACAGGATGCAATAATGAATAGATTAAGCTCTTTGTAATTGTTTACAGGCTGTTTCTTTTTTTTTTTTTTTTTTCCTTTTTCTTCCTTCTCCCATTAGAGGTTTTACAAATATCATGTTAACCAACTAAAGAATTAGCTGATATGGCACAGCGCATAAAATAGCTGGATGTACAGTAGGCACTTAGGGGACTCAACAGCAATACGAACATGTTTAAAAAAAAGATYAGAAAGGCAGCACCATACCTAATTGGGTACACTCATCTTGAACAKCTTGTCCAGCACTTTCCAGAATTGCTTTAGAAACACCTTAGCAAGAAGAGACATATGATGTCACTGTTACTACTATTAATGCTATTACTATTAATGTTATTAAAGCCATAACACAGTACCATATATCACCTACAAATCTCATATTTATAACAGTACAGGTTTGAACTGAAAAACATTGTTGCCTAAGAGTTTGGCTTGCATTTTTTCCAACTCATATTGATGTTAGAAGCACTGAGGAAAAGGTTCTATTAAAGSAACAAAAAGAAAGAAAGTACTTCTTTTGCTTTTCCATGGAAATCTTAAACATGACATTCYGCAATGCAGACTAAATAGTTTGAGATTTGAGAATACAATGGAGATTTTTGTCTTTTTTGAGRGGGAGGCAGATTATGTTGAAAGAGAGCAAGAGACAGTCTCAGATGTCTCCTAGGGCTTTTGTTCATTAAGAAATAAAATAGAAATTGCACTATAAAACAAAATGTTTTAGAACACTAAAAAATGACACGTTCTCCTTATCCAGCCCTTCCAACCACATGTTCTRTTTTCATCTATAATATCAACTACAGTACCTTTTCTGAGGTTAAAGGTTCTGTTTGTTATGTTTACRATGACATCTGATTTTTCCTTGGTAATATCTCCCATTGCCACCTGGAAAAYGATGGAGCCGATCACCATTTCATGCGCATTCTGTGCTGAGGTTGAAACAGGGCCAAAGAACGCTGCAGAAAAGAGACACATCGAAGAGTAAGGGAGTGCAGAACTTCCTTGGGCTGAGGGACCTGTTCATGGGTATAACATCTACGGAGATGGCAGTCTGGCCCTTGGCTCAGCCAGTGTCATGCCCATGAAGTAGAAATCTGATCATTTCTTTTCACAGGAGTCTCTGATCAGCCTTCACYTATTCCCATCACTGCTCCCCACAATGAGATGGCAGGCAAACCATATTTTGCTGTATGCCTGGTATAGAGACACTTCTGTGCAACATCTTATCCTACAAGACTTGGCTAAATTTGGAGATAGGAGAGGRGCAAACTTGCCAAGTCTCACTTCCTTGCTTGTGGGAGTGTGCAGTCCGGAGGCCTGGCTGGCAGTGGATACACCTCCCACAGGGATGATCCCCTGATTCTCCGCCCCACCCCTGGGCTATATAGCTAAATGTAGCTGCGCAATAAAGTTGGACCTGAGCCACCAGCCTCGTCCCCGGAGTCTTCCTCTGTCGCCACCCTCACCGGGGTGCAGGCCGCCCCACACTTGCTCTCCTGTGTCTCTGTAGTTTTTAAATAGATTCTCTACTACATGACAGGAACTTCTTACTTGCATGTTTTCACCATATAACCATTTTTTCTGCAYTCTGTAGTTCTTTTAGGCTGGATAATAACCAGAGATTATATCAATACTAAAACCAAAGCTGAAATAAATAGACAAAAAGACTCGAGGGTCCAAGGAAGTGCCCCTTGAAGACATGTAAAAGCAGATTTTCATCTGCATTCTCAGGAGACAAGAAATCAACCYGTTTAGGATGCGATCAAATATTACAGTAACAACAGTATCATCACTGCACACTCAACCAGAAAGCTCTAAAATTGCACTTGCACCTTCAACCACACTATAGCTTTTAGGAGYTATGGCTTTGGGAGTGTTTTAATCAGAAAATGAAACCCATACTGAATTAATTCTTGCTTCAGGCCTTCATGCCTGCATCAGCATTTCAAATATTACACACTTATCCTGCAACTACTACTGATTTCTGTCTTTATGGCAACTTCAGCTCCAGCACTAATAGTTCTTGGACTTCAGGTATGACATAMTCACCAAATGCTTATCTAAACGCCTACACCAAACACATTTCCTGGAACACATATATATGTATTTGAAATATATAAAAATAAATAAATAAATAGAATACTTTTTGAAAACAAGCTTACTTGTGCTTTGGCTAGCCTCATTTGGAGCAGTCTCATGCACTTCATCTACAGTATTTCCAGATCTCTGCTGCATTTCATTTGAAAATGCCTGGAAAGGGAAACTACAGTCAACACCTGTAGAAAAGTCTTTACTTGGTCACTGGAAAAGTTAAGAAGCATTTACAAGAAACATAATGCAAGTGACCGAATAACCATCTGCCACAGTGCTGATGGGAGGCCTTCACACACTAGTTCTCAAAAATCGATAAAATTGGAAAATAAGTCAAAGCCCTAATAATCATTTCCGAGAGATGTATGAACTGAGAGCACCTTTAAGGGGCTAATTCATGTTAACTCAAGTCTACATCTGTTAGCTGCAACTCTGTGCCATAGCTCCGGCTTTCTTACAACAGCAAGCAAGTTTGGTCTTTCAAAAAGCCATTATAAGCTATTAGCTATATAAGCTATTAGCTATTGCACAAAATAGCAGGACACRTGAGATGCTGAAACATTTATTGGGTATTTCACAGCGTGGCTTCTTTCTTTTTAGAGATTCCACTGTGAAATGAGAAACCTGAATGTGGATGTAGGAAACCTGGGTTGTTGTGACAGTGAGAAAAGTGAAATGYAGAATCATGTAGAGACCATTTCTGGACACTTCAATTCTTGAGGCATTTACAGCACAGCAATCCAACCACAATTTTTCTTCCTAAGAAGGCTAAACTTGCCAAAAGTGCTCTTTTTCCAAGGACAAAAGCAGCTATACAGGAKTTGTAGTACATTTATCTGTAGATAAGGACTATGTAATAGTCACACAAGTGTGTGAAAAGAAAATACAATTACTCTGCTCTTTGTATCATTCCCAGGGAATAAAATAGGACAGGAAGGAAGGCAGTTGCCCAAGAAAGGCAGACCCAAAGGAKAATTTTCATCAGAGACAACAGAGACCATCAGCAAACTGTCTTTTCTTTAGTAGGAGAACGAACACATATGGGTTCTTCTGAGGTCATCAGATAGATAAGTACCATTCATATCACAGAATCACAGAATGATAGAATGCTTAAGGCTGGAAGGGACCTCTAGAGGTCATCTAGTCCAATCCCCCTGCACACACAGGGTCTCCTAGAGCATGTGGCACAAGGTGGTGTCCAAGCGGGTTTGGAAGATCTCCAGAGAAGGAGACTCCACCACCTCTCTGGGCAGCCTGTTCCAATGCTCTGTCACCCTCACTGTTAAGAAATTCCTTCRCAAGTTCCTGKGGAACAAGGAACCAAGAAACAAGAAACCATTTGATGGACCCAAGTAGGAAAAACTCACCTGCACATTAGATGTGTCTTTCGGATACAGTAAGAAGTGAACTTCTTCAAGGGAATTTACTCCCTTTTTATGGCTGAATTCAAACACTTTGTCAAACAGTAACTTGGCAACAACAGGCTTCGGAAATCCTAAATTCCCTGTGCCAATTGCTGGGAAAGTGATTGACTTTAAAGACAGCTCCTCGGCAACCGTCAGGCATTCTGTGATGATGTTTCCAAGGATCTGAAAAGCATTGTTATTACTGAAGCATTTTTTTCTTTTTTTTTTTTTTTGCTAGTATGTGAAATTCAGCATTTTTAAGACCAAACGATAGCTAAAAGAAAAATATGATTACATACAACGTACATATTAGTCAACATGGCACCAGCCAAACATAAAAGAATAGCCCAAACTCATCTCCTACAAAGTCACTTCAAAGGAGAAGTTGCATTAAACCAACTGCAACGTGCAACCAAATTAAGAGTTTAAAACCCCTTTTACCTTGTTTTCATATGAACGTCCCTGTGACCACTTGGGCAAAATGACATGAAGCACATAACGACAGCCTAGACCATATCCTTTCGTTTTCAACACAGATCCTTCACTGGGTGTGTTTTCTAAACCTTCTTCCTTTAAGGCTCTTTGAAGCATTGGCCCTGCCTTGGTTAGCAAGGTCTTGGAGAGCGGCCCATTAGTAAGCTCTAGATCTTCAGCAACACTGTTGACAATAATGTCTGTCTGAAAAGTGGGGGGAAGGGGAAAGAGAAACAGACACAAACTCCAGTCAGTGCAAAATTTAAGCTTAAAAGCTATTCAAATGCAGCCTGTCTGCTAACTTACAACATCAATTTTGGAGATAGCYACCTGGCACGTAACAAACCTTTGGAATAAAATAAACAAAAATTATGTTCAGTTCCAATACCCTCAGCCTGCTCACAGAAGTAGCAAAAATTCTGACAGAAGAAAGTTAAACTTCTGCCTTCCCAGTCTACTTAGATTTGTTCTCTACAAGAAGCTTGAAGACTAAGTTCTATGTCCAAATTTACCATCTTCCAGCAAGACAGACGTAACACAGGGCAAAACTCCTGCTCAACTCTTAGCCCAGTTTGCCACGCAGTCTCAACAGACACAAGCAGGAAGTTCAGCAAACAATTGATCAAGAAAAAAAAAGAAAAAAAAGAGAGAAAAATAAAAGCAGAAGTTGTAGAAGAACAGGATTGGAGGAACAGGAAAGGGGAAAGAAAGGAGATGAGAAAAGCAGTASTTTAGAAAGGAGAGAAATACAAAGGGCTAGGAATATTGTACCGAGCACTCCTCACCTCTTGAGGAAACACCTCTCTGCATCATATTTATTGTATTTGTTCTGCTCCAGTGAACTGGAGAAGCTCTATATATACCAGCTGTGGGAGATGACCCCTCCTGAAGGCATCAGCTGGTCACTGTGCAAAGAATTCTGAGAGAAGCTGCTTCTAGTAGCAGTGATCCCAGTTAWGTAACCTTCAGGCCAGCTAAAAGGAATTTAATGCTGAAGGTGGCTAGAAATTGGTAAAGTTGGTGCCAGCCGGGGTATGAGACAGCAACTCTACACTGCTTTCCAATGATCACCAGTAATGCTAGAAACAGCATTTCCCCAGTAAAACACTGGGGCAAAAGGGACAACCCTAACTGCACTGGATCACTTAGAAGAATTAGATCAACCAACGCGTCAAAAGTCAACACCTTCATGTTTGAGARCATCAAAAGTCATCTGTGAGGAAACAAGCATTTACCTCAAAAGCTGAGACAAGTCTACACGGGTCCCCATCRGGGCACAAGGTTACCTGGAATGCAGATCAAAGTCCAGGCAGAGCTACTCAGGCTCTGGGCAAAGGGCTCAGCAGGACCAGCACATAACCGGATGAGTGGCTGTGCTGCCCTAAGACTCCCCAGGGAGCAGCATCACTTCCACACGGAAGGCCACTCATGTGAGTTGTCACTCAGTATCCTCTTTTGCTTCTGTGCACATATCACCTCTTTTTAAACCACACTCCTGGGGATCAGGGTTTCGGGAAGGTCAGTATCACATGTGAGTGGTTCCTGCCCAGAACCACTTCTCTTGAAAAAAATCAGATGTTTCTGCAGAGCTGGCACACCAGGCGCTGCAGGGATTCCTCTGTCCCTTTGTATGTAGCTACATAGAACTGTCTTCTGTCCTCAACTATGGACATCTACCATGTAATAATTTTTTTTTTGAACAGCAACTGTTATCAGCCATGATTGCCAATTCCAGTAGACTGCTACATTCCTAATTATAGATGATGATCTAAGTTCCTTTTTTCACATTGTCCATACTTTAAAAATGAGTTTTACTTCCAAMTAGTCAAACAGCTGATAATTTAAAATACTTACTGTGGCATCTGCAATGCTTCCTTTTTTCAGCAGAATGTCAAGGCCTTCTTCTGTTGTTACCATCATGAGGCTGTTGCTATTTTGAAAACTTTGTCTTTTCCTAGGCTGATTGGTCTGACTGATAGAACCCTGTGGATATAAATTATCTGAAAATACTTCTTTCAGTGCCTCACTGAATGCCTGAATATTTTTATCTGCAACATCCACAAGATGAACTTCCCTCAAGCTATTGTTCCCCATGGATCCTTCCAAGGTTTCCTTGATGGATGATACAACTGAATATGYATACAGTTGCACTGGAAAGCCAAAAATCCCAGCACTTATAGAAGGGAGAGCTATGGAGCGCTGATTATACGTTTCAGCCAGCTGGAGGCAATTCTTCACAGTCTTTCTTAACAACAACACACATTTTTGTGCTTCCTCTTTCCTCCATCTGGGCCAAACAGCATGAATCACATGTTTGCAGGGGAGCTTCCCAGCTCCAGTGATAACAGCACATCCAGGTTGTAAACAGCCCTGCTTTGTCAGTTTGTCACACTCTTCCTGGAGTTCTGGACCAGCCGCTTGTAAAAATGGCCCTGTGTGCTTTAAGTCTTCATTTGATGCATTTACAACCACATCAACATGATGAGTGCKTAAGTCAGCTCTATGAACTTCTATCAGAACACCACCTGCAGTCATCTGCCTGTAGGGCTTGCTCTTCCTATCCTGCTCTTGCTGTTCTGGCTGCTCTTCCATCCTAACTATACAGTTGAAGTTGTTTTTTGCAGTGGCAGCATAAAAATGTTCTCGTTCTTTCAAATATGACTTGGCTCCCGGCTCACTAATTAACACACGCTTATAATGCAACCCACAAAGAATTTGTTCTACTAAAGTGACTCCCTTCAGCACTTCTCTTCTTGGTCCCCTCAAGGAAATAATGCTGTCCTGCTCTTCTGTGCTGAAGTTGACTTTCACACCCATACTTTTCAACTCAGTCTGTACCTTGGCCTTCTCTTTCTTGAAGAACATTATGACTGCTGTGGGCTTTCCTCTGATGACCTGTTGCACTTGAGTGTTTTGATCTATAAAGTCATAGATTTCCTCATARGCTTTTTCCACCGCTTGAGAGCAACCAGCAACAATCACCTGCCTCCCTGTCTGAGTGACTGTTACAGCTGCATTAGAACAATTCTGGTTGGTGAGCAGCTTCCATTCTTCCTTCTGGAGGACAGACTCATCCTCCAGATCAATGCTTCTGTGGTTCAATMCCCTCTTTATTTCACCTTCTGCTTGTAGGAGCATTTCAGAAGTGCTCCCGGTCAACGTAACACTTTCCTTTTCAAGCTCATAGAAGGCACTGATTTGTTTTGACATAAACAAGCTCTGTGACAGAGTTTCATTATCCACATGCTCTAAAAACTGCAAAATATGAGGGTGAACATTAACTGATTTCTTTGCCAGTTTTTGTATACTATCTAGGATTTCTCCTTTGACTTTATAAGCTTCCTCAGACACTCCACAGAGGATGATTATCTTTTGCAAGTGATCATAAGTCATCTGTAGAGTTGGGCATTCCTTGYGAATTTTTTCTTCAAGTCCAATAACCTGTAAAATTGCATACTCCCCTGGAGACACTCTCACGATTTCTTCAATTTTTTTCTTTTCTCTTTCAATTTGCTTGCTGGCATTTTCTATCAGCAACTTCACCTTTTGTTCAATATCCTTCAGACGCTCTTTTTCACCTACTATAACAAGTAACTCATTGTGAACAAATGGGGTTATCAAGACTCCATCTAATGTAATGCTATTGCTAACAGCATCCCACACCTCTGCACTTATTTGAAATGTAATTGACGTGTACTTCGACATACTACATGAAAATGCTATGGAAACRTCGTTATTCCATGTCTTGATCAATTKGGCCATTAATCTCTTCTGCTTGGACAGATCAGCTGCAAAATKCAAAGTAACTTTTGGGTCAGCACAGCTGGATTCAGGCCATGTTAGCTTACAATTACACTTTGCCATATCACAATTGATTGTCTCCGTTAGAGTATTATTTTTTTGTAAGAACTGCCATGTATAGGGATCCAGAGGCACTGTAACTGGATCTGGCTTCTTTATATGCGGTCCTTCCTTTCCATAGAGAGCCGTTCCCAGTGACTTATAGTAAGGATAGACAAAGATTGGTACTGCGTTGAGTGAATGCTGCTTTGCCAAGATATTGAGCACATCTAAAACATACAAAAAAAGATACAGACCATCAATCACAGCACAAACACATGGATCCTTTGCTCTGTTTTTTTTTTTTCCTTTTTTAATTAACTTTAATTAATTTAACTTTAATTAATTTCCTTTTTAAATTAATATATTTTTAATATATGTAAGATTTTACATCAGGTTTTACCCCTTCTTTCCAAATTATTAGAAAACTTCTTTAAAGACTAATATAAATATAAAAACTTTTAAAGACTAATAAAATAAATTAGGAAGAGGCAGTTAAGTGCTGACTCAGTCCACTCTCAGGAAGGAATAAACACAGGAGGGGGTTGTCTCTGCCCCCAGTTCTCCTTCTGCTGGGTTGTGTTCTCTAAAGTATAGTGCATGTCTGGGCTACTAATCTTCAGCACCAAGTCATATCTCTTCCAGCTTCCTTCTTCCTTGTCCTTCATCTTACATGAAGGCTCTTTTTTCTGGCACTTGTAGAACATGTTATAGCACCTGCTGTGCAGTCAACATGTTGCCCAAGAAATTGCTCTTGGATAAGTCCAACAGCACAAACTGCCTTGGGGCAGCTGATAAAACAAATGGCCTCCTTCACCATGTGAGGCTGTGCTCACCTCTGCTGAGCCCAAACTGTAACCTGAAGTCTGTAGGGAGCAATGGCAGGATGAACTAATGCCCCAAAAGAAAGAAAATCATCTTGCCTAGCTGGTCCAAAACTAGCTTGCATTCCAATTAGCAGAGACTGGCTGACAAAGCACCTGATATGCTGTTTTATGGGGGTAGTTTTTTTCTTTAAAAAAAGAAAAAAAAAAAAGGAAAAAAAAGCAAATCACTTTTAAGTCAAAGAATCTTGAAGAGATAAAGGTTCTATTTTCTGTATTACCTTTATGATCACTCAGTGTAATGATAGCTGCACCTTCATCACGCAACTGTTGAACACCCACCACTTGTGCACTTCCATTCTTCTTGTTTTCAAAGTAGATGGTTATATAGTCATTGGGGGTGTTAGGTGGTATATTTTCAGCCATAAGGCTTTTTGTCACCTCAAGGCAGCGTGCAGTAATACTTTGTTGTTTTGCTCTGTGGTTYTGATTAAATTTTTTAACAAATTCCTCTATGGCTAAAAAGAGAAGAGATAAAAACAAACAAAAAAGCACAATATCATAAAAAGCAGCTCACTTTTTTGCTAGGATGTTAGCAGACTATCAATATATGCACCAACTAAAGCACKGAGTTATGAGGCATCTGTTAACTTGCTGCTGCCCACAAAGTTAATTCCTTCCACTTACTCAGTTTCAGTGGTCTGATGTTAACCAARCAGATGATTACAACTGCAGAGTAAGAATTACTGTTGTCACAATTTGTCACTACTTCATCAAGTAGCACTTTTTTTTTTTAACCTCAAGACAATTAATCAGACTGGAGCCATCCATTTAAGTTTGTATTCTTTCAGTTGCATTATAACTATACTCTACTTTGGCTACTTTTTGTTTCCATTAACTGTCTTGAAGCATGATGATAAGTCACTTTTAGGTCTATTTGCTAAATGCCTAATTAAGATTTTGAAACGTGTATCTATTTCCTCAAGGGTAAAACAGAAATTTGAGATTKAACTAGTGTAAGAGGTCAACAACTCAGACTCCTCCTTACCAGTATTTCCAGGAAAAKTAACTACAGCAGCATTTATTTCAGGTATCATTTCCACACTGAAGTCATTGTCTTCCTCTGATAAGCCACTGATGTTCTCTACCAGCATAATTAACATGTATTCTCCAATTGTCTCCCGCACATTCTCAAGCACAACTAAGGCAGGAGGCACAGATTCTTGAGRGTTTTCCACTGGGCACAGCTCCTGGATAGTCTCCACCTGCCAAGGCTTCACCAACAGCTCAGTTTTCTTCACTGAGTGATGGTTTCTTTGCAAAACTTGCTGGGCATCTAGTTTCATAAAGGAAAAAAAAATAAACACACACACACACAAAAGATGCCATTTCTATTCTCCCCATCCAGAACAAACAATAGACCAAAGTTACACTTTACTTGAGAAATCTGASCAAACATCTATTTCTTATGTCATATGACAAAATGAAGTAAAATGACAGTACCAGCCAGGATCAGGATAAATGTTACTCTATGGCTTAGACGTCTCAAATTAAAAAAAGGTAAATCTAACCTCCAACCTCCTTTCCATTGTGGAATAGTCTTCAAATGCAGAAAGCTGTTCTCCAAATTACTGTCATCTAATAAGTAGCAAATAAAGAAAGGGTTTTCCAGCCTGCTTATCCTATGCATTAAACAGATAAGACTTTTTCCTTTATAACCACAGAGTTTCCTCACACTGTGTAGGTCCTTCACACAGTAAGYAGTATACAGTATTTTGGTAGAAGAAAAAAATATAAATGGAAGCTATTTTAAACTTAATTTTCTCCARGAAGTTGAGACAGTGCTCTCTCAACCTGCTACCAATCTTATGACATGTGTTGACAAATACGTTTTTCTAAAAGGGGTCCTGCCGGCTCTAGGTTTATGCCAATATGGGTTTCCTAATGTATGGGTTTCCTAATGACAAAGGAGCTGTCAGCCCTTATGAGAGTGCCTGGTAATTCCTATCAGGTACTAAATTTATTCCTTGGCCACTTTCCTCTTAATTGTAATTGTATTCATACCAAAAGATTTACTAAAGCCACTTGGAGCCTCATGAAAGACCAAGGTAAACTCAAAACAGCATTTTCTTTAAAAGAGCATTGGGTTCCTCGGTCTCCAAAACACCCTGGCAGCTAATACGAAAGAAAATGCAATGGGAGAGTATTTACCAACAATCTGCAGCTGTGCTATATCCTACCTCCTAAACTAGCATGAAGCTGTCTTATTCTGCAGCGCTCCTGTCACCAGCTCTCCTGCATTATTCCGTGTGGACCTTGAAACAGGCATCCAGGATTGGTCTGAAGAACTACCTCTTCTCTAATGGGTCACKAGAAGCACTGGTAGAAACATATGTGCTAAATAAGTCTGTTCCTTTTACATGCAACCCTTCTCTCTCTGGAGGCACACCATTTCCACACTAGCAACGACCACAGAAGATCCACCACGAGCAAAGGTCTTTTTCTAGAAGGGTGAAAAAAGCATAAAATAAGATCATACCTTCCTCATCCTGAAAGGTAATGATTATTTGCTGATCCTTTCTGATGCACGACTTGATGGGCCCCCCACCAGACTTCTTCTTATTTTCAAAATACATTTCTACAATTTCATCTTCTATTTCCTCCCCAGATGCCGTGGTTACTACTATGGCAGRTTCCCCAGAAACTGCTGTTTCTGCTCTCAAGTTCCCAGACGACTCTAAAATCAAAGATTACACTCTGATGCCTCAGTCAAAATTGGGAGATAAAACAAGCTTATTACCTTTCAAACCACGTTCTCTGAATAAATACAAGATCAAGGAAAAGACACACTGCAATTCAGTTGCGTTTCACAGGATTTTTTAAATTCCAGRCAAGCTGATCATATCACCAGTGGAAAATCAATAGTGGATGAGTAAGGGCTTCTATGTATCCTCAGGTAGGGATAGCAAAAGCTATGAAAGCTTCTTCAAAAACACACGAAGAGGGGAACTATCATTCTTCTCYCTGTGCCCTTCCCCGTTTATGTTTCCCACTGCTGCTATGAACTACCATGGGTCCACAGGTGAAGCCATAAGCATTCTTAGGTGAACCTGGGCTAGAGATAACTASTGACACTCTACACCAGATCACACAGTGGGATGAGAGTCCTTATGCCCTCCTTACAGCTGGGACTACAACAGCCTCAGTAGGTTTGATCAGGGACAGSCTAGGTTCAGCCACCCACTAGATGCACTTCCTAAGAACTGGCCTTTCTGAGATAAGTCAGTGCAAGAGGAAGTTTCATCCTAGAGGGATTCATACACAGGAAATRTGTGTGATATTCAGCCTCAACTAATGATTTCTACATTATATTAGAGAAACACCACAAGCCATTCAGGTGACCATAACACTGCTGCAGCATAAAAGTCAATGAAAAACAAAAGYCAGAAAATATATGTATTTACTTGAAGGGAGATGAACTCACCGCTTTGTTCCTGCTCAGTGACACCTGAGGCCTCCTTGCCCTCACAGGTGGGAAAAAACACCTGGGCTTCTTTAACAACAGACAAATTACAAAGCTGTCTCAATTACTGGGCACTTAGAGAAATGATCACAGTTTTTTTTGATCCAGAGCTAGCATAGTCTGAATTTAGTTGATACTGCCAGAATCACCAACATGAGTTTATCTTTAGTTCAAGCTACACGTTGAATGCTGCTTCAGAAACGTCCTTTAAGCTCAAAGACTGAAGAGGAAGTGYTGGAGAGGCCCAAAGCCAGCCCAAAGCACAAGCGCTTCACAAGACGCCATTTCCCACTGCCCTCCCGACCCCGTCCCGGCTGGAAGCACCACRCGGCAGCGGCGGGGCACGAGTCACGCGACTCCTACCTGCTGTCTGGGCCGCGCTCGCCGCTCCGGCCCCCTGAAAGCGCAAGGACGGGAGAGGCGTTAGGGGCGCCCGGCTCGGCCGCCACATCCCTCCCCGCCACCGCCGCCCGCCTCACCTGCGCGGCGTCTCCGCCCGCGGGCGGCTCCATGACGAGCAGCGCCAGGCGTCCCCCCGGCCCCAAGTCGAGCTCGTGCGTGGCCCGGTCGAGCACGCGCTGCCTCACTGCGAACAGCGCGGGCAAGCGGCTCAGGCGGGGAGACCCCGCAGGTAACGGTCACTCGGGTCCCCCCGGGTCCCCCCGCAGGTAACGGTCACTCGGGTCCCCCCAGGTCCCCCCGCAGGTAACGGTCACTCGCCCCTCCCGCCCCGCAGGTGGCGGTCGCTCGAGTCCCTCCCCCGCAGGTAACGGTCCCTCGAGTCCCCCCACCCCCGCAGGTAATGGTCGCTCGCCCCTCCCGCCCTGCACGTAACGGTCGCCCCCCACCCCCGCAGGTAATGGTCGCTCGCCCCTCCCGCCCTGCACGTAACGGTCGCTCGAGTCCCCCGCACGTAAGAGCCGCTCGCCCCTCCCGCCCCGCAGGTAACGGTCGCTCGCGCGCCTCCCCCTCACGGGGAGCGGTCGCCTGCGCCCTCGCGCCCSGCTCCGCCGCTCACCGTCGCGGCGGGCGAAGCAGAGCAGGAGGCTCCCGGGCGCCGGCCCCGCTCGCAGCTCGCACTGGCCGCCGCCCGAGCGCTTCTGGCTCTGGAAGTAGCAGAGCAGCTTCTTCCGCAGCGCGCCCGGCGGCTCGGCCGAGCCCCAGGCGCCGCGCACCAGCAGCGGCGGCCCCTCTCCCTGCCCGGCCATGGCCGCTCCGCCGCTTTCGGTTTCATTTCTCGAGCGACAGGGAAGCGGCAGCGCCGGGCTCCGCCCCGCCAGCGGCGGATGGGGACGGCGGGGACACGCTGCCCTTGTCCCCGCCCAAGATGTGGCTGAGGGGTCTCGGGGCCAGGCGCGAACGGAGAGCGTCTCCAACGGGGCTTGGGTAGCGTCGAGATTCACAAAACGTGCTGCAAAAACCAGTTACCTAATTTTCCATCATTTTGTGCAATAAATAGTGCTAAAAACTGGCAAGACTGCAAGGGAAGAGTGTTTTCTTCCTGAACAATATTTAACCCAGCTGAGAAATCCGTCTGGAAGTTCAGGGGCTCCTGTAAAAGAACCTGCTGTGGGGGATGCCTGGCTCTGATTTCAGTTTCTGTTCTCGCTGCCTATTTTAGTTCTACCCTCAACTGAAACTTGATGCTTAAAACAGTGAGATAAGAAAAGTAAATAATCCTCACTGCAAAGTCACTAAGGAAGCGCTGGTTAATAACCAGATGTCAGTAAGTAAAATGAACGCAGATGGATGTGCTGTGGTGTCCCACATCCCTAGGAATTCCTTTGCTTGAATGGGGCCCCAGGAATTCCCTTCTTTCATAGCTCCCGATAAATCCATTTCCTGAACTGCTGCTTTCTCAGCAGTTAGTCTGGTTATACACTTTCTTCCCTCGCTGTCCCCAGGCAAAATAACTGACTTTGACTGCCAAATCGTTTAGTCCTGAACCGTGCCGCTATGATGAGAAGATGAAAGGTTGGTGCAGCTCTAGGAACGGAATAAAGCTTTGGGAACATGAAGTTACAGCAGTTGGGGTTCCCCCACTGCTACGCTGGCTGTCCGCCCTAAAACCTTATCCCAGACAAAAGGGAAGCASGTGAATTTTCACTTAGGTGTCTGATGTGGGTTGAGAGGGAAAGTGAAAAGACACACGTGAAGAAGCTGGGGTGAATTTAAGCTGCATGGCTGGTTCACTATGCCCCAATTCGGTACACATAGATATCTAGGAACTGCTTGTATCTTACTGCACAGCAAATGGAAGAAACTGGGAAGAGTGGGAAAATGTAAAACTAAATGAAAGAAAAACAAAATCAGGGAGGAAAAAACCCTGCCAATTCAAATGGCAAACAATAAAGAAATCTGAAAGTCACGGAGGTGGAGTAGTATGGCCTGCCAACAGTGTGAGAATCTAAGAGCCACTGAGACCAAGTCACTTTGCAGAGGGGGCTTGGCAGCTCTTAAAAATACAGAACTGTATCTGAAATGGGAGGAATTTTGAGGAAGTTTTAAAGAAGAATGTAACTAAGCAGATTACATTTTTTTTTCTCTGCTCACTTGCCTACAAAATTTTCACAGTTCACTAGCAATTATCAACTGCATTAAGTGAAAGCTAATCATTTTACATCACAGTCAGAAGGAGCACAGATTAGCAGAAAATTATCTTTATAATAAAATTTAAACAATATGTTGAAAGCAATGGGAAGAATACAGTATTGTTACATGTAAAGTTGACTTAAAAGTTATATTTAAGCTTAAAATACAAGCACTGATATTCCTCGTCTCCAATGAGGCTTTGAGCATTAAGTATTCCTGTGCAGAGTTAAAAATACAGCAGCATCTATGTTCCCTACCATAMAACATTATCCATGCTAGTTTCATGTTTAAAACCCAAACTACTAATGACATAATTCACCCTGAAAAGGGAAGGAAGCATTCTGATAGTGATACTAGCTACAAACACTTCCTCCGGCTACAATCCTATCTATGATGACAGCTGATATTTGGGTTCATGTTAACCAAAAATATTCAACTTGACTGGAAATTACCTAATTAGTTTGAGGTTAAGCAAAAGTTTAACTCTTTCCTAAAAAAAAAAAAAGGGAGGGTATTTTAAAAATTAGCAATTATAATTAAAAATTAGTATTGTAATCTAGAAATATTTTGCATCTTTTGGAGGATTTTAGCTAGAAAAAGATGAAGCACTTTTTAAATATATCTTCTTCTGCATTTGTAGCCAAATCTTTTGCTGTATTTAGCCCATATTTGAAAAGTTTTAGTTTCCTTAAATTTATCATTTAGTAAATCAAACTCAATAAATGATCAATTATGAAATAGCAAAAAACAGTAAATATTGATGCTACACTCAGAAGACTCAGATTTTCCAAGATACTTACACAAGAAAGCACGATGCAAGGAAGTAAAAGGTTTGCAAAAAGAACATATATCTTGTGACTCAAACATTTCTTTAGCTGACTGTGAAACACAAATGTATATGGCAGTTTTACAAAGGAAGTATAGCAGTTGAACAAAATAATTTCTTCCTCTATCATTAAGTGGTAGATTAACTGCTGTATGTTCTGTTATTACACTTGAAGGCAGGTAGTTGCCAGGATTCTTTATTCAATTCCTTTTGCTTTCAGTTCTGATCGGACCCGCTTCAGATAATCAGAATCAGGATAACCAAAACTAGGAGAAAAGGAAAATAATTAATTGGGCTACCTCTGCAATGAAGTGCTTGACAATTCAAAAAAACCTTCCCATACAAATCCCCTGAAACATTTTCAACTTTTATGCATGTACTCTAAAAAGAAGACATCTCATTTCACAGGTGACAGAAGCAGTACAAAAAGAGTAAAGCTAAAAATTTACAAAAAAAAAAAAAAAAAATGCTGAATTTGGGTGTCCAAACTGATACTAAGAATCTGATTTCCAGATCTGCCCACTGTCTTACTACAAAGCAGAATGGCACTCGGGTATGTAGCTTTCTAAAAACCAGACTGGAAATGGCTCCAAGTGAGAGTGGTTTGCGGGGTGACAGGGATTAGGCACATCCTTGTTTCAATTGGCCAGACTGGTGCTGTGGTGCAAGTAGGAAGTGCTAAATGTAATACTGTTTGTGCCGCTTGCACTGGTGATGCTAAACCGAAATGTTCTGGTGAGGTGGGTATCCACCATGCCACTGCCAGGCAAAGGGTGTAGAGGTGGATTAAACCTGGACTCCCAGCACATTCCGTGATCCCTCTGTTACCGACAAACCCGGGCAGACGATTTAGGCTTTCCAAGGACTTGTGCTGCTATTCAAAAGCTCTGCAATGGAAAGCACTCTGCGTAACCACCCTGCCACATCTGATTAGCAGTAAAATTAATTAAAAGAAAGCTACTTACTTTGTAGGCCCTCCATATATTTGTGTTTTATGGTGAATGTCATTCCATGTGATTACATCATGCATACCAGTAGTACGCGACTGCCCAATGGTAAAAATCAATTTTTGGTCAAATGCTTTTCTAAGGAGACGCAGAATTTCTTGACCTTCCTTGTTGTCAGGTAAATATGCCTTTCGAACGGTTCCGTGATAATGTGTCCCAGGGTTTGGATGGCTGTTCTGTAGAAAATCAAAGGGAAAATGCATTGTATATAAGGAATTCTTAAAAAGTGTGAAAAATCACACATCCTAGCATTCACAGGTTTTTTTAATCCCTGTTCATTCTCTTCTGAATGACACAGCATGATTGATATTTTTTCTAATTACAGCATTTCTATCACATATGTTTTGTTCGCATCTTTGTCATCATGCATCCACTGTTACTTTTCAGTATTTCTTTTTTCTTCGCTCTCTCAAAAGCGTTTGACACTACTACTGACTTTTTCATTCCCTACATTTTCAGGCCTGGATGCAACCCCAAATATGTAACATGAATTGTTCTCTTACCTAACATGCTTACAAATTTGCTCGATACTCATTTTTATCAACTGTTGTCAGGAGATAAAATAATGTCTCAAAAAAGTTTCGTTATTACTTAGAATGATATAATGTATACAGAATCTGCAATTTCAGTTCAGTTATTCCCAAAATAAAAATTGAAGTAGCTCAATTCTGATGAAAATGGAGGGCTGCCATTTGACTACCTGATTATTATCTAAACCAAACCAAAATTACTAGATTAAATGCTTGCAGAATTTTACAGAACAAAGAAATATCTCTCTGGTACATATATGAAAAGGACGGAAAACACTGAACTTTACATTCAGTGTTGGCTTTAAGAGAAAAATGTGTTCTATGAATCTCTAAATATACTTACAGTTTGAATACCACTGCGCATGATATATGTAATCTCAATAGTTTTACACCTGGGATAACCAGGGAGTTCTTCCTGAATCGTTTTAAATGTCATCCTTCCTTCTGGTTGATTTCCTTGCACGAGTCCGTAGCAGGTATTACAAACAGGACAGGCTTTCTTGTACGTCATCGCCTGTTGGATGCAGCTTTTGCAAAATGCATGTTTGCACTTGGTCAGTATTTCTTTATTGTCAATGCTATCCATGCAAATAGGACACACATCTTCTCCCTGTTTTTCATCCTCTGCCTTTGACTCAAACTGTTCTTTGGAAGCAAATTTACTCTTTAGCCTATTGTATTTCATTTCAGACACCCCTGAAGCTTCTCGAGGGCTGGGATCAGAAACCAGTGCTGTTCTGTTTTTAGCTTGTGCAGAGTCTTCTGTGTCAAGAAGATTCATATTGTGGTTTTCAGAAGCATGAAGATAGTTCGGTACACTTCTTAAAACAGATTTGTCTTCCTTAAACTTTACAGGCAGACTTTCCAATTGTTTTCCATCAACGTGCATATTTAATCTTTTTTTATCATCTTCCGAAAGCTTCCAGCTGATGCCTTTTTCTCTCAGCTTTGCAGAGGCATTCTGAAATGCATTGATGAAACTTTCAGTAGCATGTGAAGACATATCAAACCCATTAATCCTAGGCCTGAATCCGATGACCATCTTCTGGCCATGTGAAATGTTATCCACCACAGTATCAAAATTTTGACTGATGTCTTCAATTTCTTTACTTAATATTGGTTCCAACAGGTTAAATTCAGAAGCATCAACTTCAATTCCATTCCTATATTTGTAAAGTTCGGATGATATGTGCATATTCTTTTCAATTTGGCTGTTCTCATTTTCCTCCTCTAGAAGTTCTTCGGCAGCCAAAATCTCACTTGTTGGACCACGGAGTAGCAATTTGTTCCCTTCCTGTTTGACAAGAAGATTAGGAAACCAATAGTTTATTTTAATTTTTGCTTCTTTTAACTGTTCACTGTTTGTAAAGGGTATTTTTTTCTGATCCAGATCTTTTATACTTTTCTGAAAAGTAGTGGTAAAAGCCTCTTTAGCTGACTGTACCGATGTGGGGTTTGTATCACAACTGAAGCATATCTCAGTGTTTCCACTGTCACTGTTGTTACTTTTTATGTCCACTCCAAAACGTCCACACAGCTCTTTAATTTCTTCTTTGCAGGCATGGCTGAAGTACTCATAGTGAGCTGGCGGAACAGAAAGCGTTTTTTCAGCATCCAGACCATTCTCAACTTCCAAATCACTCCTACGTCCAGCGTGTGAAAAACGGTGGCTTTTGTCATTGCCTGCAATGAGATCATTGCAGTAGTGGTACACTTTTTCAATATCTGTATAGTCTCCTGTCAGTGTCTCAAAGCCATCAACACCAGGACTTCTTTCTCTTCTTAAATTCGGACATATCGTAGTAATTTTCTCTCTTTGCTGCTCAGTGAACAAACTGGCATTCAAAGTCACAGTTACTCTAAGAAATACCTGAACAGAAAAAAAGAAGGTATCAAAATGTGTGTTCTTCCCTCCCCACCAAGCTCTCAGCTTGCTTTTGTACGTAAGAAAACTCCTTGTATCTCAGTAGGACCAGATTTTACGCTGATACGATGGCAGCATTGGCACGCAGTGCTATCTTGTCTCGTGTCTACAAGCATCACACAAATGTAACTAATCTGATTCTACATCAGACTGAAATTTGTTCACGTTAACCACTGCAGGAAGATAGAGAAGGCGGCATTTTGACACTGCCGCTGGCGCCGACACCAGCGTCTGGGTGTCACGCAGGCGGGCCCAGCGCCAGCCCAGCGCCTCCAGCGCGCTGGCGTCTCAGATCGCGCAGCAGGACGTGCCCAGCGCGGGGCACCGGGGCTGCCTGCGGGCGCACGAGCTCCGCGCGGCCGCAGAGGCCCCGTGGGGCGCAGCGCGGGTGCTCAGCAGCCCCCCAAGCCCCGCGCTTGGGGAGCGGCACCCGGCGCTCCAGCCGCACACACCGAAGCCCGTCTCGTCAGCGTGGACACGGCCGCGGGGGTTGCCCTGGCACGACACACGGCAGCGCAGCAGCAGGCGCCGTGCCGGCCTCCGCGCACGGGCCTCGTGCGCCACGAGCGAGGCCGCGGCACCCCGGTACCTTGCTGGTCACGGCCTCGGCCGCCGGCGGCTCTTCGGGGGACCCTCCTCCCCGCGACGGCTCCTCCGGCTCCACGAGGATCTCCAGGCTCTGCTCGCCCACTTCCAGGACGTGCTTTCTGCGCCTCTGCACGTTCTTCTTGTCTGCGGAGAGCGCGGCGCTCGCCGAGGCCGAGGGCGGCCATTCCGCGCCCCCCGCCTCGGCGCCCCCTCCCCGCCGCGCACCCCGGCGCCTACCTCGCTCCTGCACGAAGTGCACGCGGTAGGTGCCGGGCCGGCCGCCCGCCCGCACCTCGCACTCGCCGCCCCCCGACTGCTTGTTTGACTGGAAGTACTTCTGCAGCTTGAGCCGCAGCTTCTCGGCGCCGTCGGCGTCGGGAGCGGGCACGACCCGCACGAGCAGCGCTGCCGCCGCCATGACGGGCGCCGCCGCCAGCGGCTTTCGCTTTCGTTTCCCGCCCGGCGCGGAGGGGCGGCCGCGGCGCTGCGGGGCATGGGGAGCGTGACGGTGAGCGGCGGGGGGGGGCGGGCCGGCCTGGGCTGTGGGCGCCGCGGGGTGCCAGGGGACTCTGCCTCTGGGTGCCGCTGCCCTTGGGGAGGGTCTGGGCGCGGCTGCTGGAGGCCGCGCCGCTCCGCTCGGAATAACAACCTGCGCCTTCCCTTTGCCGCTTCCCGACAGAGTTTGGTTTCAGGGATCCTGGACGGAAGGAGCAGCCCAAGTAAGTCCCGTCGTCGGCCGCGTAGCAGCCGGGGAGCGGCCGCAGCCGGCGGGCTGGGAGATGGGAACGGGGCAAGGCCGTGGCTCAGCAGCAGGGCTCGCTGCTTGGTCAGCCGGAGTGCCCTGCTTGTGACAGAGGRGCTCTGGTGGGTGCGTATCGTGAGAGCGCCTGTTCCCCTGGCTGCTCTTACGGGTAGGGAGCGTCGCGCCCATGGAAAGCTCCATGAGCCCCCGCGAATCGATTTGGCACCACTGAGTGTGGGAATTACTGCACATAGTTCYGTTCAAAGCTGCTGGCCGTCTCTTGGCCTCCCGAGCCCAGCCAAGCTTATCCTCCTCCTGAAACTCCCACTGAAGCGACTCATCAAGGGGCTGGAATGAAATGAGGAAGGTGGGGAACACCGGAGCCGCAAGACCGGGAAGTCAGTGTGGACATAATAAGGAAAATAMAGGTGTCGACACCCAGCTAGAACAAACACAGATAGTGCAGTTCCACCTCTAAGCCAAAGTCCTCTAAACCAAAGTACATGTTTTCACTCTTGAGACCTTGATTTCTTTGCTATATTTGTGCTTTCTAAGCCTCTGAAAAAGACAGAAGATCAGACTATGCTAAAAAATACTAGCAAATTAAGACTAAGATAAATTTGAGAGCTCTGAAACACTTCTGTGTTGAAAAATGTATTAACAGCAGTCTCATGGTTTTCACTTTATATTACTTTATATCCTAGGGTCCAGCATGGTAATGGATGAGGAAAGCTTGACGGTCCCCATCAGTAAAGATGCTTATGAAGCTCTTAAGAGAAGAGAGTCCAGTCTAAAGGAGCTCTGTTACAAGAAGTTYGCTTGTACGTTGGCCTTCAAAAGTATAAAACACCCCAACGAAGTATACAGGAAAAAACTAAAGCATGGGATTCACATTTCTGTTTGCAAAGATGATCTCACGATACATGAGGCCGATGCTTTGGTGAATGCAGCCAACGAATATCTAGATCATATAGGAGGTCTTGCTCTTGCCCTCCTGAATGCTGGAGGGCCAGAAATACGAAACGAAAGCCATTTGCTTGTTCAGAAATATGGAAACGTCGCAGTTGGCCAAATAGCAGTGACGGGTGGAGGAAAGCTTCCTTGCAAGAAAATTATCCATGCAGTTGGCCCGAGATGGCACTACCACGACAAAGACAGATGTTGCAGCCTCCTCGAGCAAGCCATGGTGAATGTTCTGAAGTATGCAAATGCCCCAGAGAACAATATAAAGTCTGTGGCTATCCCGGCAGTGAGTTCAGGTATTTTTGGCTTCCCAGTTGATCTGTGTGCGCAAGTGATTGTAATGGCTATAAAGGAGTTTGTTGAGAGAAGTCAACCAAGCTGCCTCAGGGAGATCCGCCTGGTGAACATTTGTGAGCCCACAGTTGCCGAAATGAAAAAAGCTTGTGAAATGTTGCTAGGCGAGGCCAGTTCGTGTCAGGAAAGTCCGTCAGCTCTGCAAAGCCAGCCTCCTGCACCTCTCATCATAGAGGGACATACTCGTTTGCGTGTCATAAGAGGACTTACTGAAATGCAAAACGTAAGTCTATCCTGTAGCATGTTGACCATAGAGATGCCCTGGCTCTCTGAAAGACTGGAGCCCAGGGGTTAAGGACATGTGTTGTGTGGGTTCACTGAAGAGTTAACTTTTAATCTTGACAAGATTAAAATAAATAATAAATTATATTTTAGTGGGTTAGTTTTTTAGTAAGGTTACTGAATGTAAGAAAATTTTATTTCATTTTTGTATACATACTGCTGTGGGAGAATGGGAAGTACCTAAATGTTGCATGGTTAAATATATATATTCCTATGTCAGTGTTTGTTATCAACATTGTAGTAGTCCATATTTATCATGCATTCCCTCGAAATCTACTTTATTTTTTTGCCAACCCTTTTTTCCCATACAATAAACATTCTCTTCTGTGTCACTACTCAAGTTATTTGCCAAACAATGAAACAACTGAATTATCTTACCCAAACAATGCACCTTTTGTTTTTAAAGAGAGTGCATTATTTGTACTGAACTATTTAACTTTTTTTAGCTAGAAAATCTAACGTGAAATATGTGGACTTAGTCCTGAGTAATCCAATACAATTGTTAAACTGGAAGCTGAATCACAAGCATGACGTTTGCTTATAGCAAATATAGTATTTCAAACTCGTCCGCACTGAAAAATATTACATGTCTTCAATGCTTTTGGTGAGGTGCCTATGGGTCACAGCTGTTTCTGTGATCATAACTCTGCTGAATGTGCTCTGATGACTTGAACAGGCCTCATGCATGTTACTTGCTTCTGAAAAAAACACAGAAATTTCCTGCCACTCTATGTTTGTGGTATTCCAGCACTGTTCTCGTAGTAGTGAGAAAACATAAGCAATTTCATCTTTCAAACAATTCATCTGCTGCAGCTGGGATTTTTCACAAGAAACTGTTCTTAGAGGAAATACTGTTTGTAATAGCAAAGCTTGCAAATACTAAACTTGGAATATACCAAAACGTTGTGCTCTTTTCTTTCAGACTACAGCTATTGTTAATTCTSTGGTCAACGATGGCAATCTTCACCATGGTGTTCCAGAGGGAATACTGCAAAGAGGAGGTTCAGCTCTTCGTAATGAACTTAAGTCTCATTTTAATTCTTCGTACTGTAAGGAGCTCATAAAAACCCGTGGGCATAATCTGCCCTGTGAGTCAGTACTGCACGTTGTGTGGCCACCGTACCAACACAAGGTGTTACTGTGCGAGGTGATCATCAGTTAGGTTGGATTTTAGTTAGTAATCCTCATGTTGAGTGATGTGAGAATTAAAACTTTTGTTTTTTCCTTTCCTGCAGGAACTAAAAGCTGCAGTGACAAGATGCTTGGATCACATTTCAAATTTGGAGGCTCCTTCAATTTCCTTCCCTGCAGAGGGAATTTGGTCGCGTTATCTGCCTGCGGATATAACTGCAGTGGTCATGACTGAAGCAGTTCTTAATTTTGCCAGGGCACACCCCAAGAGGCAGATAGATGTACAGTTTGTGCTCCACCCAGATGATGATATTGCCTATCAGGTATCATATTTGATGTTAACCACCAATAGGGAAAACTCAAAATAATTGTAAAAAAAAAAAAAAAAAAGGACAACAAGTTAAAATATTCTGAATTCTACACTATTCGTAATGTATTTGTGAGTGGCAGGTCTCTCATGGGCATCACTTACCTTTACAAACCTCTGTTGTTTCTTCACTAATTCAGAAGTGTTCACACTGTAGTCTGATAGCAAGGCTATCYGTTACCTAGAGAAAGCTCTGAAATTCTCAGGACTGTCAGGGGCTGTAACAAAGACTCTGTCCTTAGTTTATTAGGCAATGAGCTTATTTTTTCATGAGGAAGTTTATTTTTAACCAGTTTCTTTATATGAAGCATCCCAGGAAAAAACACTGTCAACACAGTATATGAGCCAATATGGGAGACTGGCTGCAACCTGCAAACAAGCCGTAGTTTCTGTGGCCAGCTTCAGCTGCAGGCTGCCATTTCCCCATTTGCAGTATTTGGCCTAGGTCATTAATACACAGCGATCTTAGATCACCATCTATTTCAAATTACTTCGCTTTCGTTCCTATTTAAGGAAGGAATTCATTCAGCAGGTGCCATAGAATTGAGTATGTATTTGATCTTGCTAAGAATAACATTTTGGGAAATGCTGACTCTGTGTGAGCTGCTAATGTCACTTCAGAATTTGTTGTGTGTAATTGCAACTGTAAAATACTTGTCTATAGAATTTTGATGAGATAAATTGCTATGAGATATTTGCTAACAGAGGTTATCAACCTCCTATTAACCCTCCTAAACTCTTCTAAGATTTTCCAGAGCAAACTTTCTTCAGCAGCAAGCAAACTGGGAAGAAAACAACATTACAAGAGCACTGAGGGTTTGAGTAAGTAATGAAGAGCGGGGGCTTTATAATTACATCAGCTTTGCAGATTTGAGAATCTAAAATCACATTTTGGTCAAAAGTACCTAATACCTGCATATATGTTGCGGAGAAAGAAGAAGGCAAAAACATGAGTGAGCTTTGCATTTTGATAGTATTAGTGTTTGGTAAACTAGTTGTTGAGAGATTAAATAGTCTAGAGGAGTTCTTATGCAGGTGGGTAAACCTGGTATCACTGGGAAGAAAGGCCTTTGCCCTATCCCCTCTGGTTCTGTGTTACAGTCTTGTTAGCTCTTGGTTAGGACACTGCTAGTAGGCACTAGAGCAGGAAAGAACACATAACTAAGGCCCGGAGCAAATTAAGTGCAGAAGTTGTTCTTAGCCCTTTCAGAGAAACCAGAAGGAGAGATTTACACACATGTGCCTTGGTACAAGTCAACAATATGTCAGGTCTCTGCAAAGAACCTGGAAATCATGAAAACACCTATCTCATAGTATACCTGAGCACAGAAAATGTGTTGTTCCTTGAAACGCAGTAGCATGGGGTGAGCATGAATGAAATACTTGCTTGCACTGATTTATTTCCTGCTTAGGGAAAGATCACAAATCTAAAATGCATTGGTTATCTTTTCCCCAGCAAAACTGCAAAAAGGCATACTGGTTTTGTTAATTTTGTCTTCTCAATCATACTAATATTAAGTGGGATGGGATAGGGTTCTCCCTTAGAAGATTTTCAAAAGTAAAAGTAATCATCAGTGCCTAATTGTCATCAGAAGTCACTCAGGAACAGCAAAGAAATTTCATGTTTGGGATTTTTTTTTCTTAGAAATTTTACTTCCTGGTGTTTAATCTCTGCTTTGAGCATACCAGAAGGATACAATGCTCCTTACACACTGCATGGTCTTAGATTATATATAGAAATTTGTGACAGTACTTGAAAGCACTTCACTCTTCCCCTGTCCCTATTTAAAACACTCTTTCTTACAGGTGCACAGTCAGGCAGACAAAGTGTAAGAGAAAATACAAACAATGAAACAGCTATCGAACTTAAGGGGCACATCCTTGCAACTTTGGAAGCAGCAGAACTGTGGATCCAAAACCTGCTAGAAACTCAGGAAAATCAGTGTGCTACTATTGAAAACAACTGTATCTTTAGCCTTGGTAAAAAAGAGTTTGCAGAAGTAGCACGAGAGCAGCATTCCAGCGTACAAATATCAGAAGAAGTGAGAGATGGAAAAGCAAGACTGAAATTTCGTGGCCCCCCTGGTGCTGTCATTGATGCAGTGCTTGCTACTGAAAAAATACTCCTTCGTATGCAAGAGAAGACAACAGCCAAACAGGAAGAACTGCTGCACTTTTGGGGTGTGTTAAGTAAATACGAGATATAAGTTGGCATAAATAGCAACAAGTATGAAGCATCACAGATCTTTGTATTGCCAGTAGTGGACAGATGTGTACAACAGTTCACACGCATAGTATATTACTGTAATTCCTGAGGTTATTGTATTTTTATTGAGTGAGCTCCTGAAGGACCAGTGAGTAAGATGCGTTATCTTGCTGACTTCAGCTGGTCACTGGCCACAATCCCCAGTGGGTCACACTTGATACTGGGGCTGCCTGTCATAGTTCATCCACCTCTMATGCTGGCTTCCTCCAGGACAGGGTAACCTTAAAGTCTGACTACAGGACACTTAAGAAATTTGCACCAAATTAGCCCATACTTTTGCCGCACTCTTTTCTTAGCTACCAGCTGTAGCTCTGATGGAGAGCCCAGCAGTGGAGTTGTCCTGCAGTAGATGGAACCTACTGTAAGAAGACAGGTAGTGGAGAGATGTAAAGGAGATGACAGATTGCTTTTCTTTTAWTCCCTTTTTCTCTGGTTCATTTACTAAATGTCCAGAAGTAACAATATGAGCAGAGTTCACAGCAGACTGAATTGGTTGAAATATTCCTACATCTGGACAGGCTTTTTTTCCATTTTCTTTTATTGGGACTTTTTGCTCTGCTAACTTTAGCAACCTCCGAATGAGGCCAAAAACATTCTTGAGAAATGTTAAAGCTTGTATTTCTGTTAAAATAAAGAATAATAATAACACTTTAGTCATAAGCACATTAGTGATTTAGAAGATCTATATAACTCTTATAACAAAAAAACAAGATACTGAGTCCTCTCAATACTAGTGTTTGGCATCACTGTGCTCTTAAAAAGTCCCTATGAAAGATAGGTGARTGAGTTAGATTATAACCTGCTTTATTTTTTTTTTTTATTTTTTTCCCCTCTCTCTTTTTTTGTCTTGCTTTCAGGAAAGTCTTCAGTAGTATTCTTAATTAAGCTACCAAAATAAAGTACTGGATCCATTCTGCTTGCCTTTACTCCAGGTATTGTTATAAAATGTTTGTTCCCTTGTTTGTATTCAGGCCAAATGGATGCAGGTCATCTTTCAGAACAACTTGACTTTGCAAAGAATAGTGTTCAGATTTCATTGGTGGAATGGAACCAGGAGGAGTTTAAAAACAGACAAAAACAGTTTGAAAAGGCTGGGCTTCATATTCTCAAGGTAAAGAGAGTATTCATTACAAAAGTAAATCTGAACTGATAAAATACATTTGAACTAACAACCTTTAACTTGCTTAAATTCTATATACTATGTATTTTCTCTTGTATTTCATGCCTCAAATATTCCTTTAAAGGACTCCGAAAGAAATAGAAAATTTGGATATTAAGTGAGTAGTGTTTTAGGAGAGTTTAGGACTCTTTAATGTGCCATCTCTTCTGAGCTTGATACAGAAAACTAACAGCCAAGTTTGTAATCTGATTAGCAGCAAGTTGAAGTTGAGCACTTCTTTGGAAATCTCTGGAAATCTCTGTTAGTGCCTGAGAGGAGTCTGAATTTTTTGGCTGAGTGGTGAGGAAGAGTCTGTCTTTGGGAAAGGAGCCTTGCAGGCCCCTGGTCTAAACTATTGCCATAGGCCTAGGGTGTCCACTGGTCCTCCTGTTAGATTGAAGAATGTAGTGTGACAAAGGCCATCCATGCATTTCACTGAGCGTGGTCTCTTCCTGTTCTCACACTGCTATTTATGTTGCAGATAGAAAAAATACATAATCCTCTCTTATCTGCTGCATTCAAACAAATGAAAACAAGAATGGCAGAAAAACGATCTACCTTCAAAATAAGCCACACGTTGTACCAGCGAGTCCCTGCTGCGTTCTGCAGCGCGGTATGCCAAACTGGATTTCACAGGACATACTCACCACCAACAGGTATTTACTTGCTTTTGTATCTTCAGTCAAAATGAACAATGACAGGACTGCTGAAGTTGGGTTAAAGTCAGAAAAGAAATGACATTCCTACACACAACTGGTTCTTACACTATTTAGACTCATATGAACTTAATCTTCTATCTGTGGTAGTATTTCAATATTTGGTTCTAGCGTAGCCCTGCCGTTATGGACAGAACCGCTAACAGACACGTAATGCCATCTCTGAGCCTTTTTGTTGCGTTACTCTTTAAACAAGAGGCGCTTATTCACTTGTTGAAAATGCATATATAGCAGCCTAGTCCTCTGAAATCTCTACAAAGGAACCACAGAATGATGGAGGCTGAAAGGTTCCTGCAAGGTCATGTAGTCCAAACCCCAGATCAAAACAACTAAGATCAGATRAATGCTTTGAATAAACAGACTGCTACTCAGAGTACGTTTAGGAAGAAAGTAAATAACCCCCCCCTCCCCCCAAGAGAAAGCTTCGTTACAGCTTTTACAAAATACTGTGGTAGGTGGTGTTCAAAAGGCTTTCAGAGCTGGAAAGAATAAGCATTCACCTCATTATCCAGCCATTGTATGAAATGAGGTAGCATGGGAGGGTTTTTGCTTGTCAAATGTGTAATTAGGATTTCAGGCAGTAAACTTGCCAGAAAGTAGCTTTGCCTGTATGACATACAATAAAAGGATGACTATCTAATGTTGTTTCTTGGCAACTTTTCCACACAATACTATAAAAGCTTTATAATGAGATATTCTTATAAAGCCCAAGCTGCTTTTTTTTCTTTAGTTCTGTTGCTTATATTATTAAAACTTTATCTTCTTTGGTGCTTATCAGAGTGCCTATCTTATGATGACAGCTAAGTTCAYGTGGTAACTTCCATGAGGGAAGTAGCAGTTTAATCAGAATGGCCAGCAGCCTGCATTGCTCATGTTCAATACTAGTGCTAAAGATGYAGAACAGATGCAGACACTTGTAGCAGTGTAAAGCTTCAGCAAACGCTTAATGGAAAGTTATTTTTCCAAGAAAGTGGAACATGCTGAACAGCATCATGCTGAATGAAGAAGCAAGCCTTTAGAGCTTCAATTCCAATAAATTCTTAAAGATGATTTTTTTTTTCCTCCTCCAGAGCAGAACTATGGAGCTGGCATCTACTTTAAGAGGAACCCCAAAAGCCTAATCCAGGGTAAAAGGGAGTGGGAACCCGGTTCTATAATGTGGGTGTTTGAGGCTGAGGTATTAACAGGCTTATACACTAGAGGTAAAGAGTCCTATATTGCCCCACCACTYGTGGAGGGAGAGGTCAGAGCAGAGTATCACAGCGTAGTAGATGATGTAAACACCCCTGACACCTTTGTCATTTTCAACAGCATTCAGGCCCTTCCCCAATATTTGTTGACTTGTACCCAGATTCAGCGTGGAGGGTCTGAGTCCTCTGAGAAGACCAGCAGTGCCCTGTATAGGAATTAATCACAACTCTAGCCCTTCAGAGACCCCCTCAAAACAAAGCCTGGTGCTTAGATTCCAAGAGGATKCTCTTAAAGCATGTTCTTTTAAGTAAAGTGTCTTATGATGCCTTGGAAACATCTASGAATAACACCACCTTGGTAGCTGGAAGAATTTTAACAAAAAGTCATCTATGCACAGAAATGTGATTTAGTTTGTCTGAAAGTATTCTAAGCATATGACTGTCTAAGAAAGCCTAATAMTGAATCAGTTTATGTAATCTGAGACAACGCATACATTAATAGAACAAAAGAAATCTCGCTTGTGCCTTTGATTCTTTAATTTTGGTTTGACTTAAGTGAACGAGTCCTGTGAATACTGCTCCAGCCAGGGCTGAGCTCCTATAGTCCTATAGCTAAGATAAAGGAAGCAGTACTTCCATGATTCCTAGCAGTTGCTGTTAAAAATTTTATTTCTTATCAAGCATGCAAAGTAYTCTAGATAAGTGTATTCAAAAATAAAAAGTATGACAATATCAGTTGCTCTTATTTCTTCCTTCAGTATTAAAAACGTAACTTGCTCGGTCTGTTTGAAAGGCTACAAAAACATAGAGAAGCAGTTCAAAATGCAGCTTGAAACTGTTCTTCTAGTGCTGAAAGCAGAATCCTTGATTTATCTAAGGACAAAGTCATAGCTAGATGTGCCCTGCTACTTTTCTAGCAACCTGAAGACATACTCTAGAAAGGAGTACGAATTATTACACTGATCTTGMTTTGAAAGCAGCTCTTGGGTACTTTCAAGATTATCTGTAGAAAGCCCTGAAACTGTCTGCCTTGGGCTTTAGCAGAGTTTAAGACAAACACCATTGCCTAAAACTACAAACTACCCCTGAGTTTATCCCATCTGAATACAAACTCACAAGCTCACTACTGAATTTCCCAGCTACTCCAAAAATGTATGACTTAAACTTTAGGGAGGGTGTCCTGTTTCTTTCTGACAAAGTGTAACATCTTTATTCTCATTCTGAATAGCAGGATGGAGAAAGAACAGTTTTCAATGTTCAGTATTATTTCAATACTATTGTACAAATATTGGAAACAGAATGCATTTCTGTAATAATCTTTATTTACTTATATGACTATTTTCCTGACCTCACCTGAAAAAACACTGAATACTAGTGWAATAGAAAAAATAAATAATTTACTGAGAAAATTAACAGCTTACTCCAGCACCCAGCATGTGCTTTCTCCTAACTCCTACTGTTTAAAAGAATTTAGTCTTACTGAATATGAATATTGCCTTTTATCATAGCAAAGTTTTTTTCTAATATATAATTTCTACTTTAGTCCACCTGCCCTCCTTGCACTTAGTGTAATATATGTAATAAAAAGTGTTACATAGGTGGTTGTATATAATTATTTTCATTTGGTCCTCAAAAAGATAAATTTCAGATACAGAAGCTAGAAAATAAAACCAGCACAAAGTAGATGTACTAAGTAGTACATATTAAAATAATTACCACAGTAATTAAAAATTCCTGATCTTAGTCCTACAACAATCAGTTAAGCAGAGGCTACTCCACAGCCTCTGGGATTTCTCTGTCATCTACAATAAGGGTATGAATAATTCCTTCCTTTCGTTTCCCACTACTGACAGCCTTAATGCAACAGTCGTGATCGCCAACAGTGAAGTGAGTTTCAGTCCCATCTTCTACAAATTCACCCTAGGAGAAAAGGGATAATATAATAGACAAATGAAATGCAGTTTTAGTAAAACAGTCTCAGTGCAAACCGTTTCCAAGGTCCCAATTGTTTTCAGCTCCATAGCTAGAGCAGCCATACAGCTCAAGTAGTGAACAAACCTGCCCCATATTGTTTTCTCAGTGCTGTCAGTAAAAGAAAAATGAGTCAATTAATAAAATTGTATATATGTGTATGATACATTTCTCCATCCATAAACTTTACTTATATAGCAACAACCTATAGAAAGAGTTTGAAAAAATGATCACATACCGCCGTTTCCAGCTTTTTACCATTGCACCACACATCCATAGTGTCCTTTTCTGTGAAAGAAAAAGGAGAATAAAAAGTAGAAAAAAAAACAAGAATTCTCTCCCCTCACACACCCCAGACACGAAGATTTAGGCAGCTTTACTTTATAACCTGGAGTTTCTGAGTTCTTAAAATYTCCTCGAAAACTCAAATGTCACCCATATAAAAATATGAAGAATTTTACAACTGTTTTGTTTAAAATAGTATTATTTTGTTTTTCCCAGCACAGCCTTAAGTTCTTTAGCTCTAGATTTCTCCTTACTTGCACTGCCCTCCACTGGCAATGATTAGCAAGCCAAACCCTACTTGCCTTTTAATTAAGTACAGGGAAATCAAAATCTGCAAGCAAACCAAGCTGGTTGTCATACATTAAAATTTCTCCTTGTTCTCCTCTACTTTACTTCCCCACACCATCCCAAACACATGAAATCTTATTAAACTTAAGGACAGAGTGAATGCCCTAGTATCAACTAAGAAATCATAGTTGCAGATCTCATTTCTGGATCTAATTTTATAGCAATAYGCAAGTGGAAACTTTTCCTACTAGATACAACAGACACAGATTTCCTAGTAGCTTCCTTCTACCCATGTACTTGTGATATTTGTGGAAAAGAAATAGAATAAATGCACTGCCTTGCTTTTAAGTAAATAGATGCCATCTGAAATTTTCAGACTTTTTAGTTAACTAGGTAGGAGTTAGCTAACTCCAAAGTGGTTYGAGCCCACCCAGCATTTTACACTGCACACAGCCACTGATGGATGCCTCTCTTCCCTGGCAGTTACTAAATGCACACATGTTTATTCAAAGGCAACAACACAAAGTTATCCARTATGTACTTACCCAGTACAACTCTGCACACTGTGCCATCCAAACTCAGAATCCACGTATTGGTTGTTTTTGACCTGTTCTCCATGTACTTCTTGAGGCTTTTCCCATCAATATCCAAAGTATATTCGTATGCAAAGCCACTGACCGCATCAATGTTAATAGCGGCTTTTGTTTTAGTTGCYCCAACAGTGAATGTTTCTTTACCCACTAACTTAAACATCCATTCTTTTCTTATTTGCTCCTGTAGAAAAAACCAAAGACAGTGAGTATAAAYTAATAAACCTGAACGTGTGTCTCAGGATTGAGAAATTTTGAGSTAGAACTTGGGCAACAACCCAGTATTTATTATTTTGGTATGCACTAATACACGTACAGAGTGCCTCTGCCCAASGACTGCAAAGAACTTCTTAAATACATACTCATACCTTAACTCGAACTTAAGAGGATGATATAACTTATTAAATTATGTACAGTTAGTCAAGTGAACACCCCTCACTTGCATTTATTAGCCTTTTGTTTGTTCTGATGCATTGTGTGGAATCACACAGTCTGTATCATAATGAATTCTGAGCATATAATAATTTCACCTTTCCATCAACGTAGACAACACGCTTTCCTGAAGTGGTCCCGTGTTCAAATTCAATCTTATGAACACCATCGCTTAAAGCTACTTCCCAAACGGCCACCAAATCTGTCATCTTCTCTACGTGACTGTAGCGGGACCTACAGAAACACCAACAAAATAAATTAATTGTTGCYGGCAGAGTTACAACATTGCTGAATTTAGCTCAAAGCTTCACTACTTCATAGCAAGCCACCTTTTACAAATGAAAAATGAGGCTTGTAAGAATAAGTGTAGCTTTTTTGTTTTTGAAAATACATTGAAGTATGATGAAGCACAGCACAGAAAATGCACACACAGACAGGTGGATAGGTTGACTCTGACTAGCACCGCACAAGAACATCTATCTATCTATCTAACSTCTACAACTTCCACGGCAGATGACAACAGAGTCAACTCCACTGGAATTCCAGATGCTTATGGACAGCTCTGCGATTTCTTGGCAGTCACTCATATAGGGTATTCTAACTGGTCTATGAAAGTGTTTCAGCCTTTTAAACTTGCAAGCCAGGTTAGGTACTACAAAGATTTACTCTTTCATTAAGACAAAACCAAAGAACAAGCAAACAAAACCACACACAACCCCCCCCCNCCCCCCCCCCCATCCCTAACATTCTTCCTAAGTATCACCTACAACATGCAGAAGTACAACTGTGCTCTCCCTCCCCATGGGGGAGGAGACACTGAGATCCCCTTTCCTTTCAACAGTTGTAAACCTCAGATAAACACACAAGTGACTGCAGATACCTTTTCAAACCTGTTCGCGCTGCTGCTGTTTTTTTTACCTTAGTTCATCTTCACCAACAGTAATCTCCTCACGGGATGCCATAGTAACCAAACCAGCTTTTAATCCCATTAGCGGCAAGAAAAAAAGAGAAGCAGGATAGCAACAGAGAAGCACTGAGCACTGCATTTTCCTAGTTTTCTTCCTTTAAGATTATCAGTATGTTTTAAGCAGGGTGGTGAACTATCGTGCATTATCATATATACTGATGCAACAAATGTGGTTTTTTCCCTCTTAGGTGAAAAAGCAAAAACAAGTTTGGGTGCAAGTATTACTTAGAAAAATTGTACATGCGATTTACCCTAAGTTTATCACTTATTTAATGATAAAAAAGGCTTTCCTGAATTTGAGAGCCAATACGTAGGAACAGACCTGACTGAAACGGGAACCAAGTCCAGAGCGGCACAGCTCAGTCCCCGTCCGTAACGCACCAGAGACCATTGCCAGCAGAGGGAACAGTGAAATAACCTACCTAAAAAGTTAATACTGGATCCCAACGCCGCGTGGGAGCGTGGCCAGGCTGCAGGAGTCCCTGTGGGCCCCAGTCACTGCGATACTCATCTCCGCTAGCACAAAGAGCAGCAAAAAACCTTGTTCCCAGCTCGGGCCTCTTAAACATCAGCACCAAAGCCAGGCTCAAACGCTGCAACCCAGCAGCTTTGCTAAACCACTGTGGTGGTTTTCAGCCATTGACATCTCTGCTCACTACAAATAAATCYCTATTTCCTATGCAGATTTTTTTTTTGAGGGTGCCTGCATTGCTTATGTGCTGCTACAGAACTGCTAACCTAGATTTTATCTTTATCCCCTGCATTACACMTGACAGTTTTTCTAAAAACCATAGAGAAAAAAGAAAAARAAGAAGTCGCCCATACGAGCTGCCAGCAGCAGCCCCCCAGCTCTCAGGGAATCATTTAGGCCTGTGCAACATGTAACGCTGTCCTGTGTTTTTCTTGCAAAGCATGCTCTATATGGCTCTACTCCAACGCGGCATCAGGAAAGTTGAAAACAAACACAGAAGTTACTACCTCCGCACCCCYTCCTTCTCCCTCCCTGCCTTAATCAAGCACAAATCAACGAGTATGGAGTGTCTCTTGGCCAGGCAATGCCGAGAAGGCAGCCCCGGGCCTGGCTTGCCTCCGCTGGCGCCGCCAGCCGCGAGGAGCCCCACGCCGTCCCGGGTGAGCGAGCAGGAAGGAGGAAGTGAGGGAGGGAATTCCAATTCCAATTCCAATCCCAATCCCAATCCCCGACCCCGCTCCTACCTCCCCGACGCTCCCAGCGCTGCTGCAGCCGCGGCCTGCCGAGGCTCCCACCTCTCAAAATGGCGACGAGGGGGCGCGCCGCCGCTCTGCCCTGCGCCGCCGCCCGGAGAGCCGTTAGCGCCGCCCGGAGAGCCGTTAGCACGAGCCCAGAACTGTTAGCGCCGCCGCGCGAGCCGTTAGCGGCTGCCCCGGAGCCGTTAGCGCCCGCCCCGCGAGCCGTTAGTGCCCACCCCGCAAGCCGTTAGTGCCCGCCCCGGAGCCGTTAGTGCCCGCCCCGGAGCCGTTAGTGTCCGCCCCGGAGCCGTTAGTGGCCGCCCCGCGAGCCGTTAGCGCCGCCCCGCGAGCCGTTAGTGCCCACCCCGGAGCCGTTAGTGCCCGCCCCGCGAGCCGTTAGTGCCCGCCCCGCGAGCCGTTAGCGGCTGCCCCGCGAGCCGTTAGCGCTGCCCGCGGGGCGCAGCCGCCATCGTGGGGCCGTCTGTGCGGGGGCGGGCTGCGGCCGCGCGGCCTCCAGGCGCAGCTGCTCGCACGGGGCCGGGACGGCGCCTCCCGGCTTCTTCCCAACCGCCTCCTCCTTGGGATCAGCGCCGAGCCGAGCCCCCTCGCCATGGCTGAGGTACAGTACTGACCCTGCTGCCGGGGTGATGCTTCGAGGCCGCGTATTTATATAGATGTGTGTATGTATATGTGCATTATAATCTATATGTCTCTCTCACATATATGTACAAACACACGCACATTATCAACGTTGTCATTGTAATCATTTTCAAAAGCATTTATCTCAAAAACTGCAAACGCAGCAATCGGGGGTATTCTTTATATGGTTCAATGCGTTTTTCCTGCTATCTGCTTTGCACGTTGTGCTGATCAGCCTCCAAAGGCCGCCCGCAGCGAGTGCGGCTGGGTTGTTGTGGCGGTTTTGCGATTCAGGAGCGTCGGCGCCTCTCCTGCGATGGGAGGTGTGAGCTGGTGTTCAGCACTCGGGTTCCTGCGTGTTGTTCCCGCAGCCGCAGCAGGAGAGAGCGGAATGGGAGGCCTTGAACAAGCTGTTAGTGCGTCGTGGGTTGAAGGCTGTGAGCTTCGCTGCCCCRGGAAGCTGCAGAAACACGTCGGGTAAGGGTTTACTGACTGGTTTTACAGCTTCTGTATTTGAAAATATAAGCCTGATTTCATAAACCTTCCTTAAAGATGTTATTTCCAAAAGCGAGCAGAAATGCATGTTCTGCAGTCACCAAAAGCCTCTYGTTATGACTGTGTTTATTTTAAATATCTCCAGATACGATTGTCCTAGACAATCAGTCTTCTCAGGGGATAAGAGTTGCCTTAAAAACGCTGGTGGAAGACACGGACCGACAACAGAGGATGATGTTTGGGCTTATGGAGGCGAATCGCCAGCTTAGGTGAGACTCGGTGGGCAAGACCCGCTGCTAATGCAAACCAAAGCGTGGCYGRTGTCYGCTCTTTCTGCCCGTTTGAGCTTGWGTCAGAAGTGAGGCTCAAGAGTCCTTTTGTGGAATTTTTGTGAAATTGGCAATATTGACCTGGTTCCTCTTGGGCTGTTCTATCATTTTGTCTTCTGCTTCTTTGAATACTAAAATATCTTTCATACCTGTGCCTAAGGGCTGTTAGCAAATATGGTCTGTCAGGCCTGTGCCTCCTTCGCTGTATTTGTRGAATTAATTTGTTCTAAGCCAAGGTTTGAATTTTGTTTTGATCAGAGATGAGGTGCGCCAGGAGCGAGGTCGGGCGTCTCGGCAGGAACAGCGGGCTAACGATTTGGAAAATGTGGTGAAGAATATTAAGTCCAAGATTTGTCAGCTGGAAGATGAGACAATAGCCAAAGTTTGCCAGCAGCAGAATCAAGTCAAAGAACTTCAAAAAGATCAAMAAATTTCACAGGTAATTCTGGTAATCCCATTTGACAATTCAAACTGCTGATTTTTAGTTAAAGGCTCCAAAAATAGTGATACTGGTCAAAATAAGTGCCAGTTAATTTGTTTTTCCTTAGAGTTGTTAATACGCTAATATCTAAGATTTTTCAACCAGATGGAATTTTGTAACAATAARTTAGAAAAAATATACATATCCTGCTTCTACTGTCTCTTCAGTATGGCTAGAAAACAGCTGCTGAGCTTCCTTGTGAGCAGGTGCCTACTGGGGCATGTACAGCGTTGTCTCCAGCATATGTGTTAGAATAATTTCTGTTACCTGTTCACAGGCCAAGTACCAACAGCAACAAGACAAGCTGCAAGAGCAAGAGGAGACCATCGCCCGTCTGCAGCGGGAGCTGTACAAGGTTGGGGTGGAGGAGCAGCAGCGTGTCACCACTCAAAACAAAATGTTCTGCCAGTTCTGCAAAAGAGCCCCCAAATCTCTTCTGGATCAGCAGTAAGCAATTTTCTGCTGCTGTTACGCTGATGAATGGCTGCTTAGCATTTAAGGAGGAAACACATTTTAGAATATTTTGATGTTTTCAATTTTGAAGTTTCAATATTTTGATTTATAAAAGCTGGATACCTTAGAAGTGCCAGCTGAAATGAATCCTTATAGGGTATGTTAGCTCAGTAAACTTTTCTTGTGCACTGAAAGTGAGCGACTTAAATCCTCATAGAAAAGGAAAAAAATACAACTACTGTACACTAGGTGGCAGCAAAGAAAAGAGAATGTTTAGCCTGGMACTCTAGCACCTGGTAGGGTGATCACTTTCAAGATTTTTTTTTTTTAATGTAAATCTTCAAACAAAAATCCTTTAATTTTGGTAAGTAGCTAGCTGCAGGATCACTGTAAAGCTTTGCAGTAACTTCCATAGGTTTTCTGAAAGCGCTCTGCTCTGTCCCTTTTGTGATAAGTTCTCCATACGTCTACACAAAATCAGAGTTCTGCCTGTTCTTAGACCACAGACACCCTGTATTTAACTGTGCTGCTGTTTTGTTTTGCCCTTATTCTTTATAACTGTACACCTTAAACATTTTCAGTTTCTCTCCAGGCAGATTCCCTTAGGCTGTGTGGGATCTGTGCTCTCAAATCTCCCTCAAAGGTCCTAGAACCTGGGAGCGGTGCCAAGTTGCTGGCGTTGATGGTTAAACAGAGCCACAAGGTGGGGAGGCTCTCGGGAAGGTTTAACTGTTGTCTCCTGAACAGTTTGGCCACATTTGGTCTGATGCAGCACTAACGTCTGTGTTTGTCTGCTGTGGATGGTGGTGACTGTGCTCRATCTGAGAGAGCTACTGTTTGATGCAGTCGCTGTGCAACACAGTGCAGTTGTGTCAGGCTGTCCTGTACGTGTGAGTTCACTACAAAATCTTTAAGGCATGATCTTTTGGTAATATTGGAAACTCAGTATATCGTTTTTCGTTTTTCCAGGTTTCTTTGTTTAATTGATTATTATGAATCCCAAATTAATCAAATGAAGAAGGAGCTAAGGTCAGTGAAATCTTTAATGCAGATCTCTAGTAGTGCCTCCTGTCCCGTTGTTCAGAGCTCCATGGTGTGCTTCTGTGTTCAAATAAGCAGGAACACTGCCATGGATTCTCCTGCTGGAAGAATGGGAGTAGTGATTATGGGAGTTGTGGTTATTCCTGTATAAAACATGTAATGGTAAATGTGGTGTACTCCGTGTTCCAGGCATCATTAACTTGTAAGAAACAGCAAAGAACTGTATTGGTCTTGGGATTTTGGATTCACCCTGGGGATAGCTGTCAGTCAGCCTAAGCAGCTGCTCAGTGGGGAGGCAGCACTAGGAAGCTGTGGGTGCTTAGATACCTGAGCTATAACATGTATGYGTATTCCCCTCCCCTTTTGCAGTGCTTCCCAGGCAGTTGTTATATTGGTTGTGCTCAGCTGATGATCTCCCTAGACAAAGCAAATACTGGATTTGAGCTCTGTCATGGTGCCTACATGGTACGAAGCAACTCAGCAGATACCTGAGAGTCCTTCCCATAATTTGAGATAATTGAAGTGGAACTTGCTTGTACTGGAGTTTCTTTGGGGGAAACTTCAATTAGTCTGTGAAGCTGTGTCCCAGGTAATTGAGAAGAGCAGTGACAATCAAGGCAGAATTATTAATCTGCAATCTTAATTTTAATCTTAATTTTAATCTTAATTTTAATCTTAATTTTGCAATTTATAGACCTGTTGTTATGATACAAACTGCTAACTAAAACAAAGTTCTTTGCGGTAATTGAATTTCAGTAAGGTGCAACAGTTTATTTTTCCTAATAGGCTGTACAAAAAAGATGAAGATCATGTACAGAGAGAAGTAAATAAGGAAGAATTCTTAGATCTAGATGCTTCTCCTAACTATAGAGCACTACTCACGGTATGTTAATGTTGAGAATAAATCACTGCAGAGCTCTAAATGGTAACCCTTGAAAAGCCACCCAGAAATACATGTTTTGTTCTGCTCTTAATCTGTTTGTTCTCATCTTGTCGTCTTGGTTTGCAAGCTTTTCTGACAAAAAAAAGAAAGGAAAAAAGAAATCTTTATGCAGATTCAGTTTTGTGTTGAGAARTTTCTTCGCTAAGGACTGAACAGACTTCTCTCATCACAGATGTGTGAACATGTTGTCTGTGATCTAGTGCAGCAAGTTCTTGATAGTTACTCATCTTTGCTAACTTGGTCTAAAGAGCAAAAGGGAATCTCTTTCAAGACACACATACTTCATAGTGTTTCCAGTTTGTTGATTATGGAACGAATGAAATAAAAGAAATAATACCATCTATGTTGCAGTCTTTCCAGAATCAACTTGTTGAAACAAAAGCCAGGAATGAGMAGCTTTTGCTTGAAAATACAAATCTCAAGAAAGATTTGGAAATAAGGTGAGACAGGATAAATGTCATCCTTTGTAACTGCACTTCAGCAGACATTGCTTTCAAAGACAGTAACCTAAAGCACCAGCAGTTGTAAAAGTGCAGTACATAACCTGCCTTTAATTATTAGGGTACAGCAGGAACACTTTCACTCCCTGYGCTGGTAATGATGACTGTAAAGTGGTTGTTTTGCTGTGGATTGTCTCTGACAATTGTGTTACTTACGCTTAGCAAAAGCAGTACAAAAGTGCCCTGGGTTGAGCTGGAGTCCTTGATGGGCTGACTGTCCCAATATGCCTACAAAAACTCGCCCTTTATAGTAGTGGCATTACTGCTAAGCATGGTTTCCACCTAAAAACAGCTGGTCTGGTTAAAGCTGCAGACCTTTTTAGTAAGAAAACAATCAGATCCAGCACTTTTTTTGGACAGCATTATAAAGTATTGTACAGAAATGTTGCAGAGCTTCCTCTCCGGAATSAGGTTGCAGTGTTGGCAGAGCTTGCCACTGCTCTTCTTGAATGAGATGACTTGATAACTGCAAATGCCAGGTGTGTAATATGGTACTTTCTCTTTTCCAACAGACCAACTGCACAGGAACTCAAACTTTACAAGCACCAAGTGAAGAAACTAGAAAAAACTTTAAAGAAAACTATCCAGTAACTATATTTCTTCAGTAACTTTCATGAAACCTCTGAACTTTTAAAAGCAAAGATACTCTACAACCTGTAATGTGGATAGTGGCCTATACAATATRTACTTTAGAATGGGTTCATGGACAGCAAATTCTGCTGTAGCTCCAAAGATTCCCCCTGAATAAGAAGTGATGACGTGGTGCCCAGATAGGGGCGGAGTACCCAGCAGCGTGTCTTTTTTATTTGATTTTGTCTTTTGGGATTTGAATACTGTCATAGACAATAGAGATGGGACCAAAATACAATATTTGCAAGTTCACAAGCTACAAATAAGTTAGTGGTTACATTGTGGATTTATTCTTCTTATTCGTTTATTCTTATTAGAATTGCCAGAGTGTTTCATTCACTGCTTAGAATGTTCTTAGAAGTTTTACTTGCTGAATGTTTGTTCCTGAAACACTGCTAAGTGCATTAAGGGTAGCAGAGCTCCAATATTGTTAGGTGTCTTTGTCTGTAATTTGACTTTAATCATGTATACTGAATACTAAATATTTTATACCATAGTACGTATCCTGAAAAAGACATTACTTGACCTTTAAAAATGCTTGCCTTTTCTTTCATTTTACAGAGTCTATTTGAATGGTTTCTTATCTCATGCAGTAAATGCGACTCAGTTTTTAGACCAACAGTTGTCTCAAATGTGACAAGGAGAGTAATGAGCTCTGTATACTAAGTTGATCAGGCAGCAGTAGGTGAAGAATGTGAGCACCCAGAGTGCTATAAGAACAGCCAAATGGCTGTGTGGTGGACAGCATGAAATCTGACTCAAGTAAAATTCTGGATTTCAACTCTCTTACTATCATAGAACTTCCAGTACCTGTACATCTGGTGCTGTCTCTTCTAAATGAACAGGCAGTATGAATTAACATCAACCTGGTAACTTGAGATATATTTATGCCATTTACATTAAGTACAGTATTTTTCTAACRGCTTATTTTCATGGAATTTTATTGGCAGCCTTCATAAAATGGAGATTTTGACTTCGTAGGTGCAAGTGTGTACATTACATCCATAGTTCTCAATCCAGTTCTTGAACCCATAGGTCTCAAATCAGTTGGAAAGCAGCATCTCCTGCTGAGGTGCTTGTGGAGCTAACTGTGTGTGTTCTGCGTGCAGGTCTTCAGGGAGCAGCGCTGGGGAGAGAATAGAGGGCAGCAAAGAAGCCGAGCGCGTCGCAGGAGGCGCCGGGCTGCAGCCAGGTCACCAGCAGTGCTTACAGGTGGGCAGGTTGCGTCTGTGTCACYGGCATGGAGCGCTCCCGCAGCGCGGCCCGGGAACGACCCACGTTTGTTATGGTCTCAAAAATGCCTGAGGAGAAAGTGGGGCTTATTTTCTCTGAATAAAAAATGCAAAAGTAATGAAGATGAGCAATATGTAAGCAACAATGTCATGAGAGGGTGACTATTAAATATCCCTAAAGGGGAAGTGAATTTGCATTATTTTGTATTTCTTCTAGCTTTTACATCTCTGAATCTTATACATTGAGTGCATTTTAAAAATTTGACTATAATAACATATGGAAGCTATTTATGGTGTTTAGACTAGATTGTGACTGTGGTGGTATGTGATTCTATTACAAGATGCTGTAGATTTCTGAGCAATAACATCCTTTTTTTGGTATTGAAGGTTTTGTCCAGTATTGATGCTGTTATAAGAAGTCAAAGAGCTCCTCCACTAATACACAGGCAAAGTAAAGGGCCAGTCCAAAACTCTGTTAAAAAGAATGGACAGGAATGTGGATTTGAGCACCTTCTTCCTACTATAGAAATGTGGGCAGATGAGCTAATGGCCATAAAGGTAACACGTCATTATACTTTATATGCTTGGAATATGTTGAATAGCCCTCCTCCCTCCCTGCATGTAGTTTGCTTGTGCATGTGTGTAAGTAGCTCTTCTTTTCTGACCTTGTGGTGTTAAATTTTAAAAAGAATTCTGCTCTCACTTCAAAACATAGAAGTGAATAAAGTGCAGTGCGTACAGGCCCGAAACATTCTTTCCTCTCTGTGTGTTTTGTTCACTATCTGAGGCCCTAAGAACACATGCAAGCTTGGAGGCTGTTACTTTACACATTATTGATATGTGTTCTCTCTCTGTTCCTTCTGTCTTGCCAGACCATTTAACTTTTTGATTTAAATACAAGTCTCTGTGACCAACTGGTCTAATATTTGCAGAAGCAATAACATAYGAAGTACTTTTGTTTTGAGAACATCAGTGTTCTTTTTAAAAAATCAGAGAATGTGAGCAAGGTTTTCTGTCTAAATTTATGTCTGCAATACTGTCTCTTGGTTTTGCATAAAAGAAGCAGATCTGCTTGATTCCATAGTAAACAGCAACTTTAAGCAGTTGCTTTAATAAATGCCCTGTCCTCTCCCTTTAAAAGGATTTGCATAGGTCCTTGAGAAAACTGTCTCTGGAAGTGGTGCCCTGGCACGTTACAAATGCCCAGGATAACAGGGAGGCCGTACGAGTTGAAGACCTGCAGTTCATAGTAGATGCAATGCTAGAAGAAGTGGAAAATAAGGAGAAGGTAATTCCTACCAGGGGTCTGAAATTGAAAGGTACTCTGGAATTCTTCAATGGCTTCTTCATATGCTGKTTAGATAAGTGCATTTGAACACCCTGTGGGGCTGCAGAAACAGCTGTTTGAATACATTCAATAGTCAGACTGTTTTAATACGAAGCATAAATTCATCGTGGTGAAGACTCTGCTTTAATCAGTCATGTGATGAGCAATGAATTTGCATTGCCCTGCGGTCTCCCAGGTACCGTCCTGTTYCGTCTGTTTCCCAGTGAGCACTGAGCGTTCATAAACATACTTGCCAAGCAATAGAAATGAAAACTTTCAGAAGAATATTTTTTAGTTTGCTGGAAATCTCTGTCTGGAARCTGTCTTTAAAATGTGTCTTTGGATATAGCAATATTTGAAATGGTTTTATGTAATAAGGAAGGTTACAGCAATTTTTCTTCATAAACTACTTTCGAGAACGTCTCATGGCTTAAAGGAATTTTTGCTTTGTTAAAGCAGTGAATTTGACCAGTTATTCCTGCTTGCTACAGAGCAGCCAGAGCCCGTCCGTACAAACGCTGCTTGCGATGGTCTCGCACTTCCAGAAGTTGTTTGATGTGACCTCCCTGCACGGTGTTTACCCACGAATGAATGAGGTTTACACAAAACTGGGGGAAATGACCAATGCCATGAGAAATCTCCATGAGCTCCTGGAACTAGGTAAGGATTTACCCATAGCTGCTTACCTGCAGAAAGGATATCAGCATATGCTAAGTGACAGGCTGAGCTCTATATAGAAAATATATGGCACTGCTTAGAAATGAATTGAGTGGCTGTGTTTTCGACTGTTCAGGCTAAAAGGTAAAAGCATCTTCTTGTCAACTGGGAGTTTAAGTAGGAGAAACTTTTTATTTGTAAGCTGTTTGTTGTGTTTAGCAATTGCATGCCCCGTTCTCAGAACCTTGTATTCTGGTAAACTCTGAAAAAAGAAGCTGAAGAAGTCAAAAGCTAAGTACTCGGAGACCTACATAGTTATGTGGAGGTTCCCATTCTGTTCCAGTTCTGTACTCTGCCAGAGCAGTCGCTGTTAGTCTTCCCTGATCTCCTGCCTTTAGAGCCTTGGCAGCTCCAYGGGTTTGGAGCCCGAGGGCAAGGTTCTGGAATGGCAGGGTCTCCTATGGAGCGTTGCTCAATGCASGAGGCAGCTTTGCTGCCAGCTCGGGAAGGGTGGGGAGGGAGCCCATGGCCAGGGAGCTCAGTGTCCTCATGGCTTCAGCCCAGACCCTCTGCAGCTGATGCAGAGAGGAGAGGACGAGGGGCCTGGGCCTTTGATTAGAGCAGCCAAGACAGGTTAAAAAAAAAAAAATATTGCAACAGAGTTCTGGCTAGCAAGCACATACTTACGGAGCAGGTTCCTTGTTGGCCTGCACCAGGCTGTGTGACAGGAGCTTGATACAGCCTTAGTTGTCCCTCTTCCTGCTGACAGGATAGCACGCCCTTCAGAACCATGTCTGATGTGAAAACAGACCCTTCTGCCGGGGGTTCTAGTTGCCAAAGGACGTGTGAGCAGCCTACCAGCTCGGGTAGCATAGGTCTGTTTCTGAGCACAAGTGCTTCATTTTTTGTGAAGGAAGGAACTTGCACACCCAGAGATCTGAAAGCCAAACGAAACCAAGGTACCAGCAAGAACTGAGTTACGTCTCAGGTGCTTTCCTGTTATTAGTCATGAAGTGTTTGTTTCTTTTCACAGACGCCTCTGCTCCGCCCACGGTGGTAGTGGATACTGTTGGGAAACTGTGTGACATAATCAATGAAAATGTGACTGAGCGGGTGCAGCAGCTTCTGGGGACCCAGGACATCCACAGGTATTTGGGCTGCTCCCCTGGTGAGAACTCTTTAAACCTCAAGTTTAGCGATCAAGGGAACTGGCTAAGGCAAATACCAAAGGTGGCTTCAGTCACCTGCTGTGAGGTTAGAAAGCCAAGACAGGACAGAAGCTGCTATTATTCTAGAGGAAACAAATCCTTGAATACTTTCCATTGGATAAAGCTGCTAAGGAAAAAAAAATTAAGGCCAGAAGGCTCCAAAGCACTTTTTTTTTGCTTTTCTGGATAGCATGATAAAAATAAGCCTTTTAAAGATGTTTTTTGTAAGGAGGCATAACAAATGCTGCATGTGCATGGGAACAAGACAGCGTTGCAGGATTACAACTGTAATATTAAAAGTCCATTAGTTGTTGTGACATCCTACAAATATTTTGTGAACTGGGCAAATCCAATTTTCTTAAGATAGAAGCTGTAAGAGCTTAGTTCAGGATGTGCTCTGCAGGAGCACAAAAAATGGGTTGTGGGCAATAAGCCTAGCCCATGCTGAGTTAACAGGACTAGTTCCCTCACCCTCTCCACTCCTCGGCAGTTTGAGCTAGAGGAAGTTTATGGTAAGCGATTCTTTGCCCTCTGCCTYTGGAGCAGCTGCCTGAGCCCCCCCGCGCAGGGGTTTAGCCCACACAGACCAACAGTCTGGCCCCAAAGGCYCATGACCAATGTGAGCTGGAGAGCGAGGGCATACGCAGAGCAGAAACAGGGACATTTCCACGTGGAACTTTAGCAGCAGGAAATCTTTTGACACTTAACAGCTGTTAGCAGCAGTGCTCACACCTCAAGAGTGTATGTTTGGCACCCTGATTTGTAGCATGGTTTTCAGAAACTTATGGCAGAGTGTGGCAGGGCAGCCAAGGAGCTGACCTATCTTTGCAGCTCTGATCTGATGGTCTCACTTACRCATTTCAGTATAATCGATAAGCTGGAAGAACACGAATGCTTCTTTCCACCCTTTCAAGCTCTCATTCAGGATTTGCTCTGCCTTCTAGGTAAGTCATATTTGCAACAACCCGTTACCTTCATACCACAATTTCCCCCTTGCTCCTCAAATTTTAAGTAGTTAGTAAGTGTTCTGTCTATTCCTGCTGGGCAAATCYAGGAAGACCTGAGGAAGAAGAGGCTACAACTTTTACTCTATCTTTTCACAGCAAGTGAGCAAAATACAAWTTAAGTTCTCTTTGAAAATGAGACTGCATGTGTTCAATCCTATTATTCATCAGATAGTGCAGAGTTTTCTGRGAGCACTGGTATGTTGGAGGAGACTGTTCTCGGTGGTTCTTGCTCACCAGTTTTATTTCTGAACACTGAAGTTAGAATGGTGATGGACCTTCTACATCTGACTGCTTTACTACTTTGCTTTTCATTTTGTTTCAGAAATCAGTAACCTGGATGATATTTTACCTACTGTGAAAAACTTGAAGTTGGCAGTGAGTTAAGTGAGTGTCTCGTCTGCCCTACCACGAGGTATCTTTCTTGTGAACATATCATGTAAACGACACACAGCTACCTCTAGCCTTGCTGACCCTAATGGACAGTTTCAGAATATTTTGACATAAATAAAAGCTTAACTTCACCCCTGCATTCTTTTATTTCTATAAATAATTGTTTCATGGGCAGTGAACGTCCAGCAAAGACTTCTTATACCACAGCAGGCTGGTCTGTTAAGTTCCAGAGATAACYGCTACACCCAGCGCTCAGGCTAGGAAACAAACTGCCCTGCCACGCCAGAAAATAGATACAACCCCCCTGCATAGGGAGGGTACAGAGTAAGCAACGAGACCGAGGTGCTGAGGTCTGATTAGGGGTTCACACAGACCACATTAAGGTAAGCTCCCTGAAGGTAGTTGAAGGTTCCTTCAGGGGATAGTTTGTGGATTTCTCCATCAGATGGATTCAGGATTCACGGTCTCCTTCTAAAGGTYAGTCGTGGAAAGGCATAGATCAAATTTCTAATGCAAGACATCTAAAAGTTTATTGTACAGAAACAGGTAGGTACAGTGAGCTTCTGAAAATAGTTCCATTGTATTTCACTCCAGGGTGATTAAGCTTAGTTTACAAAACTCTGCTGCTCCTCAGGCAGAATGCTTTACTGTCACTTTCAAAAGATTGGTAACAAAGAACAAAACATGTTAAGGCTTCACAAACTAAACCTTAATGACAACTTGATAAAGTAAACCCGCTTTTTGGAGGCTCATTAGATACATACCAGCCACAGCAGTCTAGGCTACCTGAAGTGGAATATTCATTTCTTTCTTTTGCAAAACCAGCTGCCATTAAACACTTTGAACAACACTTCCGAAGCCCTAGAGGTGAAGGAGGCTGTTTAAAAATCTCTTATTGCACAGGTAAGGTGCTTCCAAAGGTTGTTAAAACAAATCTTATTAAAATCTTGGGAAATTAAAACTGCTCAAGCAGAGCACTGAGGTGTAGCTGACTTGCACCTGAAGTTATTTTAGCTGCAGACTTGCTTAAGAGACTTTTCATCCTTAAGGGTTCTTTAGGGAAAATAGACCTGAAAAAAATGCAAGTGACTGTTGTTAGATAAACTTATTTACTTAAATAAGAACTAATTGCTTAGTAGCATCTTTTAAATATACGTGTCCTGAACAGGAAACTGCTCCAGGTTTGCAGTGACTGCTCAAAACACATTAGTTACAAAAGATATGTACATTTTTATAAAATTTACAAATCAGTAACTTATGCACATGAGAAGAAATCAGCTTCTCTTGCGTCTGCTTCTTGTCAATTCATACCTGCAAGACAAATACAGCAAGTAGTTGAAACAGTCACAGCCTTTTACTAGTTTTAAGTGGCACAAGGGAGGAGGTCACGGGAGCTGCTTTAGTGCTACTGGAGGCAGGGGACAAGCAGAGCTCAGCCCTGGCCTCACACCCTGGTTCTTTGTTGGGAACTCGGCCCAAGTCATTTCTCTTCTGCTCAGCTCAGAGTTGCAGGGYGCCTGCAGCAGGCCCGGGCTCCAGCCAGGCCCTGGGGAGCTGCTTTCCCTGGCTTGCTGACCAGTGCCCCCTCCTCCTTGTGGGTGGCAGCTGATCACCCACTGCCCTGCTCTCCTGGGGCTCCTGCAGGGAATCGCACAGGATCACAGAATGGCTGAGGTTGGAAGGGACSTCTAGAGACCATATAGTCCAACTCCTGCTCCAGCAGGGACACCCAGAGCATRGGGTGGCATCCARGTGGGTTTGGAAAATCTCCAGAGAAGACCCTCCACAGCCTCTCTGGGCAGCCTGTTCCAGGGCTCCATCACAGTAAAGAAGTTCYTCCTCACATGGACATGGAACTGCCTGTGTTTCAATTTGTACCCATTACCCCTTGTCCTGCCRCTGGCCACCACCGAGAAGAGTTTGGCCCCCTCCTCCCTACCTTCATTCCTCAGGTACTTGTACACATTGATCAGAGCTCCCCTCAGTCTGCTCTTCTCTAGGCTAAACAGGCCCAGCTCGCTTAGTCTTTCTCCATATGGCAGATGCTCCAGCCCCTGAATCATCTTCAYTGCTCTGCGCTGGACCCTCTCTAGAAGCTCCACATCCCTCTTGCACTAGGGAGCCCAGAAGGAAGCAGAAGGAAGAGCTACAGCTGGTGACTACCGAAACGGGGGGAAACAAACAGGTTCCTATTTTTTGCCTCGGACCAACACTTAAGGTACTTAAGCCTGAAGCGCAAAAAATAAGCAAAACTGTGCAGGGCTTACCACAGCAGCCTTTGAAAAGGCTCTGTAATTATAGTTTTATGATATTTATATGCATTGCTGAACAGAGTATTAGTTAAGATCTTCTTCCACCTTACCRTTCATTACAAGCATATTTTAATAAACATAATCCTTTTACATTTATTTCCCAGTGGCTTTTATTGTAACTTAAAATATGCTAAAGACTGAGAATAATTTACCATGTAGGCTCTTATTAAGAGACAAGCACTTTCAGAGGGCAGATATTGCACTAATAACTGGAGTAACATCAAAATTTGATAAAACTACCAGATTAGTTCAGGTCAGTCCAGTGTTTGCCTACAAAATATTCTCCGTGCTCTCCAAATGACACAACCCATTTACCATCCCTCCAGCACAAATTCAGAACAAAGCAACRAGCAGGGTTTGAAAGGATGACGATGAAACAAACTTACCATTGTGTAAAACCTTTGATTAAGTCCTCCTGGGACAGGTCAATCCGCACCTTGAAAAAGGGCATTTTATTTTATTATTCAGTGTACAAGTTTATTGGCAAAGTTGGGTGTCCTCCCAGTCAGCTGGGCTTTGATTCTAGGGGTCCATGGAGAGGAGCTTTTTGCATTTCCAAACTGTGGGGATGAGCCAGCCCCAGCACTGGAGCTCAGTTTCTTAATAGCACCACTTGGAAATGTTTCCATCACGAGAAACGAAAAAGAAATGAGGGGGAAACACCACATACAAGTTCACAGAAAGCATAAGTGCTGCTGGACAGCTCTAGGTTTTAATCACAGGTCATTCTCGGTATCATGTTTGCACTAACTGAGGGGTTGCCCCACAGGGTCCGTGGAGCATCCCAAAAGGCACATTTTTATTTTAGGAACACCTCTTTCCCATGAAATAGTGTGGCTTATAAATCACGTGAGACCATCCAAATTCTGTAGGGATGGAGGTTCATAAAGGATGGAAATTTGGAGAAAAAAAAAGACGTTGCTTTCAGATTTCTAGTTCTATTATTCAGCATTAGTTACTAAATCGTAATTCAAGATTAGGAGAATCTCCCCACAGGTTCAGCAGCATAGCAGCCCTATAACTGGTTTCAACTCACCCTTCCCAGCTCCTTTCTCTCCTGCGAAATGAAGGGCCTGCTGTTTTTCACTGCGATGTCCAGGGTCCTTTTCTTAACTTCTTCCAAAGATTCGAAAAATTCAAACCTAGAAGTAAAGTTTTGAGAGGAGAGACTTAAGGCAAAGCCCTAAACTAAACTAAAACCCYGTATGCATCGGTGGCCAGAATACAGTAATTTTAGCCAAGAAGGACCGTAGCTTTAGAGTCACTTTTACAGTACAGACAAATCACAGCCAGAGCTTGGGGAGGCTTTTCTCTTTACAAACCCTGGGAATCCTTTTGCCCAACCACAGCATGTTTTAATAGGATAAGAAACTGGTTTAGAGATCTGACTTTAATCCACATGTGAACAAAGCCTATTCTCCACGGAGCAGAAAAGCCCATTTAATGGGTAGATTTTATTAGCATTCTGCGCCAGCTCTCCCAGGCTTCGTGGAGGAGCGTGACATTCTGTTTACGATGAGACTCCGTGCCATGCCGGGGGTGAAGGATGTCACACAGCCAGACGAGCTGCTGTTTACTGGCAATTTTGCCCCGCGTGGAAGATCAGCATGTTTTCCATGCAACATCKATTACTCAGAGGAAATGGCAGAGCTGAAGCCCCAGGTTTACAGAGCAGGCTCATACCACATCAAGGGACAACAAGGGAAGCAACTTGTGGTAATGAGTCTGACTCAGGACTGGCACACATCATTAATACGCAGTCAGTTTTGTCCATGCTAAATCCTTTTGGTTCTGCCTACCTGAATAGTTTTCCTGCAAGTCAGAGCTCTAAGGCAGGTAATATGTTTGGGAGCTCGCTGTTGCTGCATGAATTAKGCTTAACTGAGGATGTGCAGGATCTGCCAATATCCGGGGCAAGATGAAAGGATCCCACTCCTAAAAAGTGCTGCTTGGTTTGGCACTGCCTCACTGAGTCCTTCATATTTTGGCCTCTGGCTTTGGGCAAGATGTGAGAATGTGCAATGGGCCAAAGCAGCAACACGAGCAGAGAAGCAAGTTTAGTTAGGTCCAGAAATGGAAAGACCAACTCTGCAGTGTCCGAGTTGCGCACGGGAGGGGAACATGTGACGCAAGCAGCACCTTGCACCTCCTGGAGTCAGGGAGCAGGGAGAGGAGGGGTCTGCTCCCGAGCAGAGGGAGCGACACTGTGCACAGGGAGCAGCCAGCCCTGACTGCTTGCAAACCATGGAGCAAGGGCTGCTTTTGTCGGAGAAGAGTTCCCATTGTACAGCCCTCCAGCTGCATGTGCTCTGTGAGTCACTGAACAGATATGGCAACTATTTCAGCAGCAACTGTAATTCATAATTTCTTACTTTTCGTCATACTGGGGGTTCAGAGTCCTCCTCTTAACTGAAGTCTTTTTTCTGCTTGTCCATCTTCTGTCTGGAAGCAGGTACATGCGAACATAGGGATCTACTCCACGATTACAAGAGGGAACTAAGTTTCTGTTAAAAGAAGCACTGTGTTGACAAGCAGGACAACTTCTCTCACCACGTGACTCGTGACAGGTTGTCACCCAGAACCYGACCACCCCCTCCACGAGCAAGATGTGCCCGTGCCTTGGGCGCGGGAACGTGCGCACAAAACGAGGCTGTGACATTCCACAGCGTTTTCACCACTGAGGACGTGCCACGTGCTGCTYCCCGCGCTACAGGCGGGCGCCGGGCAGCCCACAGCATTACCTGCAGCCGTTGACCAGCACGACGAGGCTCTGCCGCGTGGCCGCGTAGCGCACCGTGAGCTGAATCTCTCCCAGAGGCACCCCGCTCCCGCTGCAAGACAGAGCGCTTCAGTACAGCTAGGTAAGGAGGCGGGCACAGCACCAAGCTTTGCGAGCTGGCGAGGCGTTAGCAAACTGACTTTCAGAGCATCGTTACTCGTTCTGGACCTCAAGCCTGGCTCTGTAGATGGCTGCTGGACCACAAAGCCACACAATTCCTGGCAGCACCAGCAGSGCCCAGGTGCAGCCTCGTCCCGCGCTACCAGCAGAGCTGGCACGTGCTGCACAGCTCYTCTAAGGGTGCCCATACTTGCAGACTGTCACCCTCTCGGTACCTCGCTCAGGGCATTACTGAAGTGCTTTGGAGAACCCAGCAGTGCCTAACCAGAGCTATAAACGAGTCCCGCTTTACAGCTAGAAAACTGGCCAGGCTACAAGTACTAAGCCAAACGGATGGAGCTGGGTTCATTATTCATAAKTGAGACCAACCTGTTTTTGCTACTCTGTTCATTAAGGGTTCAGCTMTCTTGACTCTGTGCCCCTCAAAGCCAGGTGAGGGCTTCCCTCCCCCAGGATGGAAGAGGCCTTCTCTGCATCTGCACACAGGGACGGATACAATGCACCCACCTGGGATAACTTTGTTCACTGCATGACAAGAGTCTAAAAACTCACTGGATAAAATACAGTGTCCAAAATTTAAAGCAACCGGGTATGTTTATCCTGAGTTTAGGTTTTGAGGTGATTTCAAGACTTCCATTCACCAATTTAAAGGGAAGTCAGGTGCTAAAGCCAGGAGWGTTATGAGACCTGGACATTCTGTGTGAAACCCCTAAGACAAACTTAATGCAGCTGAGACCTTGGATTCCAAGGCACTCAGCAGTCTTGAATTCAACCAAATGCAGCAGCCTCCCATAAACCCCAGCCCTTCAAGAGAAKAAGGAGTCAGCTGGAAGAACCACCTACTTATGAAGGTCCAGACTGCTGCTGCTCAGGTCGAAGCAGGAAGAGGGCAGAGAGGCCAGCGAGGTGACGCTGGGCGCCAGCCTGATCTCCTGCACGAGGGGCCGCGTGGGCACGGCCGCCCCTCCGCTCTGCAGCACTGCCGACAGCCGGGGCTCCGCGGCGGCCTCGCTGCCCGGCTCAGCGACAGCCTCGCTGCCCGCAGGCTCTGCCGAGCTGCCCTCGGAGCCCACGTCCCCCCTGCTCTCCTGTCCYGGCAGGGGCTCGAGTGCTGCGGAGCCTCCACTTGCAGGAGGCGCTTCCGAGGTGCCTGGCTTTGCCAGGGGGACACCCGTGCGCTGGTCACCCCGCTTCTCTGCTGCACGCGTGGGAACTGCCTTGGGGGCACTGGCACCTGCCTTCACCCTTTGTGCATCGGGTTCCTCGACACTCAGGGCCTAAAAACAAGAAATTCTGCGTTAGGAAAGGACAGCGCTACTGTCTCTGGCTGCTGCGCGGCTCAGGCTGCTCCCAGCTCCGCTCGCTGCCGTCACYGGGCACCACAGCTCCGGACCACAGGGAGGGCTGTCCCGCCGCTCGGCCTCCACAGGGATCCTGCCCGCCTTCTCTCTTCACTTGTGCCGCAAAACCGTCCTCCTCCTCCTCCACCCTGCTTCCTCTTTGCCCAGCAGCAGCTGGGAGCTCCCACTGGAGAGCTGAAGAAAATACGGAAACCAACTTACCCGCAACACAAGTTTCATCTTAATGAAGCTGTCCGAACTGGAATGATCCAGCGGGAATCTCTGGTCCAGGGTCAGGTTTGGGTCCTTCAGTAGATGGGACAGAGACACCACTGAGGTTCCCAGGATGCTATCCCGATCTTTGTCTTTGACCTAGAAAGAATATGTGTGTGTGTATATATATACATATATATTTATTATAAAGCAAACTGGTAAGCACATCACCGGGAGAACAATAAATAAGGTACTTTAGACAGAGACCAAAGTTAGCTTATTTATTTCAAATAGCCACATCAGCATTTTATAAATGTAACAGAAAGGGCCAGTGCTGAGATCACACCCCTCGTAAAGGAGGTTTCTCCCAACAAACAYACACCAAATGTTCCCAAGAAAGGCTCTTCTCTCACCTCAACATGCAGGGACTGGGACTGAGCGCTGTGCACAAAGAAGGTGAAGGCCTGGCCCCACGTGGGGTCTTTGTTGAAGTTGCAGGTCTGCAACAGAAGGTTGAGGCACCAATGTTAGTAACACTGTGAGCACAAACACCCCAGGCTCTGGAGAGGCCGCAGCACCCTCCTGCTTCACCTGGGAGATGCTACATCCCAGGCCTGTGAACAGGGCASAATTCCCTGGGGAGGTGTGTGCAGGAGCCCAGGCAGAGGCAGGTGGTGTGGGGAAAAGCCAAGGAAGGTAAAAATTCACACAGAACTCAATTTCTGGTTGGAAAAGGTGAGAAAACAGTGAGTTTCAGTGCAGATCCACCCCTCTTGCCTGCTTGTGACAGGCAGCAGGGTCTGCTCCAGGTTGTCTGGTGCCTGCAGGAGCTCAGGCCTCTGCGATTGTCACCTGAGCTGTGGTGCCACATGTCACCTGTGCCTGTCCTGAGCTCCTCCATTGGCACCTTGGCATTAGCTGCCCTCCAAACTGACAGTATTTAGGGAAGATGAAGAGCCAAGCAGCCTCACCTTGCTTTTCTGGGTCTTGTTCCCTACAGTGAGCAGGACGAAGGAGGAAGGCTCTCGCTCCACCTTCTGTCATTTAGTACAAGCGGAAAAAAAAAAGGTAAGAGGCATTCAAGAATTTACAGGCAGCAATTTCAAACCACTACAGTTATTTGAAGCTCTTTTCTGGACATCATTTTCACTAGTTTTTCAGMCTCTGGACACCTGAACTAACAGATCAGTATGCAGGGAAGATTCCAGCCAAAACACAGTGTACTCTTACTCTCCACACCACCAACAGTTCTCATTTAAGCCAAGTCTTTATGCATTTAGGTATAAATGGACAAGCAACTATTCCTATCACAGTGGGATGAGGAACTGTGGGAATCTTCACCATTTCCTGATGCAGAAATGGTTTCCTGGGCTCACAACTCACTGTAAAGCAGCTATAAGCAAGTTGGTGGCACTGGTGTAATGTTTTTTTGTCCAGAAGAAATAATACTGAATCTCTTCTGCCAAGCTCTTCTCTTTCATACTAATGTTACAGCATCCACCTGACAGGGAGAGGAAAAGATAGAGAGAAGCCCAGGACACCCTTTCCTGTCCCTTTGCAAAATGGTATTAGCATCATGTCAAAATCATGCACTCAAAGGCTGAGGATTAGGTCTGGGCAACAACAAAGAAGTGCACACAGTGAAGCTCAGAATGAAGGACCATTGAATGCTGTGCAGATCACACCGTCTCTATCTCATTTAGGCTTTCAAGATTGCTTTTAGGTGGTCAGATACTCAGGTAACAGCAAAGCTCTATCTCATTCCTCAGAGCTGTGGTTTACGCAGCTTGTTCAATGAAACAGAAGAAAGACTTTCTCCCCTATACTCACAGCTTACGTTACAAGGGCAAAACACAGTATTTAGTGGGGAAAAAAGCAACTTGAAGCAAARGGGAGAGGCATGAAGAGCAGGCATGCTCCAGAGCTCTGCCAAAAACATGGGAGAAGGAATCGCGGGGTCATTATGCAATGAAAGAGAGAATTTGTCCCTCCCATCATGCCAAGACACAGCTCAGCAGAGGAAMAAGAACAGCTGCCGCAGTGGCAGGAAGAGAATCCCCTCACATACAAACAAATATTGTATTGATGCATGTCCCCTCAGACCTCTTTAACTTTCATGAGGGAAGGCTTCAAATTAATACCTTGAAGCAGTGTAAAGAGATAATCCCCCTTTAAAAACAGCTAGGTCCACTGGTTACAACACAGTACAATTCAGCAGGTGGTTTTGCAGGTATGGAAAGAACACAAATTTTACCTTCAGATACTTGTTGGTTTTCAGTTTCTTTGCTCCATATTCACCATTCGAGTACTCAAATTGGTTTTTCTGAAGTGGTARAAGAATATTTTAAAAGAATTAATTTGTGGGCTGAGAGAGAGGTTAGGAGTGCAGGCTGCCTGCACGTGGCTCACACTTACTGGAAGGTTGAAAGCGTTGTCCAAGTAGACTATCAGAATTGCCGTGGAAAGACCCTTCTTATCCTGTGAAGACCAGTAAAGAGTAAAACAAAGCAAAACACAAGACAGGCAGGGTCATTCATCAAGGACAAACCAAAGGCCAAGGTGAACTCAGAGAACACTTCCTGAAAGCTGGGCAGCTCTTCAACTTTCTCTCCAAACCTGTGACCCAGAGGAGCACAAGCCAATACCCAACAGTCTGACTCATTGAAGCAGATCAGTAAGATCCTCAGTTCAATCCCCTGTTTTATTTATTTTGGAGGAACATAAAGGCTTTTGAGTGATGATGGAGAGGTAGCATCTTTGGGAGATAGGCTTGATCCAAGCAATCCTGATAAGAGAACATGACACCGGTTGCAGCCACGGTGCTAGCAAGCATCACTGTTGGGTATTTATGATCAGGGTACAGATGCATGGGGCTATGCAGAGTGTAGAGAAAAAGGGAAAGGAAGTAATAGAGAAGGGAACTCTGTGAGGCYATCCTGCCACAGCAGCGAGTCAAARAAAGCCAGTGTTARTTTAAGTAAAAAGAGCTGCCAGATCTTAGTTACTCCTAGATTACCAAGGGACGTGGGACAAGCACACACCTTCCTCTTTGGGAAAGGCATCTCCATCCCCAATTATAAATAAATAAATTAAAATAACCCACCACCCCTAAGACATCACAAATAAAACTTTGCCAAAACAAACAAACTAAAAAACAAACATAATGAAACACCTTCAAAAACACCCCATAAGGAGTTTACCTCGGGTTCCTAGCTTCACACTTCTTGATGAYTGTACAGGAAACAGAGTATGTGAATGCCTGGAGTAAATTTACTCACCTCATGCAGCTTTTCTTGATCATWTACTAGCGAAAGCCACTCCAGCTTCAAATGCAAGTGTCCACTTGTTGTCTTACTTAAGGGAAACCACTATACRGAGACAACAAAGAATAACTTGACAATTGTGAGACAGAATAATTCCTATACCTACATATGTCTCATTCACTAGGAGTTATGTGCATGGCAGACAATATATGGATTGCATTCTCCATCTCTCAGTTTGAATTCTGGACACTTGACTGGACTGGGTCCACCTGTTTGGGAATCACAAGCCAAGAACCCAGAAAACAAGATACTCATATATATGCAATGCACATGGATAATTGGACTCTTGCAAAGTGCTGGGTTGCAGGATCAGCCACAGTAAGATTAGGTCATTGYTTCTTTCAGCAATTCAAACACTTTGCTAAAATGTATCCATAATCTTGCAGAAASAATTGGTATACAGGGTGCATGTGTTACCAAGGCAAGATACCTTCACCCTGGTTCACTGTAACCTCAGGCCTGTCTGAGCTTATCAKCTTGCTTTTGATAGGCATTGCAGTATTTTCTTTAAACTTTTTGAGCAAAAGCAACTAGATTTCTTTCTTCCTGTGAAAATAACATAGTTCAAACATGTAAAGAAGCTCCAAGTATGCAGAAACACTGCAGCAACAGAGAGTGGGAGTACCTGTCCACATGCACCACAACCCCATGTAGAAATACAGGGTGACCTTTACCTCATCAACAGTTCTGTCATTCATGACATCCACCAGGCTTATAAATAAGCTGCAAAATACACAAAAAAGGTAAAAAATTCAGCTTTTATCTAGACATACAACGTATTGCTGATTAGGGGAATATACATATATTTTATACATATATATAAAAAAACCAGAAAGCTCTTTTAATTAATGAGTTACAAGCATCACCTTTGGACATATTCACTGCAACTCACACACTCCTCTTCCCCTTTGAAATGCTTTAAAAATCTCACATTGGGTAATAACCACCACTTCTAACAGCTTTGTAAGGTTCCCCACTGGTGTCAGGGCTTATCCTCTACCATGTTCAAAGCTGTTTGCACTAGGATGTAATAACACTTGACGTTCTGGATATAAATGTTTGAACAAAGGGCACAGCTTCCTTCAACATTAACTTTCCTGTATAAATAACCTGGATCTCCTGTTCCAGGAACTACTGGCCTCTGTGCAAAGTTTGGGTTCTTTTCTTCATTTACTTGTGCATATTTTTTGGTTTAAGTCAAGAAAACATGAAAATAATTGTTCTTAAAAAGCAGGACCTGACATGCTGGAAAAAGCTCACGACCCTCTCTGTGCTCTCCCACATACTATTGCCTAGAACACGGGTGATGTTGCTCCAGTAATGGGAGAACCACAGATCCTCTCCTACCTGTCACCTGCTGAGGGCAGTTTCCAGGCTGCCAGTTACCTGGGGTTTTGTGTATTTTCTGGGAGAATGAAGAGAAGGTGTCAAATGTTGCTACAGGGAACTTCTCTATTAGAAAACTGCACCAAGAATACCAGAGCAGTAAGAAAACATCTCAACTACACTGTGCTCAATTAGGACTGAATACAGGGAGAAGAAAGGATCTAATCCCCATAATGAACTTCTCAAATTTACTGAATAAAGATGTCTGAAAACTACCTCTTTTTTCTGAAGAATTAAGAAAAGTCATACTAATTTACCTGCCCATAAAGTCATCTTTATCKGGATCTTCATCATACAAGTCCACTTCTAAGTCCTGACCAGGTACTTCATGAACCACAAACTGGAGGAAAAAGAAGTACTGATTTACAATAATTARCATTCGCACAGGTTCCCAGCACACCTTGTGGACAGGGACATAACACTTCACAGCTGTGACAAGCAAGGACACTCCCTGCTGCMTCATGGCTACTCTTAGAATAAGGCAATTGGTTACAGCTGAAAATAACTCAAAAGCAGTTGGCTTGTGTTTGAATTGTAAGTTGAACCCCTCAAATGGGGAACCCTAGCAGGGGTTTTCAAAACCAGAAAAGGTTAAAGGCTTCCAGTACAGACTGGAATCTGTTTATTAGCTGACTTCAGCTGCACTGATTAATACTCAAGCTCTGCATGTCCCCTGAAAACCCATACAGGTCAACCAGATSAAACTGAGCTCCATTTCACATTTGCAGAGCAAATCTGAACCTGTTGAAGGGTTCTGCCCTAAAGGGTAGAATTGACTGATCAGCCAGGTAACAYCACCGAACGGCTGTGCATCCCGCAGATGGAAGGGTCAGAAAATTCAGTACCTCAAATGTCTCGTTCCAAAGAGGGTTGAGATCTCGGGAGACTGTCTTGCTTCGATACTGCTCCGTGCCAACTCGAAGGAGAGCATATGGGTCAGACTTGCCCCTGATGGCACCGAGGAAACTGTCTTTCTGGACAAGRTTTTCAGCTTCCAGCAGATGAACTCTTACTACTCCCTGGGTAGAACAGGATGAAAAACTGGCCTTGGAAATGTGATCTTTGGATAATTACAATATGCTGCTTTCTAAAACTAGTAATTATAGGCAGAAGGGGCAGTCAGCACGACAGGTTTACAAAGACTGGCAATCTGATGCAGAATCTTTCAGATGGCAAACTTGTAAGAMAACTACTTTTTCCACCATTTACTTAGAAARMTCCTCTGAATAGATACAAAATTCAGTCTAGATAATTGGGCAGAAAGTGTTTTTCAATTTTAGTTTAAAATCAGAAACATATGTTTATATATATAYACACACACAGGATGACAATCACAGTCAAATCCTGTGTAGAATCAAGCTCCATGCCCACAAACTGAAAGAGGAACTAAGGATCCACTTGCAGGTTTCTATTTTACTGCAGAATGGCCATTCAATTTTAATTTGGTGAAGTAAGTTTACAAGACCAAGCAGCCCTTTCTAATTCATTTGTACTTGCCCTATCAGCAACTATATTAGGCACTTGAGGGATGTGGGAGACTGGAGATCTGGATGTGTCCAATGGGAGGTTTGGGGCACTTCTTTTCCCTCTTARATATTTTCTTTAGCGAAGAGATACTATCCTCTGACCTTCCTTCTTAACACGCTTTCACAGCATTAGTAAAGAAATCTAAGTAGTCGAACACTTCTTGCTCATGTAATTATTTACTCCAGCTGAAGATCCTGTGTTGTTATATCCTCAAATCAGACTAACGGTTTAATTTGGTAAATGGAGCTCAGTGTTTAAACTGACTTCTTCCACCACATATAGAGGATAGGACCTGTCCATGCTGACCCAAACAAAGAACTATCCAGTATTTCCTATATTGGATATTTACTTATAGGTAATATTTGAGATATTACCTACAGAAACCTAAAATCCATGTGGAAACAGCTGATGAGAATGGGATGTGCAGGATTCTGACACTGTACTCGCTTACCCCTCTCAGGGAACCCGTGCTCGAGAAGTGTACCAGGCTCACTGGAAAAACTCACRTATGGGACAGGGAACTTCAGGAGGGCAATGTTTATGTTCTTCTTCAGAGGCACCGTGACTCTGTTTGGGAGAACCAGCCTTGAAGCAATGAAGTCCTGAATTATCGAATCTGACATTACACTGCAGGAAGAACAAACCAAAACAATCTACCTAAGTCTCTACAATCCATCACAATTATTGTTAGAACGGAAAAATGTGGCACAGCAAGAGGAAGGGGCTCTGCAGAACCTGTGATCCTACTTTCCCCAGCATTTACTAGGCAACTTCTCRGGCTAAGACTGTGCAATGACGTTTGTGACAGCTGAGACTGGTTTCACCCAGATGGAAGGAAAGGCTTCTCCTAGTTTAAATGTAAAACCAAGAAGTGGAATTCCTTGGTGAGGCAGTTGGATTTCCTATCAAAATCTCCTCAATAGGAAAGTCAGATTGTTCCTTCTCTGCAGACCTMGGGTAAGCCCGACTCTACGTAGCTTATATATGAGAACAGTTTCTTTGCTCCCAGGTAAGCCAGGCTCTCTTGGAAGGAAAAGCTCTTGTCTAACCTGTATTTCAGCCTGTTCAGTCAGGCATGTCTTTGCTCATGGCTTATGTGCAGCGCTAATGAACAAGCAGGGGTTTCTACCTTCAAATCACTGTGGGAGAAACAAGGAGAAAAGATTTAGGACACCAAATTTGCACTTAATTATATGAGTGGCTGTAGGTTGAAACACCTACTTAGCTTCTCCTTGTGAGGATTAAGGAAAGCTGCATTAGAAAATAGAACAGATTAATTCCTCTGATAAAAACAGGAGCTCTCAGGGCAAACTGCAAGGCAAAATGCTGCTCTCAAATTAAGAAAAACAACTTCCTCTCACTGGGCRTCAAAGGTCTGCAGGAACTCTTTACTGCACTTCATTCCCTAAGTTGTCACTTAGGGAAGCCAACTATTTTCTATGTATCTGTAAAGCACAAGCAGCAGCAGAGAGGGTAGCAGAAGTGTCTGGGCTTGCTTCTAAAGGGAGAGAGGTAATGACTAGGTCCCTAGYGTGTGTTCTGCTCTCATGCGACAAAATTTCCTCCTTGCGCTGACCAGCAAGGGAAGAAGTAGCCCTCCAATCTGGAGAAACACTTTGACTGCCTAAAATAGTGAAAATCCCCGAGATTTTCATTCTTGCTGTGCCAGTTTCATGTATGAGACCAAGTGAAGAGCCATTGGTGAAGATACAGGTTTTCTGATTAGTGAAAAGTGGGATTAAGTAGATTAGAAAAAAAGAGAAGGATTTTTTTTCATTTCAAATCTGTTGGAGTTTTCTTTATCACGGATTGTATTTCTGTGTGACAAGAGAGCACTGCGAGTCTGGATATGTACCCTATTTCCACTTTAAGGCAAACAAGCATAAGCACTGACTGCTAATCACCTAGATCTGCTCATCTGCCATTGTAAGTAACCAGCACATGGGAAAGGGGAAGGGCTCATTTTCCAGATCAGACACCATTGGTGTTTTGGTAATTTACTGTTTCTATCATAAATCCCAAGAAGCAAGTTTGTCTGAACATAAAACACTTCTTATTCATATTTTGCAAAGTCCACAACCAGATATGATGGGACGCTTATCAACGTAACACCTTCTACAGGTCTCTCTTGAGAATAACTTCCAGGGTGATTCAAGAAAGCTGGCCCACCTTCTGAATGATTTTAAAAGGCAATAAAACAAAGCAAAACACTCACTTAATCCCTGGGACATCCAGGAGATTGCTCATGCCAGTCCARTTGATTTCCAAATGCTAACAAGTTGAGGAGAAAAATAACACAGAATAAGTAAAATTAATTTCAGGACAAACGTGGAATTTAAGGGGAAAGCAAATGTTCTTAAACAAAACCAGCTATTAAAAGAAAAACAACTTCAACTGTAAATTAATAGCTTTACACATTAAACTAATATCTCATAACAATTTCCTTATCTGTTTTACCTGCCATACTTGAAATGAGGGTTTCACTAGACTYACCCTGCAAGCAGAGGGGAACACAGTATCCAGCCCCTAGCAGGGGGCATTGCCAGATGCCTCAGGAGCCTATTCTGGTAAACTCAGCAGCTCTACCTATATTTGAGGTTGTTTCCTCATCCTTTCACTTGGGCTTGACCCATGCCCCAGGGCAGGAGAATTTACAAACAACATCCAACTTTAGGAGGTCTCTATTTCTATTCATCCAATAAAAAAAGATGTTTTCATGTGCTAAGATGGGGACTATGCTACTATGTATAAACACAAATACACAAAAAMCACATCCAATATCAAAACTGTATGGCTTCCGTGAGCTCAAGCATAGAAGCAAGCAAAGAATCCCGTAGCTGGTTCTTAGAGGGCAAGGTTTCTCATCCTTTATTAAATGGAACTCAGCTGAGAGCAATATGTAAGCTTAAAGAAGCAAGCTTTCAAAGTATGAACAGGCCCAGGGATGGGTGCATTTAAAATCCATGCTACTATTTGCCAGGACCCTTGCAGTAAGTGTCTACAAAAGTGCTGCCTGTTGTGACCATCATAACATCCACCATTCTTACTCCGAAGCAAGTAACTTCTTAGGGCAACTGTATGAGAACAGGGCAAATTCATCCCCCTCCAAGATGAGCATTTAACAGTCAGTAATTTGCTGCCTCATGAGTACRGTGGGGTGAGTGAGGATGGCCTGTTTGTGTCACACACTGCAGACTGTCAGTACACGAAGGCAGGCTCAGAACCGAGAGGCTGCAGACTGCAGTTCACTAGCAACTCACCGGTCTCTGCATAAAAAACAATGTCACTGCTCCAATAAAAGGTGCATCGTTTAGTAGAGGTTCCAGGATCACCCGCAAGGTCCCATACAACTGCAAAGAGAGCAGACCAAGGAAAATGGAGTATGAAAAGGGAGAGCCCCCGAGCACTGCAAGGTTAAGCCTGGTGTAGGCATCCATGCTGAACCCCAGCTTCTGCTCGCTTATGGGCACGTGCGACTAGTGGTGCAGGGAGCTCTCGGGTTCTGACACCAGTATGGGCACCCTAAATGATACGGGGAAAACAAACTCCCCAAACACGTCCTATCTCATCTGCACTAGAATCCCACAGCTACTTTTAAGGCAAACAACACACACAGTTTCAAAGCAGTGAGCTTTATACTCATTTTTAAGAATCCTATTTGAAATAATTTTACTTAGAATTTGGTAACAACAACCTCTCTCCTCCTCCCCCACCACTTCAAGCCCCACTGCCACTTAGCCTGCAGATGAACACCATCCTGTCTGTGCTTTGGTGACCTACCTTTCACCAACACTGTAAGAACAATTTGTAAGACTGATCTAAGACCTTTCATGAAGATCCTAACACAGCAGGCTCTTAGGAGCCTGCAGCTCCTCTGAACTCAAGGGACAAGAGCTGGCTCACACATGCTTAGAGCTCTAGCAGCAGGCTTATTTAAGAGCCACATTAAGAAGSTTAGAAGTAACAACCAGGTGCTGTACAAGAAGGGCATCCTTTTCCCAGCAAAAACACATGCAGATTAAATGATTTTCCCCCAGGTCAGTCAGCCTGTAGTTTCCTAGTCAAGCCCTAACGTCTACGTTGGGACATGCCATCACATATGGCCTTAAAAGGGCAGCTTTAGCATCGCACTCACCTGCAAACCTTTCACTCCAACCTTAATTTTCGATATGTCCATGTGAACCTCACAGTCTCCTAYGTAACTGAAAGAAAGTTCTCACGTTATTCCAGTTTGCAATAGCCTGGGGAGCAAATCTGTACAGAAAATAAAGGAAATGAGTTTAATAACTGAAAACATACTGCTACAGCAGGACAAATTTCCAGTTGTATTTCAAGGCTGATTTCCCATTCTTAAGATTAAAAGGATTGATTGGAGAAGAATTGCTCTTAGGAAGGGGTTGAGGAGCTCACTGGGATTTCAGGGTTGTGGCAATTGCTCTTTCTCTCCCTTCTCTGCCACAGCCCCCAATGCCAGGAAAAAGAAAACAATGTCCCAACTTCTGAGCTGACACAGAGCCCTCCTCTCATCATGTTCAGTACTCTGCGTSGTACAGCTCATCCTCACCAATGTGCAAAAAGCCCGATAGAACAAAGTCAACTCTAAAAATAACCTGGTTTCCTTGAGGCTGAGGTAAAGGGCAGCAATTTAGATCAAATTTTGGTCAGTTGCCATGGAGAACATCAGACTTTAAATAAAATGAAAGCCAAGGATGGTACTTCTTGCCATTTGGAAACCACTTTAGAGTTTGATAAAAGTTTTGATGTAAAAACCAACAGTCACTCCCCTAGGAACAGAACCCAGCACATCTGTTGACGCCTCTGGCAGAAAACAGTCCAAGGTCTCCTAGGTTTCCTTTCAGTCTTGGAGAAAGAGTTCTTTGTGGATACAGACACACAAACTAACAGTAGGTAAAGCAGGGTGTTCAGGTACCATGGTGCATGCAGCGAATGTTCTGTACTCACCTGTGTGCACTTCCACACCACGGTCAAAGAAAAGGGACCATTTTTTTGCTCTGACCACATAAGTATATGGGCTGTAGTTGCCACTAATTTCCCCCTTTAATTTATACATGAACAGATTCTTTCTCCCCACAAAAAAGCAGTACAAAGAATGTGTAAACTTGTGCAKTCTCCATTTCTGCAAGCAAAGTTTCCAAACTTATTAACAGAGAGTCATTTAGCAGAACCTAAGAAATTCACAATATACAAATTAAAGCCTTTAATTGTAGAGCATTCTAATTTTTTTAAATAACCAGCCTCACAGGGTATGCTAAAATTAACATAATCCTCCTTATAAACTTGTCATATAATTATTTTCGCAAATGTTTTCACAACTTCTACGATTTTAACATTATCTTACAGTCTATTGCACTGACTTCGAAAGCTTTATCACAACAGTCTAGAGAAGAAACCGAAACAAGCCCCTTCATTTGTATTAATCCAGGAGAATTTAATTTGCCTGTTGCCAGTGTCCAACACACAGAGCAAATATTACTTCCACTGTTCCCATTTACAATCTTTATGCCTTTCCACACTATCGAAAGTTCTTCCCACCTCATCCTAGATGTCCGTCCTCTCTAGCAACACCTCACACTGGCCTGTTTTGAAGTCTGGACATCACAGCAGGCTCTCCCTTCCTTAGTTTTACTTCTCATTTCAAGTCCAAGCTGCTCACTGATTTTGTCTGTCTCCTCCACTCAGTGCATCCTTCYCGTCCCCTCTGTTCCAGCAGAAACGCTCATGAGAAACCAGACCAGCTCTGCCCTTCAGCTTCACCTAGGAAGCAGGTGCTCCTTCTCTGCTCTTAGAGTTAATCCAAACCCACTAAAGCTCAAAGTATTGCTGCATACTACTTTGGAGTATTTCTCTGATCTGCACTGCGTGAAAGATTTACTAATTTGCAAGTTAGGAAGCTCAGAGMGTCTTTTGAAAGAGTAAATAGAAATGCTGACAAACTTTTGGTTGTATATATTTTTAGTATTACACTATCCCTCCATGACACCTCGTGCACTACAAATGTCATAAGAGAGCAAATAAACGAGAAGTCACAACATTTCCAATGGAAAAAAAAATATTATAAGAGTAATGAATTAGATAAGTGAAATAGGAGGTAGTTGAATTCCAAGACATGCCTCTTGGGACGTAATAGTGCTTTCAAGCACTTTGAGCCTCTCATGATTATAGAGCAGGGATTACACAGTCCCACTGCAGCTCTGGCAATTAAAGGGCTAATGGCAAGACAGGCAGTTGTGGAAGGTCAATGCAGCTGCATTAGAGGAGCTTCTCTTGTTTTGAAAACTGCATTTTGGGGAGCATTTCTGGAACGCTTTGGCATTCATTCACTCGGTGGACTCAACTATCAACTTCCTAGCTCAGCAGGCAGATTATTGATTTAGATCTAGGGCCAAACATTTGCAGATCCCAGAGCTTTCCCAGTTTATTTCCACAGACCTGCTGAGATCTCATCTTTAATTTAGCCCCGAGGAAGCTCTGGTACTTCCCTATTTGTCACTTGAAAGCTGCAGATCAGGAGCACTTCTGTGGAGGAGTGGATATTTGAACAGAACAGACAGATGACAGGACTTTCAGGGAGATAAATGGCTGAAACTCTGTACAGAAGACCTGTGGGCGAGCAGAGATCGTCTCAATGTTTCCCCTTGGYCCTACCAGTCATGACTAAATTCACACTAACTTAATTTGCAACAACTGGGTTCATCATCTCAGAGACGTAGCAAAAGTTTTTGGAAGAAAATTCATGGACTCCTTTCTCTGTGGCTGACAAGGAGTCATCTCAAAGCCTGAGATTCTCCTATCAAGGACCTCAGGACAGCCCTCTCAGACAGGATGGTCAGGCTCTAATGAGATACTGCTTTACATACCCGTTCCCAATGCCCTGATGCTATGGACACATAAGCTGTTATTAACAGATTTAATTAAAGCAGCTCCTCACTTTTCTTCTGGTAACTCCACATCATACCAGACCTACTGCACCCCTGACTTTGCTGACAGCTGCTGCCCATACAAAGGAGRAACCTTTAAGTGCCTTTTCTCACTCCCAAGCTTCCAAGCAAAAGTTGCTCCCAACTGAGCCKCTGCATCACAAATCTAAAAGAGAGGAAAGGAGGTCCATCTTGACCCAGCACCAACCTGAACAGCAGCAATCAGTGCCGCATCACACAAAGGGACAAGGCAGAAACAGACTGAAGAAGCTCGAGGAACTTGTAGACCCGACATCTCCTGGTGGCCCTGAAAACTGAGCCAGTGTTTCCACTCTGACTGTGAAGGAAACCAAGAAGGAAAATGTTTCTCTTCATGCCAAATCAAAGTCTCTGGGTTTCAGAGATTAGTTTCCTCCTTGGTAAAACAGTGGTAAAAATTATTTCCCTTATAATGATGCGAGGCAGAAAGTGGGAAGCATTTGCAGAGTGTGTGGAGGTTGGAATGGTGCCTATAAAGGGAGTACTACTGAGCACTGGAACGGAGCAGAGCTGCCGTCAGGGCAGGAGGAGCATTATCCAGGACAAGGGCTTCTCGCGGGAAGTGGCAGCTCCACTTCCCTGTCTGTCCCCGCCCAGGTGGCACAACACTATGACCAGGCTCTCTGCACRTGTGTCCTGGCAAGGGAATTCCCTTGCAAAGAAGTTGTGTTTAGCTTTGACATGCAGGCAGGCAAATGCTGCAGTGTCCTCTGCAACAAGCTACGGTTCTCAAACCTAACTGGAGAGAGGTCACTGTGGGCTGGGCACTGCAAAGAGAACCTTGCTCACATGTACAGCGTGTTACTCCGTCATCCAGAGCTGAGAGGCCAGGATTCAGCCCTGTGGACAGTGATTCAAACCACAGCTTTCCAGCAGTCAGGGTCTTCACAGGGGATGGGAGAGAGAAGGAAGATCTGCTACTAGCACTGCTTAGAAGGGCCTCGTACATAAAAATGAGGTAGCTGAGATGCAACTTTGCTGACAAGAACTTTCCCACGGAAAATAAGATGATAAAATGCTCTCACTTTATCAGTAGCTTTTGGATTCTACAGGTCATAATTGAATTTTACTTTAACTATCAATCTGACAGCATTAAGAAAAGTCTGGAGCACACATCAATGCTAGCTGGGAAAAGAGCAGTGAAAGAGAATTGCCAGCATGCAACAAGGTAAAATGCAAGTCCACAATCTTCCTAATCTGTAGAAACTTCTGATGTGGGAGTCCTGTAAGATAAGAGCCACCTTCAGCTCTTCTCACTTCCCCGTGACTTCTCCCCATGAGAAGTATTAGGCCTTTGTAATGAAATTTGAAGGATGCTGTTTCAGGTGCAGCAATCACTGCTGCCCCTTTCCCGCCAGCTCCCTTTTCTGACTCTCCATGCATGGGCATAAGATGCTTGTTTGCACTGACCAGGAGCATCCACACTGCTCTGGGGGCTCATTCCTGACTGCAGGAGCCTCGGAAGGTCTTCATCGACCTGCAGCAGCTCTCGCCAGAAGCTCCTCCCTGGACAGGGTGCTCATTTGCACACACATACCAGCCTCTTACGTGTTACGTGAGTGTGAGCAGGCACCCCGGGCTGAAGGACTGCTCACATCGTGCCCAGCTGCACCCTCACGCCTGGGGCTGCCTGCATCCACCTCTTCCAACCACTGGTCTCCGCAGCAGCGGCCGCAATAGCACACATGGAGTCTGCGGCAACAAAAACGTTCCCACCAACACCGCTGCAGTGCCCAAAGGGAGACGCCGGCTTTCCCAGCTCCATGAAAACATCCATCAGCCATCAACATAACCTGCTGGGTTATTTTAGGTTTAACAGAGGTAGTTGTACATAACTATGGGACTATGGGAAGGAGACGCATGCTTCATGTGGCAGGACAGTGTAGTCATAACGGAACTCTTTCCCTCACTGTCTTCTCCTTCCACTGTCTTCTCCAATCTGGAGAAAAGCAGGGGAAAACTCAGCCCTGGCTGCTGATCTGCTTCTCCCCAGGGCTGGCAGTGCCGCGCTGCTCCCCATAGCCCTGCACAACACCCAGCTCGCCCGCTGAAACCCGTGTCCACAGACRGGTGCAGGAGGAGCCGGGCCCCAAGCACAGCCTGGGAGAAGAGCTCCCTACCAAGAGGACAAGACAGGCTGAACATCCCGGTCTCCGTATGCAAAATCCTTGGCTTATCAGATGATGGTTCAGGCAAAGTTATTGCCAGAAGGAGGAGCAGAAACAAGCTGCCAGTTTGGAGATGCTGAAGGGTCTGCTGGAAGGATGGGAAGGAGGAGGTGGAGGAACACCTCTGCAGCTGCTTATTAAAAGAGAGCAGAAATTAGCTCTTGGGAAAAACAGCTGGGAACAGCAATTTAACAGAGAACAGAAGCAACTTCCTGCAGACCCTTCAGGCAGAGAGTCCCTTCATCTCAATGTGGAAAAGCCCAAGTGATCTGCGATTTGCTGAAGGCCCTAAAACTGACCCTGCTCTTACCAAGAGTGCTTCACTGCTTGCACCAGAACACAACATGTTCTGGCTTCAGATGAGCCACAAGCCATTTTGCAGGGAGCACTAGTGCCCTGCCAGGGCCTGGGGCAGATGCCACTGCCACGTGAAGCAGCCCACGCAGCTCCAAGTAGCTCCGTGTCGTTGCCAAAGTCATTCCGTAGTTTCACACTACTTTTTTTCCTGGCACTACCATGAACAAAAGTCATCCACTGCACTTAGAGTGCTACAAGAGCACACAAGTGGTAATTCCCCAGTGATTTWATTCTCCAGGCTAAGCCAGAAGAGACCTTAGCTCTGCAGTGGTGCTGATGTTGACAAAACATACAACAAGCTCATTCAAACCAGCCTGGAAGGTATCAAATGTTTTATCTAATTTTCTTGCTGCTAATAGAGCTCAAGGCGGTTTTCTGCTGAAAGAGCAGCTGCAATGAAAAGAAAAGTGAATATGTTGGGTGACACATGGAACAAGCAATGAATAAAACAAGATCGGTCTAGGGGAAGAAACTACATAAATAAATAGCGCAAGTAGTCCTGGAAAAACTGGAGTAGTTGGACTGAAGAGGAACCCTTGAAGGGCAACACACAGAGTTATCAGAGCAAGAAATACTCTCCGTACCGCAGTGGAAGGGCAAAGCCGAGGCAAAATACTCTGGTATTCAGCAACTCACAGGCAGCTACCAGAAGGGCAATGAATTAAGAACCACCTATACAATCAATAATGTCATGTTACCATATCTGTAGGTCCAGGGTAACTTGTCTTCTGTCGATTTCTTTGGTGTAGACTTTTATTCCATTGATTCTAGGGCACTGCAGTAAAAATAGATAAGATACAGCATAGTTAATATCTTCAAAGTCACAGCCAACTGAAGAGTCTTACACTCCTCATGCAATCCAAGTACATGTGCTTGCGTTAAAGACTTTGCACAACTGCAGGTAAATTAAGAGGAAACTGCACAAGATGTAATATGCACAGGCTTGGCAGTCCAAAGATATGGGGCTAGCTGCAAGGAGCTCATGCTGCAATGAAACCTAAGAAAGTACCAAAAACTCCTGCCACAAAGGCAGAGCAGCAAGGAATGCTGGTAAGTGCCCCATTTTCTATCCCCATCCTTTGACATTGCCAGTCAGTGGGAAGAAATCTCTGGTTCCTCCTCCTGCTCACCTGAGCATTTTCTCGATGAAAGAAGGATGCTGTAGGAGGCAAAGAGGCAGCGGTGCCCTACCAATACCATTCTCTCAAATACTCAGCACTATTAAGGAGCTTAGTCCTAAAAATCCCCTCAAAACACTCTCCCCTTCATGTCYCAGCTTTTCAGAAGAGTCTGAGCTGCAAAGGATTCACAGTACCTTCTCGCCAAAGTTGATCTTTGTAAAGGTGCACGTTTTCAGATGCACGTGCTTTGCTCTGATTTTCGGTTCAAGAACTTCTTTAAAGGTTTTTTCCATAATTGTTGTGAAGTATGGCCAAGCCTGTACAAGGACCTACGGAACAATGAAAGAAAAATTATACTGAATATTTGTTGTACAAGATACCTTTGACTGAAAGGCAGACACATCACAGAGCACCTGTCTATTACTGTCTGTACTTTTAAAATACCAAGCCAAATTTCAGATCTGAAGCTACCCCTCTGGAAGGATCCATTTCTGTTCCTCAGAAGAAGAATTTGCTTTAGGAATTGAGGAGTAAGTTTCAACATCACAGAATTTGCTAACTGCTTCTAAGTGCAGCAGCTCTACAAGGTTAAAGTTTCTAAAGTGCTGAAGCCTCTAATTACTGAAAAGTGTTGGAAAGCTCCCTGGAGTTAGATTTATTTAGAGAGGAGTGAAGTAAACTTTTACATCAAAAAGTTTCTTTAAGAAAAACAACAAGCATAATGGTTGCTGGCAGAGCAACTGTTTTGCTTTGAATTCCCACTGTTTCAGTGAGAGCTCAGGTAAACCTGCTGAGAGGAGAACTAGCTCAAGAGCCTATACATATAATTTTATACTTTATACATCCATCCATACACACACACATATGTATACACACATATGTATCCCAGAACCAAGTGTCATATTCAGCATATCATTCTACAACATATCTTCGTTTTGTTTTTCAGTAAGAAAGAACAACCTGGTGATATCAGTTCTGTCTGAACTGAGTCTGATTCAGTGATTCAACTTCTAATGCCAAACCACTGAAGGAAGCATAACCTGTACCAGTCAGGCAAACACGTGGCTCTTGCTTAATTCTTGTGGCAGCTCTACACACGTCAAAACCTAATGCAGGCACTGATATGACCGAGCCTTATTGTACCAACTTGGAAACTTCCTCAGACTTGGCCCRTGGAATCTGTGCTGGGGCAGCTTGTGGGAGATGACCTGGGAAGTCTCACCTTGTTCAGCCACTCTGCTCGTTCCACATCGGGGAAATGAACCTGGATGCAGAGGAAAATAAAGTGAGTGCCACGTGCAATCCACCTCCTCATGCTGCAGCATATGGAAAAAGATATTGGGGACTGTGGAACAGGTTTAGGAGTGAGCTGAGATCCTGTCCCTCATGCACACACCCTTCATAATTTATTACCTCATCTTGAAATCTGCACTAAAATAGTAAAAGTTGAAAGAAGCCACATGCCATGATGGGCCAGTATATCTCTGGCTGCACTTATGTGATTAAAGCAAGTGTCATATCCTGTTGGGAAGTAAAACAGCGTTAGGCTTCTCATCCCTCTCTTGGTGACACAGTAGGAAGCCACGGGAACCAGCTTCCCACCACCATCATCATGAGCAGCATAGAGCTCATTTCAGGCTCTCCCAGAACAGGACACAGTGCACTGGAAAACATGAACCCACTTGGGAAATCATTGTTTGTGACAGAATTTCTACTAACACCAACACAGCACCAGTGGTTTTAGGCAAAAAGAAGTGTCATAAGAGATTAAGTCTATTGGCACACACAGTCAGCTTAAAAGGCCAGCATTCTCATCTCTCAGGGCTTTTGAAGAAGCTAAGTCATAAAGTAAACTAAAGGATCATGGGGCAAATCCATACTAAACTGACTGTATGGAAATACTTCTCAATTCAGCCTTTTTCTTCTGCCTTATTTGTCATGATTCAAATTTGTGACAGACAAGTGCAAATTTTACAGAAAAAGTTTAACTTTGTCATTTGTGAAAAGCAGGTCTCTACAGCTCTTTTCTTCAAAACAAACAAGTAAGGAGGACCGTTTACCCCCAAGGCGATGTGCAACGCTTTGTTGCAGGATGACTGTATATTTACTTACTTCACACCAGTGACACTTATCACTGCCTGCCCTGGCCCCACCGACCCCACCGATGGCATTTCCTGAAAGGACAACAGCCAGGCAGGACCACAGCAGCCCCTCTGCCCTGCAAGAGCACTCAAATATGCAGGGACTCCTTAGACTATCATTACCCCGATACAGAAACCGGTTAGGATGATACTTCAGCCCCTTGCACACAAGGCTGTGAATTAGACTCTTCACTCAAGGGTTCGCTCTTAAATTGAGCAGCTTTCAGAAAGGTGCTCAGAGCAACTGGGGTACAATGGACAGTCGCTCCCCTTCTCTTCCTGCCTGTTGTATGATTGCAGAGCTCATTTCCCTTGCTCAAATAATACTTCAAATTTTCTCCAATTATGATACTAAAAAAGAACACAAAGTGATATTACCATGTTCTTTAAAAGCATTTCCCTTTGATGCTCTAAACAGCATCATATTCATCGCCAGTCCAGCACAGTTAAGAGGAGAAACACAAACCCCTCCCTACTAAGCCCAGATCCAGCCACCAGGAACTGCCAAAGTTAGCACTATCCCAGAATAAAACTTGCTCCGTAGCCTTGGGAAAGCCAYACTATCAAAACCAGCCTTCCCTATCCGCCAAAGCAAGCACAATTCTTGCCAATATTTTAGGAATGCTGCAACGATTACTTAACATTTGAAAAAAGCTTTGAAGATCAAATATCCTAGGCAAGGGCCAATTGCTAGCAAGAAAATAAAACATATAAGGTTGTGCTGGGCTCCACCTTGCCCTGGAGCAGGCAGCAGCCATAGTCATAGTAGAAACTATGTCTGATTGACAGTGCTGTTCTGTTCAAACCACACAAGACTGGAGCCATCAAGGTGTTTTTTAGAGACCTTGTTTTGGCTCTCTGTGCAGGGCCAGAAGGAAATCCTGCATAAGTCTTCTGCATAAAGAAAGAATTAGCAGGCGAAGGTTTAAAGGGACCATTTGTAACCAGTAGTACCATCTTCTCTTAGCACAAAGTTTACAGTCGGGAGGGAATGCAGCATCCCTGGATGCTCCTACTTGCTGTTTGCTGTGGAAGCGACGTGGGATGGTCACCAGCCCCAAACAGGAACCACTGCTGCTGCTCCAGCGTCTTTCTGAGGGTTCCACTGCGCTTCCAACCCCTACTCCCCCTTGCCTGAATCTCATTCCCACTCCCACCTCTGCATGTCAGGAAAGAATAACACAGGAGCCRTTTTTAGAGCGGTTTCAATTGAAGATTCATGAAGATTGGGAGGCACAAATGAAAGCTATAAAAAGATGACACCACAGACAATAGACTGAATAGACAGCGGGTGAGAAGAAACCTCCAGGACTGGCATAAGGGAGAAGGAGGAATAGAAGGAAAATAAAAAATGAGAAGAAACAACAGAGCCGAGTACACTATGGCAGCAACTGAGGGTGAACAAATTTATCAGTGCAGAAAAGGAAAGGAGGAGAAGATGAGGCAATACTGATGAACACTACCAGCAAACACGCACTGAAACCCCTTTATCCTTCAGTCCTACATCCTTGTTTCTTCCAGACAAGTCCAAAAATGCTGCGGTCAGGAGTGAAGTAAAAGTGCTCGCCTCTCTCTTCCCACTTTGGCTAATCTCCCAGGAATGCCCTGTCAGGAATGGGCTACAGGACAGTTACTCCTGGCCCGCTCRCGTGCTGTGGATCACACTGTGGGGAGCCACCACAAGCCTCTGCCCTGCATTGGAGCCGCACGTTTGAGAGCGGTGGAATAATTTGTGTTGGAAGGCATCTCTGGAGATCCACAGTCCAAACTACTCTCAGGGCAGGGATAGCATCAAAGTAGGGAGGTCAGGGGGTTCTCCAGGTCAGTTTTGACCTTCTCCAAAGATGGAGATCCCACAGCCTGCCTGGGCTCCCAACCCAGCACTTTACCCCCTTATGGCCAACAAGGAGTTTCTCCTGCTGCTTGTGACCGTCAAGACTTGTCCGTGGAGGGTTGTCCTTTCACTGCAGCACCTCTGCAGAGAGGTCGACCCTCACCTCTGCACCCACCCCTCAGGCAGTGGCAGGCAGCAGCGCGATGCCTTTAAACCTGCCCTGCTCCTGAGGCAGCCCCGAAACCCACAGCTCTCAGTGTGTCCTCGTGCACCTGGAGCTCTAGTCCCCAGTCGCACGGTGCTCTTTGCAGGGGCCTCCCATCTGTCACAATCTGGGGACAGCCAGTGCTCCAGGGGCAGCACCCGGGAGGGGGGGCAGCACACAGGGAGCTATCCCTTCCCTCCACTTGCGGGATGCACTCGGCTGCTATTTCAGGCACTTCTACAACAAAACCTTAAACCTTTGCAATCCCTTGGGGAGGGATTTTTGCTCTTTAAAATGGACTTTAATGGACTCAACTTGTGTTCCCCTAGGGCTTTGGGACAAAGCGCAACACTGCTACTGCAGGATCAGGGCAAGAGCCCACACCCCGATCTTCAATAACGCTCAGAGCTGTTGTAAAGCCTCTGTCGATACAAAAAGCAGAAGCCCCGTTCAGRGTGCGCCCCGGGGCCTGCGGACAGCTCGCTGCAGGAGGCTGCACGGCCCTCGCTGGGGACTCCGGCCCCACGGCTCAGGCACGTGGGCGCCTGTCACTTCCCGCAGCAATGAGGCAAGCACCATGCGCTCAACAGACTGGTCTGCAGACCCCACGTGCCGCCATGCAAACACTCTCCGCAAGCACAGCTCTTTGACAGTCCATTTTCCAAAAAAAAAAAAAGCAGTGCCCAAGCAGTGCCTGACATCCTTCCAAGTGCTAAGCAAATGCTGATGAGGAAAGGACATCATCACCCCTTCCATCGCCCCGTGAAGGTGCTACAACAAATGAACAAGTCTATAGATCAAAAAGTGCAACTGCATTTTCAAGTTTCTTCCCTATAAGACCTATAACGAATGGGTGCAAACACGAAGCACAGACGGGGTGGGCTTCCCTCCCTCCCTGCCGCGGGATGTTTTTTTGCAGTTCAACCCCGGCTCCTCSGCAGTGAGAACTGGGTGCCCGTGGAGTTCAGTTTCGAAGCAGCTCCGGGGAGCAGGGCGCGCGGCGCAGCCTCCCCCCGCTCCGGGTACAGCGGCTCGTTCCGGGACCCCGGTAAGTCCCAGGCTCCCTCCTGCCCTCCCTCCCTCCCTCACTCACCCAGGACGGCAGGTGCCGGGCGGCCAGGCCCCCGCAGGGCGCCTCCCGCTCATCCTCCAGCCGAGCCAAGGCGGCCGCGAGCCGGGAGCGCTTCCGCCGCCGGTTGCGGCCCCACAGCAGGCAGAGCAGCAGCGGCGGCAGCAGCCAGCAGCCCAGCCCCGCGTAGCCGGCCGCGTAGCCGGCGACGAGGCAGAGCAGCGTCCGCAGCAGCGCGCCCGCGGCCTCCATGCTGCGCCGCGGAGCCCGCCCGCCCGGCACGGAGCGGCGCCCGGCACAGAGCCCCAGCCGGCCCCTCGGAGCGGCACCCGCCTCGGAGCCCGCCCGGCCCCGCGCAGCGCCGCCCGGCGGCCCCGCGCGCCCCGTGCCGAGGAGGAGGAGGAGGCAGGACGGCTCCTGGGGCGTCTACAAACTTTACAAAGGTGCACCGACAATATGAGGTTTCATTTTTATGCCTTGTAAAAGATAAGCGGTGAAATAGGTGTAAAAAGATATATTCTGTATGTTTTGTAGAACTACTTCGTGCTACTTCMAAAGATCACTTGAATTAAAGAAGAAGAGGTGAAAGAACAGCTCTATCAAACAGGCTACGCAAAGAGCCGCTCTTGAAGCAAATGCTGTGCTCATAAGAATGGGATAAATCACTATGCTTTGCTAACAATTTTTACCCTTTAAAGAATAGTTATGCACTATGTTTTTCCAGAATATCAAAGGAGTTATGCACTATGTTTTTCCAGAATATCAAAGGAGATAACAAATCACCAACACAGATGGCAATTCAAGAGACATCAATTTCCCATTGGGGCAAATATACTTTTGACCATGAACAAACCACTTCCAGCCCACCAAATTTCCAGCCACTCGAGGCTAATCCCATTTGCAATTACAAGGGACCACCACAACCTGCTTCTCCCACTACAAAGAGGGCAGTTGCTGGGGTAATGACCAAAAACCGGTTTTTGGCTGTGACGATTCATGTCCAGTCTAACCTGACTAGACAGCACTGCTGTTGTTCGGTAACACAATGTTAAAAACATATGTTGTAACTTATCAGGACACAGAGATTTCACAGAAACTGCATGGCTTTAAAAATGCATAAGTACCAAATTTGCTGCCTCTCAAGCTGGCCATGGTAACTAAGGCAACCTGTTTTAAAGGTAGGGAGTTATGAGAAACCACTGCCAACGCTTTTCATTTAACTATACAGAATATGCAATGGAATTCCTCTAAAACACCCATTTAATGACAGATACCATTTAGTGATAGGTATCAAAGTGCTCACTGAAGATGACTTTCTATCTTACTTGCAGCTTCAGTGCTTGTGACCAATGTGGGAATTCTCACATTAACACTAATGACTTTTATGAGTACACTGTGTCTTTTCCCTGTGCATCCACATTGAAGTAAAAACACATATAAAAGGATAAAAATATTCTCCTTGTGTTAACAAACTGTGCTCTCCATGCACACACTGTTCATCCTTTCAAGCAAAGCCACAGCCACACTCTGATGACTTTAATGCAAAAACCTAGTACCTATTCCTGCTGTTTGTAAGTGAATACTCTTGTCTAGTTTGGAGTGCATTTCCCCAGGGAAAGCTGCCGTTTCCCACTCTGTTTGGCCCTTACCAGGAATGAAACATGAGCTGGGCAGATCAAACGAGCCTGTGTTACATTGTTCAGCCAAGAATACTGTTTTGGCTAGGGACATGTAATTTGGCCAGGAAAAGAATTATGTTTATCACGTTTTGGGAATTGTTCCATGGGCTGAAACCAACAGCAGCCTCTGCCCACCTGTAAGWTAGCAACCAGCTAAACTGTGATTAATCCAAGATTAACCAGTGTTATCCATAAGCCTGGTCTGGATGGATAGAGCTAAATAGACTTCTCATGTGGGAAGTTAAGTGCATGCAGAAGACTTTGCATGACTGGGGTGTTAGATGTGCAAAGCTGCCTTGGAGTTGTGTGACCCCTGCTCTTAAAGGCTCTGCTTTGTGTGCTYGCTCCTTGGTATCTGCGCCTGGGGGCTGTGTGCTTCACAGCTTCTCACTCTGAGTTCATCCAAGGAGTGGTGCAGAGGGGCACTGAACGGCTGGTACCAGTGGCACTGTAACAAAACCCTTAACAGTGACTCATTTCTCTTGTCCTCCCACTACAGAGGATGTTCATGCGAGGATGGTGTAKTGGGGCGTGGAGTGCATAGACCAGAGGTGAATGGTGCTGTGATCCAGTGCTTCCTGCCCTTCCTACCAACAAATCCCATACTGTTCTGTGCTCTGACCCTGCAGGCTGCAGCAGGATGAGCAGAGAACTGGGAAAAGTTGTCTTTTATACACAGCTTATGTAAATGCAGAGGTGTGAGGATGCAAAAAAAGCACCAGCTATAACAACAGCAGAAGGAGAGAAGAAATAAACTTCTCTGCAAATGAGGAGCATTTTTTTCCAGGACTTTCTGGAGCATTCAGGGATCTGGAGCTGTCACTTACTGGCTCTGTGGTGGCCTCAGGTATCCTCAGACATATCAACAAGTCCTTCGGTCCTCTGACAGCCGCGTGGACCCGTAAGCAGCTGGTGCCACCTGCTGAACACAACGGGTTTTACATGAGGAAGGAAGATAGAGAAGGTACTGCTGGAAAAACGAGTCCTAGAACGAGTTGCCTGTGACAGAGATGAGCCACAGCAGAGGTCGGCTGAGATTAGCTGTGACCTGTCCACTTATTCATGTACGCATGCTGTCATGATGATTTATGTTATGTTATGTTACTTGCATGACATCATCATTATTAGCATACAGACCAGATTTGGTAGGTAATTTGCAAGATGGATTGCAGAAAAATAGTTTCTCATCCCAGAAGTCATGCCTTGCTGAAATTAGACCTTATTTCAAATATAATGAAAACAGTGGGATTTTATCAGTGACAACACGGAAGGCACTGCACATGGTAAGCATGTTGAGCAGTTCAGGCATTGGTAGCAGTACAATTAAGTAAATGCCTAACACCGAGCCAAAATGCTTAGCAGTGGAGCCAAATTAATATACAGTAGCTGACTGTGTGATCCACAATTTAACAATACTAATGTTATTAAAATCCCACTTCACTATAGTCCCATTTTGGCATCAAGATAAAGGTTCCAGTGTTTACATCTAGCTGCRGGCAGCTAGTCTTTTTCATGAACTGCTTTTATCTCTGCATATAGCAGAAAGACCTAGCTGAAGTAAACTCTCTAATAATAACAAAGTTGTCAGCATTTTTTACTGTCAGCATTTTTTACTTAAAAAGAGGATRTTTCCAGTACAATTCATTTGCTGCTGCTAGTCCTGTCTCACTCATCATTGCTCTGATCTGCTTCATGTAACCTTGCTTCCAGACTGCAACAAGACTGCACTTACTGAAAAAGTAAATGATTAATGGTCATATTCACCCTTTTTTGAAATCCTTGTTTATCTTTTCCCTAACTACAGGTTAGTCCCTAAAAACCATGATCTAACTTAAAGACAGCTGCAACAAGTGGAGTTGCAACAAATGTACAAACAAATCAAAGGTGATTAAAGAATATGTGGTAGTGACTTCAGCTATGCAAGAGAGATTTTAGTTAGTTCATTTTTAATTTAAAACAGCATAAATAGAATAAACAAAGCAAAATGGGCCTTCGGGAGAAAAATGTTGGAGGGAGAGAAGCAAATGCTATTACCAAGTATTCTTAGGAGAGCATTTAATGACTAAGGAGCTGTCAGGATCAGTGTACAGAACACTGGCAACTTTACGTGCCACTGTACTTCACAACACCAGGTTCTGACTGAATACTGAGCTAGACAAATGCACAGACTTGCCTCATATCTGGAAATCCAACAGGAGCAAATTCAGGGGGACAGGAACCAAAATACCCTAAGGTTGCCGCTGAGACACTACTCAGAGAAGGGGGCAAACAGGYAGTGGAGGCTTCTACTGCTGATGGATGCTAAATGTAGGAGGTCAAAGTAATTATTAGGAAGAAGCTGAAATGACTCTTTACTCATGGCTGTTCGTAAAGGCAAGGAACAGAAAGTCAGGTTTACAGGCTCAGCATAAGATGACATATAACAGACTAGAACATACAGAGGTGATGGAGAGAGATCCATAATATCTCAATTCTTATATCTTTAATAAATAAGCAGAAAATTCTCTCTAGAAGTTCTGCTCCCAGTATACTTCTTGTTTTTGGCAAGAAACGTGTCGAGCAAAAATCTAGAATAAATCTAGAATAAATGAATGGTACGAATCAAAACCATCAAAGTCAAGCTTTGGACATGAATYGCTGTCACTCGTTCACCCTTTAGGGTGATCATAAAGGGAGGACACATACCAACTCTTTCATCAACTTCAGGTTTATGGTAGAGATGCCATCAGGAGAGCTCTCAGAGAAATGGAAAATATCACTTTGGTTAGTCAGGACTTTAATTCAGAGAACTTGTCAAAAATTAGAGAAAGCTTATTTTGTGTTCTGAGCCTACATCTGAAAAACAGGGCTTCTTTCCTGATGTGCTCCATTAACTACTGTAAACTCTGCCTTCTTGTTTATTTTCTTTTTCTTTTTTGTCCTCCCAGTGCTAGGGAGTATAAGTTATTGGTTGCTAGAAGAATACTCTGGCTTTGGATCTTTGCCAGAAGATCTGCTCCACTGCCTCAATCATGACAGAAGAAATTGGAGTTAATTGGAGTTAGAAGTAATTGGAGAAAACTTAGCTCTGTTTGATTTTTTTCAGGTTTATTCTTCTGTTTCATTTGCTTCAAATCAAGTGGCATTTGGGCTCCTTGGACAGTGGCAGGCTCCAAAGCATATTCTACAAAATGGGGGCCTCACAGGTAGGAAAGAGCATCTTAGAGGCAGTCTCTGACCATAACGATAATTAAAAGAAATCTACCATGGCAATCACTAGTGGAGTCAGTCCAATAGGACTTCCCACTGACTGGACAAGCATCAACTGAATTCCCTGGTGTCGAGCTCCAGTGCTGAATTTGGCCTGCACTTTTACACGTTCTCCGAGCTGTCCTGAGCATTAGCAAACGGCCTCCAGGAAGGCTCTTCCGCGCCAGTGCCGGCAGCTCACAGGCACACTCAACGTGTGCGAGCAGCAGGGTAGTCTGGCTCCAGCTCGGGGCCACAGCTCAAGCAGCCCCAGGCCTGGAGGGCAAGGAGAGCTTTGGGCACRCACCTGATGTCCCACGGCCTGGCCTTGCAATCTGTGCTCCCCTGCACCRCCAGACGCCCCACCACTACGCAGACAGCTCTGCTCTGAGGTAATTGCATGTGACTGGAGCAACTGCTTCACACAGCACTTGCTTCTGCGCTGGAGTCTGGCTCAGCGSCTTCAGATGCTCAATGCCAGACAATCCAGGTATCATCCTGTGCTTTGAGCTCCCTACAGTTACAAAAGGAAAAAAAAAAGCAAGTTATGAAGCTTTTATTTCATATGGCAGCTGAAGATCCCATATTAAATGCTGCCAGATTTTGTTAAGACTCAAGTTTTCTTTCAAGTAAACTGAAAATTCAATTTGCTCTTTGTACTTTTCATGGGAACATGATAACTGAATTTCCTTTCATCTCTGACTCACTCCTGGAAGAGCTACTTTACAGACAGTACTCCATTTCACATGAGACAAGCTGCTCATTCTTATGTTGCTCAAGTAGCTGAAGACATGGTAAAATACAATGCTAATTTGAAATATTTCAAAATGCATTAGATATCTCACAAAAAAACATTTTTTATCAAGTAGTAGTACAAATGGTTATCTTTTAAGGAAATCACTCAAGTCAAAATTCTGAAACTGATTAACAACTCTGGGTGCATGGCTAGAGATACCTTGCAGCCACAGAGAATTTCTGTGTCTCTTGGTGTTTTATGCTGATCACACAAAATACCTATGGCCACTTTTAAAAATCTTGCCCATAAATAATGCAGCTAATAGGGTTAGATAGCAACAAATAAAATCTCATATATCTTTCTTTCCCCCCAAATTGAATACTGTAGTGAAATATTATAATCCCAATTTGAGATTTCTAAAGCCCCTTGAGACATCTCTTGAAACAGATTTTAAAGAAATTTGTTACCATTTTTTTGTAGCATRAACTAAAGTCTTATCTGGAAATGTGAATAAGGGGATGACATGGGTGATTATGGTTTGAATTCAGACAGGTTTCATGAAYGCACACAGTCAGAGTCAATCATAGCATGCTGAGAGGACTTTATGAATTTGGGGCAATTTCACAGTTAAGTGAAGCTGTATCAAAAACAATAAGCAAAAGACACAGATACGAGTGGTTTTGTTGGAGGATAACCCCACAAATGATCATCTGTGTATTTACAGCTGAGCTTTTGCTGATAATCTCATCAAAGAAAAGATATTATTAGGTCCTAAATAAACATCTGAGAACAAGTTATCTTAATGATACAAGACTGAAAACTGGTCAGGTCTTTCTTGCAAAAGAAAGCCAGAAGTATGATAATATATTTAAATAAAGAGGAAAGAATGAAAGACTTTTACAGAAACAAAGTACTTCCCTGCCACAGTCTAGCACATCACAATAAAAAGAAAGCTTCCATGTTTGACTTATGTGACAGGAAGAGGACTCTTCTGGGGAGTGTTTGTAAAAGACAGCACTCCTTAAAACATTCAGTGATCCAGGCATCAGGAGACCAAGAATCCTTCCAGCTGAAAGAGAGTCCGTTAGGCCCAGTGTAGCTTTCTGAGACTCGGCTACCAAACGTTAAGATAAAGAACCAACAATATCAGTATTAAATTTAGTGATAAAATCTAAGCATTTTTAGAGGCCTCCCCACCCAATTCCACTTTCCTAGGTTGCCTGAATGTCATCAGTGTACAGATCSCCCTCGGGTATCTCACCTGCAAATAAGCCTTGCAAGAAAGCTCCATGACAAGAATTATCCTACTGCTGTCACTGGAAAGCTCTGTCCTGTTACACTTTCACTGGTTATCTATAGTCATTGTTTCTGCTAAACAGAACAGCTGTGCCAAATAGTCAAAGGGAAGAAGATTAGAGATATGTAAATGTAGAAATTACAAAAATATACAAGAATCCAGACATACGCAAGACTTTCTAGTGATAAGCCATATATAAATGATGATACACACTGATCTGAGTTCTGCTTGCAGGCTAAATAAATAATTGCTGATGTAAATAGTTATTTTTGTGTCAGTGCTACAGTGTCTGGATTTCTTTACTTTCGGTAAAGAAAGTTGAAAACCTGAAATCATGTTGCAAACAGCACTTTCTCATATTTGCATACTCTGTTTTACTCATAACAAAGATAAATGGGTAAATTCACTTCTTTTGAGGATGAGAGATAAGATTACAACCTTCTGCCCAGTGCCATGGGTACTGTCTCATCCAAAAACTTCCACCTATAGTCAAAAAGCCTGTGCTTAAATTGAAGCAGATTTTTCCTACACAGACGTCCTTCTTTGGTTTTCTTCACTATCATTTTATCAGAACTAGACTGTTTTCATTTGATGCATAGCCCTTTTKGGAATATATTTTTCAATAGGCCTCTTTTCATAGAGTTAACCTTTCCTCAGTTCATCCTGTTGTTTTTGTTAGAGTCATTAGTCTAAGTGAGTTGTSCTGCTTTGTCCTTCTGTGAGATTGGCACACACCAGAGCAACAAACACACACAACCTGTGGGATCTGAGAGACTGAGAGGAGGAATTTTTCCATGACAACAAAGGTGCTGCTATTTCTGAGTTTTCCGCTTCTGAAGAAGTAGAGATGTAATCTGGAATGCATGAGCCTTGAAGTAYATCACTGCTGAAGGCAGAAGGCCTGACCACAGCACAGAAATGTCGGTTTCAGTAAACACTGACCTGAAAATAGGCACTGCTAGCCCTCTCTGAGTGTTGGATACTGATGGTAGTGACCAGTCTGCTCTGAAGCTTTCATTCCCTGCTACCAGAATTTAAATAGTCCAGATTAGTTTGAATCATTCCCCTCTGCAGGACTGCGTTGTTGTGTGAATGCTTTAGTTGGTGACATGAATGCAAGCTCCATTCTTCAACACCACCGGCTTTTAGCGAGCCAACAGTGTGACTATAAACTGACTAAAGTGACTGACAGCAAAATGATGCATCGAGCATGGGGAATTGCACCGTAATTTCCCTCATTTTATAAGGGGCAAGAACTGGGAAAACTGGCATTTCCAGTGGTGCAGATTAAGAGAAAGGAGTAATAGTCAGCACTTTCCAGGAAAAAGGGATCCATTGAGAAAGGGTGCATGCAGGTRGATGGAAAGAAAAGAGAGCAAAGAGCAAACAAAGGGGCTATCACMGTTATAGCAGACGTAACTATTTTGCTCCTCTTCAGTTGTTGGACAATGCTACCAAACAGTGACAACAAATTAAATTGCATTCCAGAGGTGGATGGAGATATTCCTCACATTAGYATTGAGGGGTTATTAGCAGGAGGTGCTGAACTTCAGAAATTTGAGAGTCCTTGGTCTGTTAGCTACAAGAGAATCAGCAAAAATTGTGGCTACTTCATCTGGTGATGGACACAGTCTGYTCATCAACAAAATTTTTGAGCATCCTGAACTGCACCAGGCCCTACTGTACAGGTATATAAAATGACTGCCCATGACTGCTGACTCCCGGCATGGGGGACATCTGGGCCTACTGTTACCACAGTAGCGAGTTTGTGGAAACAAGATGCTGTCTGCAGGGAAGGGCTCCTCAGAAGCTGGGAAGCGAAGCAGAATTGTTTGAAAGCAATTCTCTCTCGACAYTTGTGGTCTGCTTTCAGGGTAACACACAGCGAACTAATCATGCAAATCCAAACTCATGGGAAATAAGCCTTAGTTTCTTCATCTGCTGCTCTGAAACTCAGCCAATGATCGTGCAACCAATATCCCTGAGGTGTCAAAGTGCATTATTGATTTGCAGGCAATGCATATCAGGGTACTGGAGACTCCACACTGTGAAATGATTATTAAGCCAGTAATTAGCTGGTGAGARAGAGGTATAATTTGGTTCAGAATTCTAAAGCCAGATAAAATCAACTGATTAAAAATAATGTGATGTTAACTCAGTCCCTTGTGCAATTAAAAACTCATAGAATCTGACTGAAATATTTGGATAGGCTTTCCAACAGCAGGAAAAGCAATCACCATGTTGCTCACGACAGCCATTAAAAAACCTAACAACAACTCATCTAACAGCAAAATCAGGTCCTGGGAATCTAATTTCTTCAAAGAAAAAGTGCTACTGTTTTTCACCCTGAGAAGCCATCATCCACTTATTCAAGCTTTAATCTTTGGAAAAACATGAAAGTGCTGGAGTAAAACTATACAAGGCACAGGAAGGTAGCTCACCAGATGKTTTTTTTTTTTCTGATGTATTTTGCTTTGGAAAAATACTTCCTGCATGGTCTCTGAAATCACCTGGAGTTTTTAGGAGATTGCTTGATTTAATTTTCAAGTCCCTGCTGTGACTACACAGACATAATTTGGAAAATCCCTCAGGACCAATTGGTTTCTGCAGGTGTTAAGTGGCAGAAGAAAACCCAATTAGATGCGTCTACCTTTTTTAAACAAATAGTGTGATCTGGTTCTCTTTTGTGGTTGAAGATATTGGTACAATATTGCATTGATTTAAATTTTGATGAAACCAGCCTTCTCAGAGGACACAGCAGTACACAAACAGCTAAAGGAGGGCTCAGTGCAGCAGTGTTTTTGGGAGACATCTGACCAATTCCGACTTTGTAGAAATGATGTGGGATACTTAAGCTGTTTGTAAAACAACCTGCTACTGACAACGTCCTTGACGTTCCCAACAGGGACAGAGAAAAGCTGTATGTGGCTGTAGCTCCATGTTCCTTCTGGCTCTCCAGGGTCCGGCACCAAAGCAGCTACTCCTGCCCACCACCTAGCAGCAGGCAGAGCTGCACGAGGTGAAGTTGTTCAGATTAGAAGAGCTGGCTGCTGTGCTGAACGGCTTTGTCTGAAAGTGCCAAGGGAGAGGCTGCTGCTGCCCTCGGCGGACACAGATGGCGAGGGGAACTGAATATTGCATCTACTCTGATTGGGGCTCTGACACGATGTCAATGGGGAAATAAACTTGTCAGTGCCATGACACTAAACAGCTGCTGACACTGCTCGCTGTTTTAAAAATCTTCTCTGGAGGCTTTTTACTTTTCAAAAAAAACTAATGAGAGATAATGCAGCCTCATCCTCTTGAGGAAGAAGACTCGTTCTGGGCAAGTGAGGTCAGTAATCAGTACACAACCCCACAGCGGGAAAAGCCGAATAAAGGAGGAAATAAAACATTTGAAAGCAATTCTACCCTGGTACATCAGTGACAGTTCTGATTTTCAAAGGTCACAACAGCCTTGCTGGCTAATTCCAACCAAACTAAAGGAGCAGGAGAGATTTCAGCAAGAGTTAAAATCCTGCCTGGTAAAACAGCTAGAGAGAAGCGCTCATAGTGCATCCGTGAAGGGAAGCTGCAGCATGAGCACAGCTCCTAAAAGACAGTAGAAAACCTGTGCAGACCTGAGACAAAATTAATGCCAAACCACAGCAAAATAAGTTGGAATCTATAATACTTGTGTTACAAACCCAGAGACAAGAACTTTTCTTCAGTTTGCTCATGAAACTTATTTCACAAGATGAAAACACAGTTTCACCCACTTCTTTACCTCAGATGCACACTGCTATTTTTCTCCCAGCCCTCTTATAAAACACAATTTTCATTTTAAAGACCATGATGGCCTTTCACTCATCAYAGAAGTGAGATTAATACCCAGTTACCAATCACTGAAGCTCACAGGTAATATCCATATAAAAACATTAATACATTCTTAATTTTTAAAATGCACCTTTTATTTGATTTAGATGGTAATGTTCATTTCTTATGTAATAAAAGGGTGAAGTGCTAAAACATGAGTCAGTGCTTATTAACCCTGCTAATCAGACAGGCCTATTTTAGCCACAATAGATATATCTTAACTGGTAGAATAGATAAAATCATCATTTAGACAATTAATCCTTTCCAAACAGCACAAGAACTAGCAGTTTGATTTGTTGCAAAAGACAATAAATTTGTAATGTTCTGCACATCTATTTATATATTCTTACTTACYCACTTAAGTCAGTACAAATGCAGGCCTTTGATTCGCAGAAATAAGGTTTGTGCAATCCACAAACCAACATTAGAATGTCTGGTAATTAGGCCATATATAAAATTAACTGTGACGTTAGTTTACAATCTAAAGTACTGTACTTAATCTGCAAATCCATGGGATTAATCTAGAATCGGATGATATGTTTTCTTCAAAATAGTATGCTCTGCTTCTTCAATAAGGACATGAGATAAAATACTTCAGTGCACTGGATAACGTCAGACCACAATTCTACCACTTCATTCCTGACAAAAYCCCCTTTTTATTTCTATTTATTTTCTGCAGTCTCTCAGGCTTTCACAGAAAACACAGCACTGCACTGTGAATAACCATGAACTGAAGTTTGTAATTCTTATAGGTTATATTCCACTCTGAAAGCATTCTGTAGTCAGCCAAGAGAATACTTAACTGGATCCATCTAYGAAAATCATAGACCTAATTATTTAGCCAATTTCATTGTCGGCACAGCTGGATTTCCTCTGACAGATTATCACCTCAAGTGGCTAAAAATCAACTTCATATTACAAGGAATCCAGGAGGGATAGAGGCACAGACAGAGATCTGTGCGCTACTGGCTGTTCAAACAGTCCCATTGGATTTGGGGCAGAATTTAGAACAATTTAACAGCTTTCTATATCTTACCTTCTCACTGAACTCTGGCGTATAAAACCTTTAAAACACAGAAAGGAAGATCACTTACATAGCAATGTGTTCACTTTTCAAAGATCAGCTCTTTATCAGTGCAGGAACAGGACTAATTTCACTCATTGAGCTGACAACAAAACCCTGGAGGAGAAGGGAGTAAAAGGGATACTGCTGTAAGAAGATCAAATCTGGTTACTCTCATCACCACTGCTTCTCAATGCTTACTCCATCTTTATCAGACATCGAAATCTAGCTGATGCTTCACAGTTCCTAAAGATCTCAGAACACTGGATTTAACTTAAACTGTTACGAAACGATTTTTGTCATGGCCATGTTAAGAATCATGCTTGAATTTCAATGTACTCCTTAAAAGATTACCTGTTTTCCTCAAGACTCCCAGTTAAAAAAAAACAAAAAACCCAAAAAACCACCAAAAAAACAAGTACTTAAGCAGTCATTTGTAGTCAGAGAAATTCTGTAGATATCTAACCCTGCATTCTGAACAACCTGTTGCTGAACAGACAGTTGTCAGAAACCTAACAGTTATTTCTCCAAAGTGAACGAATACACTATAATACAGGATACACTGCAGTTTCATTTCCACTCCATTTTCCCTCTCCCTGGGCCTTTTACAAGCTGTTTACACTCTTTTCTCTGAAAGAAATTTCTTTCTATGAGGGCTCAAAATACATCTCAAAACGAGCATAGCTCCTAAGAATGCAATATATTGCTTCCTTTGCCACATCTTTAGAACAGAAAATTTACACTTTTCAGCACAAATAGCCTAGACTATTCTTCAAAATGAGCCACCAGTTACACATGGATAACGCAAAGTTTGTCTGACAGCCAGTTTGTCCACGAGAAAGTAGGTGACATCTTATGCTTATTAGTCTCCTTTCCTAAGGAACATCCCTTGTACATTACAGGGCCTTCATCAGGTTCTGGATTGCTCCTTTATCATCCCAATTTACACTCCCTTTGGTCAAGAGAGATGTTCATTGAATTAAATCCTGAAAACAGGTAATGAAATCTGCTTGAACATTATTTTTGTGGACAGTAACACAGTGTTCAGGTCTTTCCTTCCATTAACAAACTCAAGTGTTTGATTTACAGTCAAGACAGAGACTTAGTGACTTACCTGCCAAAATTCAAAGACAAATTGTAATTAAAAACCCAAATCTGAACAATTTGGTTATGAGGACTTTTCACTCTTTATTTGGAAAGACTGGGCTGTATACAAATCAATCTATTTACATGGTAGTTTCCAGACCTTCACACCAATAAAAAATGAGCAGGCATATTGCTGGAGAATCCCAYTGAAATCATTACAATAATTGGGGCAAAACACACAGTAAGAATCCTGGACAAAGATGGCATGACTGGCTCTTCACTTCTCTTCGCAGAAGAAGTTGGTGACTTCATTGAACTCAAGTTGAACAAGAGGCCTCAAATGTTAACATGAAAAGCAGCAAAAAAAATGGAATTCATAAAATCCCTCTTATTCCAGAATAAGGGCTTTATTAATTGCGCTCAGCTTCAATTTCTCCACATGTTTTTGGACTTTCTCCCTTAGCCGCTCACTCTGTGGTTGAACACGTCCATCTGGATAGTTTTGTGGATCTCTGCAAGAGGTTCAGAAAATCATTTATATTTAAAATAGCCAAGCAAATTAGAGAGAAATACTGACTAATATAAATATATATATATATATATATATAGAGAGAGAGAATTTTTTTGTTTTTATAGTTTAATAAGCAACCTGCGTATGTGCTACGCCATGTGAATACTCAATATTTCATTACTTACACCAAACTGGAAGGGGAATGAAATTGAGCAAAAAGAAGTCACTCTCAGCTTGGGAAGGGAGGAAAGCTAATCACCTGACAGTATATATAAACTAGGTTGAGTCTCTACATTTTATCTATGAAGAAACATACATTGTAATGACCAGGAGAATCCACATGAAAACTTCATTGTTTSATAATAAAGCTTTGTTTCCCCACTCACAAAACTAAACAAAGAAGAAAGTGCCCACCAAGTCTAACTGGCAGAGAAAGCAGACCCACCCAAATCTATAAAGAGACTTTTTTTTCTTTGCTGTGTTCTCTGTCCTTGTAGGATCAGGGCCTATGAACCAATTCAATATAAATATTCAGTGTTGCCACTTTCCAAGGACACCTTCTGCCTTCAAGTGGCTGTTCTGAGATGTAAACTTAAGCCAGCTTTTATTAGGATGGAGCTTCTGTTGCCTCACAGCAACTTCCACATTTTTTAAGGAGAACTCCTATTTTTATATGCATTCTGTTATTTTTGCACAGCTACGTCCTATTATATATAACAAATGCTCCACAACTGGAGTTTAGATCATCAGTTGAAGGAGAATTCTTAGATTTAGAGACAGTCAAACTGGACTGAAAAGATCTCTTGAAAATCAATAACTAGAGGTGTATATTTTAGGAAAGTATTATTCTAGAGGTTTGAAGAAAACATCTGAACTTCACAAAGAATGGATCTTATGGTCATACAATGGCTTACCCAGAAAAAGCGCCATCCAGCACTGTAGTACTGTGGAGAAAAAAAGTCACACTTCAGTTATACAAACTATCCCGTGGCAATCACTRAAGCAAATAGAAGGCCAGCCTGCCCCTCAAGGCTTTCGCCAATCTCAGACACCCCACAAAGCTTTTCTGCTGATCTCCAAACTTAGGACATGTGCCTGACAACACTGAAAGCAAGTGGTAYGATTTGGCCCTTGTGGTGGTCTATTTATAGCACTTCAGAGAGCAGGTAACTCTGTATTTAGGAATGCACGTTGTTTTACATGCTGTCCTGTGTATCTAAAATATAATGGGCATCCATGGAGTTGTGAAGCTGGAATAGTACAGTGAGTGTGATCAGCTCCTAGGAAAAAATCTGGAAAAAAACACCATCACAGGGGGAAATTTTCAAGGGTTCAATCCTYTGACAGCAGTAATAAATATCTAACAAAAAAAAATTCACTGGTCCAAGAACAGTGAACACGTCTGAGAGGGTAAGAAAACTGCCTCAAATACTAGATTGCATTGTTAAAACCAAAGTCTCTGACTTGGTCTGGGCCAGTATGTCACCTTCACAGTTGCCTTCTCAAGTCCAGTCCACAGRCTGTATGTGCAGTGCAAACRTCAGACAGGAGGCTTCTAATTTGCTAAAAGTGCCAGATCTGCATGTCATTCTGCAGTAAAGCCCATAAAGCATCCAGRATGACTTTCTATAAAAATCTAAAGGAGAAGCTTGTTCCCATATTCCTTTCCATTCTTCTCTCCTAATTTCAATAATTCATTATAATTACCTTTCCTCTTTTGCTGATTTCTCTTTGCCTTCTTCTGAGAGCACCTGTCCAATCTGTGGAAATTCAGCTCTTACCATGTCTGGAGTAAGTATCATTTCAAACTCAGATTCATCTGTCTCACTAGAAAATGAACAATAATGAAATTTTATCCCTTTAAAAGTAATTTTATCCAAGCAAAACAAAAGGACATCTTACACAAGAGAGACTTTGTGCTTTTGTCTTTGAGGATCTCTCAGAACAGGTTTAGACACATCTATACAAATGATTAACACTTAATCAATCATACTGAATTCATAATAGAGGAAAAACTTACTCGTCATTTATATTTTCCCTGTCTCTCTCAGGCAAGCCAYCCAGCATTGGTGGCACATCTCTTGGAAGCATATCCAAACTGTAAGGATCTCTGTGATGGAAAAAGTGTTTAAGATAGGTAGAGAGTAACTGCATATAATAGGTATATTTGAAACTTCATGGTAGCTGCAGTTACAAAGAAGATTTATTTTTGAATATTCCATGAAAATCTGAGTCTATCAGAAAGTGGTGCCACACAAGGGAAGGTGAGCATGAGATAGGCTGGCTCCCACTGTGTGCAGGTGCTACATATGCTACAGGTTTTGGTGTGCCTGTTTTGGAGCAGGCAATTTGGAAGTATTTGGAGCTTTTTGAAAGTCCTCAGTGAAGCTCCAATTGCAAGGGTAGATACTTCACCTACTTATACTGATCTAAATTTTTCCTCCAAGGAGGTCAGTAGGTGTTTGCTCCATCTGTTTGGGATTCCCAAACTGCAATTTATTATACCTACAGCCACGTTTATAGCTGTGGGACTCATTACTAGTCAATACAGCTGCATACAGTAGAAGTTGCAGAAGAGTGGTGTTGTATATTTAAATTCATTCTTACCTAGACCTTGTACTTGTCAACACCGAAGAGTTAGAAAATGTAGAATACACCACTGGCAAAAATCTTCTCCAGCTCATTACTCCACGAATCACCTCCTAAAATGACAAGTGTTACAGCAATCACCTCTAACACAAAACRCAGTGGGACAGAGGCTTTGAGGACAGTGACAGACTTCTTGGTTGAGAAGTGAGTTTGGGGATCTGCGGTTCTCCATTTCTAAAAGATGCTTTCTCCACTGTTAGGCCTTGAAAATATAGCAGAGTGAAAAGAAAGAAAGAGCAGAGAAGTACACAGGGATATACGGGGCACGGGAAAAGTCATAAAAAGTTATTCTGACCTGCTTACTGACTATTTAGGTGCAAGCATAATTTATACTTCAGAATATTTTCTATTTAGGATGATTATTCATCTTTTTTTTTGGATTCCCTAGAACTATTTACAGTAAAAACAAGACAGGTACTCAGACAACAAACCAAATAGGCCATACCTTGTGATGCAGAAATTTCTTTTGCGTGATTGGAATGCTGGATCTTTTGGGGCATTCCTTGGTAAAGGTATATTTTGGAAGAGGACAAAGATGATATTCAATATTTGTTTCAGAATAGGGCAAAGGAGGTAAAACTGGAAATAAACCTGGAGAGGGGTTCTGAAAACAAAGAGATTATTTAAAAAATCTGAGTGCCACAAAGAATTAAATCAATGAAAATTCAGCTCTTAGAATTAACTCAGTCAGGCCAAACTCACATCTTTATCTCATAGTGACAGTCCTGTTCAGTGTTACACTTGATCTCCCTTCTCCCCACAACACAGACCCCAAGTCGGTCTGGTTCATTCATTTTCTCCACAGTCTTAATAGGGCAATTCAAGTCTGGGAGAAAATACTCTTGCCTGAAGATGGTTTCTGGCCTGTCTCTCATTTGAGCAAACAAATTATGCTGAAAGATGGAGTAGTCYAACTGAGGTACAGTGCCATGCTGGTAGGGAGCTGTTGCCGCACACACACAACACGCTGTACTGAGTTATATGGCTGTCTCTGCGGGTTCAGAACCACCYCAGGGACTGCCTGGCCATGCTGTCAGTGTGGGAAACACCTTTTGCAGTCAATGCCAAGGAGCATGACCTGCATAAAAATCAAGTCACCGAAAATCTTCCTATGTATCATGGTTGTGACTTGGAGTTTATGATGTTAAGAGAACTCTCAGAAATTCTTAGATAGATTCAATGCAAGACAAGAGTTTGACTTCACTTTTCTCAGTTTGCCTAGGGACCAAGCAGAACTTCAGTCCTCTAGTTTAATRGAAGGAAAAGACTGCAGCAGTCCTACTACCTGGGCAAGGTTACAAGATGAATGAAGAGAATTGCGCACTGATTCCATATTGGGCCCCGRTAAAATAAAACCATTCACCCTCCTTGCTTAAGTTCTTTGTAGAAATAAACTTCAACTTACAAAAATACGAAGTGGGCTGCTCTCAAGGGGGTGGACTAAAGCTTGGGGCGGAACCAGGTTTAAGAGACTGATATCCTTTTCTGCTACTTCTTCTGGAGATTGCTTATGAAAATCCCCCTGCTGGGATGTCAAGTTCAGTTGTTTCTCAGGAGAAGCAATTACTTGAATCAACTCATCCTTGAAAAACACAAACATCAATGGATCTCAGAGGGCACTTACGGTAAAATGTTTCGAAACAAAAATAATCAAATAATTGTAGACTTGCAGGGTTAGGAGTGACTTCAGCAAAGGAAGTTTGTATTTAAGATGGCTTGCTACCTGGGCTCCCTSCCTCAGTGGTCGGGAAAGCTTCCGAGGTTTGTAACTTGTGGCTGCATGGTGTGTACAGAACGGCTGGTATCGCATGATGCGGAAATGTTGAGGAACCTAAGAGCAAAGGAAAAAGAGGTAGTTAAGGACACGACAACAATCTGTTTTGCTAAACTCACAGATGGAGGGGAACAGTCCAGCTTAAATATGGACATGTCACATCTATGTGGTAATAGATACTTGGCCCACTACTCAGGAACACGGTATGTGACCAAATCTTTGAGGATAAATACTTCACCAGTAAAGATGAATGAGAATGTAAAGGAGTATTTTCATTCTTGCTTTTCTGTGAAAGACCACAGATTTCATAGTTTCTTGACCAAATGCAGTGAACTCASTGGAGTAGAAAAAAACTGCGTTTAGCAATATACTTAACACCGATATACGAAGCAGGTGTTTAACAAGGGAAAAAGGTATTAACAAAAGACTTCTGTACCTGGAAAAAAAGAAAACACAAGAAGAGGAAATTGATCTAAAACCTGCATCTGTTTGAACCTCAGGAAATAATTTTACTTTGATGAGATGCAGAATTTGACCTTCTGCTACTCAAAAATTTGAGAAAAGATGGATCAGAAGTCTGAAGTAAAAATTGTTTCTGTATTCATAAAGTTGAAAAATAATACTGTGCATTTTAAGAGGGAAATGTCTGTATTTCTTATGCAGGGACTAAGCAAATATATGTGAATCCCAAATAAACAGACTTGCTAAAGATGAAGGACATCTTTATAATGGGATGGAATTTTTGCTCTCTGAAACCAAAAGAAAAGCTATGAGTTGCTTGGGGGCTTTTGTAAAATATCCTATTCATAGTAGAAGATAAATCTTAGTGCTTGAAATACAATAATTTCAGCAGTTGTGATTCATTACTCTGTTTGTCTCGTACTGTTGCTACAGCTGGTTATTTACAGAAATAGATGAGATTTTTTTTTAATAATAGCATACTAATCACACAGGCTTATTAAGGCAACATTTCTGCTGTGCTGCACACTGGGGCTACTAAATCAGRCAGAATATGTGTCTTACTGGACTAATAAAACTGAACACATGACAGAGTTGAGAGCTCTACTGACTCACCTTCAAGTCATAATAGGGAAGAACATRTCTCACTTGCACATCTGCAGATTGAACTGGAAGTGGGCCAAGAGCATCAGGTGCCTGAGAGAACACAGAATTAAAACTCAGCAATATGGCGAGAATTTTGTTTTTCATTGGCAACCATTCTTCAGCATAGCTACTTGAATATACATGGGAAAAATTGTGCTAACACTTTGATATRTCTCCAGTCCCTTCTTAAATTTTGGTCTTTCAGTTGCTTTTTTATTTCATTTCTTCTGCAAAATCCAGTATTTTAACTATCTCTGGCCATTAATAAAATATTCAGAAAGTTAGAATTAAATTAAGAGAATGCAAATGCTTTAGACTATTTTCTGAAGTGATTAATTAATTTGTTGCAACTGTAGAATAATAGTCGTACTGTAAAGCTTTGATAAAACAGCACTTGGCCTGGGACCAATGTCTTCATTCAAAGTTCTGACTTGAGTGGTTGCTGCCACTTTAGGTACAGTACTTACCAAATCACAGTGCAACTGATGGGAACTGTAAATGGGGAATTCAAACGGTAATACACGATCTTCGGATATGCTGGAAGAGACACCCTTACACTTCTCTGGCTTGCTGAAACTCCTGTTCTCTGTCATTAACAGAGAGCAAAGGTATGTTTTTGTAATGTCTGTTACAAAAATACACTCGTACAAAAATAGAATCAAACATAAAACAGGCATTTAATATATTCCTAAGATGAGTATAGTCATCTTAATATAAAATTTGAGAAAATCTTTTCTAAAGGCTTTAAATGCCATTTCTACAGGACAGCAGGCACAATACTATGACTGTTAGATAAATCTGATTACCTCTTCTCAAGAACGTCATCTCAGCCCACACATTCCAGCATGGTCCTCTCTATCTGTTTTCACTCAGCAAGGCAGATTTAAGTCAGATCTCCTCTTATACACTGACTGCCATTACTGTTCCTGCCTGAAGCTCTCCTGCAATTCCTGCAATGAGTTTTTCTGCATGCTGGGAATAAAAGAGCCCCCACTTGCAGGAAAGGTCTGATATGGAAAGGTGTTTCAGCAGTTGTCGAAGTGAGCGTACATGAAAGAATGAGAAGCAAGAAATACAAATCTTCCTCTGTCCCCATCAAACTATGACTCCATCTAAGGGCAGTTTCCTTCTGTGACTGTCAAAGAAGTGGTTTTTCCAGGTTAACACTTTCATTTCACTATAAAGAAATGAATCACTACCTTTTGCAGATGAATAGACCCAAAATAAAAGTGTGACTGCAATAGTGCTTGCAAGCATCTGTTTGGAAAAAGTGGTATTGAGAAAAACATCCTAAGAAGAGTTAATCACCTTTTAAAATATTTTTTAAAACAGACACATATTGACTGCATCCATTTCTACCTTCTCACACTTTTTTCTTTACTGCTTGAAGGCTCCTGTGCAAGGATTGTGTATTTACATATGGATGTGAGTAGAAATGTGGTGCATTTGACACACTGCCATATTACCCAAGTGATCATAATTAATTGCAAAAATTCTCAGCTTGTTCTTTTACTCCTTACCAGACCCAGAGACTTCCTCCAAACCTTTGGCTTCTCTGTTCAGCCCACGGAATAAACGCATCAAGTGATTTCGTCGAATTTGAATCACAATCTAAGAGAATTATTACAAATCATAAAGTTCAGTATTAAGCTGAACAGTCTAAGATTTATAGGCACAGCAATCCACAATACTTCTAACTATTCTACAAAGGTCATTCAGATATTTCTATTTAATAATTCTTGCTATCTTTTGTCTTCTGTTCAGGAGGGATGAAATGGGGATGGAGAGATGTAGAATAGATATTTACTCCACAGTGACCTTACACATCAAAACTAGTGCAACTATTCATTTACTCTTACATTTTAATGGACTTTTTTTGATAGGTCTAAATACTTCAGGTGTATCTACTGGGGTGTGTGTGTATACATATATAACAATATGTAAACAGACAATTAATCACGGTCAGATGAATACCTTTGGTTCAGTGAAACTGGAAAATTAGGTCACAAAATGCACTGTGCAATTCACTCAGTGTTATGTCTCGCTAAGTGACAGTGAAGATCTCTAGGCTTTAATACCAGAAGAACCATTTCATCACATCATTATTCGTACCACAAAGAACTTTTGTACTGAGTCTAATAGTGCAGACTGTGGTAAAGAATACACCTAAGAAAAATATCTAAACTGAATATTAGAAGCACAGGAAATCTGCATATTGCTTGCAGCATTTTAATATGCTGGGGGGAAAAAAAAGCAGTGCAAATTAAAGATATTAACTTGATAAGTCATTCTATTGATATCATCTTTAACTTCTTAAAAGAATTCATAAAACTACAGAGTAATTCAAGTAGGAAGGCACCTTAAGAGGTCTCTAGCCCAACCTCCTACTCCAGGTAACGGAAGCTATGACATCAGACCACTTTGCTCTGTCTTCAGCCAGTCTAGTCCTGAAAATCTCCAAGAATCGAGACTGCACAAACTCTCTGGACAACCTACTCAAATACTTGACTGTCTTCACAGTAAAAAAGGTGTTCCTTGTGTACAGTCTACTCCTCTCTTGCTTGCATTTACATCCYTTCTCTCATGTACTGCTGCAGTCTGGCTCCATCTTTGATAAAAAATGTGTTGTTTTCCGGTTGTTCACATTACCTTGTATGCTGCTTGTTGGAATTTTCTCAACATCCTGTTTCTCTTGTCCCAGGGGTCATTACGGAGCAAGTCAAATGTAGGATGGACACTTGGACACTGCATAGTAGGAAAGGGGAAGAGAGGAGGCAAAAGGATGGGGACAGGGATAGGGAAATTGATGGGGAAAAAGGGAAAAGAAGAGGAAAAAAAGAATGGTAAGGAAAAACATAAAGGATATGCTTTTTAAAAATAGCAGCATGAATCTCAGTTTAGGCCTGCAGATTTCCACTTGCTTCTCATATTAGAAGAACAAAATATTGTTCACATAGCGTGGTGTTGGACATAATCTACTAGAAGAAAAGTGATAAACAAGATACTGACACAGAAGTGGGGACATTAGGAGGAAAAGCCTTTAGTGATAAATTGCTAAAGCAGTTTGTTAGCTTAATAGGTGATAGTAACATATAAACAAACCTGCTGAACAGGCCGGATAACACGTCTGAAAGAAACTTGTACTTTGTTCCTTTGAAACTCCTTTTCTATGACAGGATCTCCTCTTTGGATCTAAATTGCCATCAAGAACAGTCACATCAGTACAAAATATTCAGTGAATTCTTTCCTCACTTACAATTAGTGGAAACTCACTTACAAAGTAACATTCTGGAGCTAGTTGACAAAACACAGGCTTCATTCCCCTTGCATGGAGTGATTATTGCAATACTTCAGTAAATCAAACAAAGTAAATAATGTCTTTCTAGACATGAGTTTCAATCAGATTCCTATCCTAATGAAACACAGATCACTTTGCATAGCCAAAATCAGCACAGAGAAACTTTGCAGAAAGAATGCTGTAAGCTAGCACCTAAACATCCCTACATAAATCGCCTGTAGCTTTCTCATTTCTAAGAACTCTTMATCTACCATGGTTTCCAGTGATGCTTGCTCTTTAATCTGCTCATGTATGAATCAGTTTGCTGCCCATATCTCTTCACTTTCTTAAAACTCCCTTACTTTTGAGTGTCGAGGCATGCTGAATGAATAGCAGAGCTTCGTTCCTAGAGCATCTTCCATCCCACTTCTTCCACTGTTTCATTTTCTGGACACTACCATGTCTTAAACAAAGCCCTTGGGGTTATCATGTGGAGGGAAATTCCCAAGATTTTGATGGKCTAAGGTTTTGGTTAGGACAACAGAGGAGAGATGAGCTATAGGCCTCCTTGACAGCCACTCACATAGTGGCACAAGCCAGTTGAGTAAGTGATGGAGGGGTTATAAATACTTCAGATGTGCGAAGACACTCCAGGTGAACAAACTGATAACAACAGCAAAGCTCTGCCATAGTTGTCATAGGGGCAACTGCAAAACCAATCAGAGACCTCCACTGCCCAAGGAGCCACCAATTAAATGTTTTCCAACATATCTAATCAATACAATGATCTCACATTTTATATCCCTTTTCTCACTGATTTCCTTATTTGTTTGTATTAAACATAATGTTTGAATTAATTCACAGTGCCTATCTCAGTGGGTAAATTATGGCTTGACCCTAATTTACTCCCATAAGCAGCTCCGTGGAAGTTAGTAGAATGTCAGAGGCTGCTTSCACATGACAGCAGAGCCACAGCAAAGTGGGAAATAGGAGGGGAAGTCTCTGAGGGCTGTGCTGTTTGAGAACAAATGTTTCCTTCCTCCACCTGCTGCTGCTCTCACCTCCATGAAAGACAAATCACAGTCTGGGGTGACTGGAAGAAACCAAAGGTAGGGCAAAGCTCTATAAGAGGCACCTGATAAAGTATTTAGCTATCTCTGTGTGAACAATGACTGTGCTGAGCTCTGAGCCACTCAGGACACTAACTCTTCAGAGCAGCACAATACACATGGAAGGCTTGAGGCTGCTGCAGGGCTGAGAAGATTCCATTGGGATGGCGCTGGGTGCAAAACTACCAGGTTGGGAAAATACTGTGTCACACTTCCACTAAGCATAAGAACATCTAAGAAACAATGATAGGCAGAAATAATCATGATAAAACTGCAGAAAGAATGCAGCTAGTACAGGTTTGTACAAATGTATTAAGAAAAAACAAAAAGGCTAAGAACTTACTAATGTGCACTAGTGCACAGAAGGTAGTCCAAAAGCGTAAGTTTGATTTTAAAATAACAGAACTAACAGCAAAGACTAACCTTGTATTGTTCTTCTTCCCTCTGTCGGTTTTCAATAATCTCTTTTTTAAATTTCATAGACATTGGATCTTTGCCTTTATGAACTTGCCTATATTTATAACAGAGGAAAGAAAAATGTTTTACTTAACACAGTTTGCTTATTTAAAGGAAAATGGACTAAATCTCTTCTTCCTAAGATGTTGAAAGGACTATAACCTGCGGTGTGAAAAATGGATTGCAAATGAAACTGCAGTGTGCTTAAACAAACGATTATGCATGTTGCTTTACACTATTTGATACATATATGTAACTATTCACTCTGCATTATATGCATTTTAGTCCAGATTCAACCTTTATTAACAACTATGGCAAAAGCTCCCTTTGTCTTTAGCATAGGGTCCCAGGCAGGAAAGTTTGAGAACAGAGTTAGGAGGAGAGTAGCAGTTTTTAATCTGAATGCCCCCACAGTAAAATCAAAGACCTTATTCAGTTTCCACTACTAAAACTAATCTCATTTCCCTTAGGCACAAGTGGAAAAAATGGAAATGAAATAATAGTAACTTAAATATATGAAAAAACATCAAAACTTAAAATGGCAGCATTATGCATCAGTGGATAACACACACATTATTTACAGGAGTCTTATTTAGGTAAACTCTAGTGTTGCTAATAACRATAATTAACACTCACCACTTCATATGGTTCTCCTCCTCTTCCTGCACAGCTTGTTTAACTTTTTGTTCAAATACAGCTTCCTTCATTTGTCTTGTTTTTGTCCCTTCATTGCCTTGACGAAGGACTGCAGGAAAGTCAGAAAGTCTTATCTTATGTCAAATTAGATCTGAGTTTTTAATTGGGAGACATATCCATTGTGATAACTGAACTCCTTAATACACAAAGCTAAGGTGACATTTCCCACAGAAACTGTAACCACCCAGTCTCAACAATTCTGAAGCTGAGTTGCCCATTGGAATCCTATACAAACATATAAGACCATTTTTTAACTGCTTAATCATGTTACCTTCTTTCAAGTCCTTAATCTTCAATTTGCCTGGTTCCTGATTCAAAACAGTTGCTACCGCATGTGGATTTGACAAGTCTGTGGGGAATCTGAGGTTTTGGTATTCAATTTCCTAAGAGATAAGAATTAATAGGGAGGAATAGAAACAAGGAGGAGTGTTAGTCGTGAAAAGTATTTCTGCTTMTTATCACTTCACACCTTTACTTTTTGAATGGGCCTGGATTGTAGTTGACTGGATGGGTCTCTTCTCCACAACAGTGATTTTCCTGCAGACACAGCTTTTTTCTTTGAAGGACTTCTCTGTTTTTCAAATTCTTCTTTTCTAGGTGTCAGAAGGACAGACATTGCTCTTATAAGTACTCTGCAAATGGGACTGAAGTCTAGACTGTGCATTTACATCCCGCCCAGACACACAAAAGAAGCTGGAATTTTCTCTCCCAAATTATGACTGGAACCAAAGTTTCTAATTTCACTAGCTTGGCAGTTTTTTAAAAAATAGGTATAGGTAGCAGGTATAATAGAGGCTGAGAATGCCTAGCACTTCTTTGGGGGTATTTAACATCTCATTTTTATTTTGGTGCAGTTTTGTTTCACACAAAGTCAGACTATTCTGAGTAGATGATATGCTACTAAAAGAGCAGGTACAAGCATTAGGACTTGAATGACGTTAGAGCATTTAAGTTTGCATAAACACAAGTGCTTAAAATGATTATACTAAAATTGCATGAAACCCCATTTCATGAATATTTTTTAGAATTGAATAAAAATATTCAAAGATCCGTCATCCACACATACGTTAGACCTAGATGGGGTGTTGATGTTCCTGTGAATACACATACATAGGGTTTTGAGTGAAACTGTGAAATCCACAACTGCATTTTCATGTGCGCTGTTCCATACTGAAGTGGAGAATATTTCACAGTTACTTCCACTTTCTCATTGCCTGGAATGATTCCTGTGATTAGTGGAAAAAAATAATGAGAATACTTCCCAAGTCAACCCATTCAGGTATACTGAATGAATTCTGGACCCTATTTTTTAACAATGTTAGTGTCTGAGTTGATTTCAGTAGGCCTGGTCTCAAAGTATGTTTCCTGAACTATCGGTTACCAACTAATGGGAGATATTTTTCAATGGCAGTTAACATTAGACACTTAGATTACAAGACTACTCCCTGCTGTTTTGAAAATGATAGACACTGTTTACATGCAAAAATACTCCACTTATATCTGCTACTTTCAATTGCCTGTTATTTTTGGTTTCTGAAGAAAACATTATAAGTAGCATTGTAAATACCTTTCTCTGTGCTCTTTCAGGTTTGGGGAATGGTCCATAATTGATATGTTATTTGCCTTTACTGTATCTTACTTCCTTATTACCCATTCCATGATTTTCTTAATCCAATTTAACTCTGAGTGCTCAGGACAACGTGAAGATACAGCCTCTGATATTTCTCAGTTTGAGAAACAATGACTTTATTCAGTTCATCATAAATATAATAAAATATTAATTCAACATCTTTGTAAAGTGACCACTATCTAGTTTTCTACAGCCTATAGTTTTAAAGAACAGCTAGTTTCATTGTCTATTGGTCTGTGTGTAACTTGTTACACTATTTGATCATTGCTAGTTACAGTGCCTAATGACTTGCATAGGAGCTGAAACTGCTACTTGCTCCTTAGAGAGTTCTCAACACCTTAGTGGTTGACTGCTTTAGCTTTTGGCTACCAATTTCTACCAGACAGATATTTTTCTGGGATTTTTGTATTTCATCCCTCAACAGAACTGAGCCAACTTAGAAAACTTGAATTAGTTCCAGCAACTTTGCTTGTGATTGTGCAAAACAAAACAAAACAAACAAAAATAAACTAGTAATGATTTGTATACCTCATCTCTAGATCTGCTCAACTGTATTTTTTTTCCCCTTTTCCTCTTTTACAACTTCTTACAGCATACAGCAAGAAAAATAGCCAGAAATAAGGCAGCAACACCGTTTACTTTCTTTGTGAACAATGCATTTGACTGTAGCAGCTCCTGAGGCAACACACACAGTTGTAGTGAATTCTTCCTGGCCACTAAGGAAACGTAGGTTTGGGGATAAACTTGATGGAGCAGAAGTCACCTTTTCCTGTGTAACAACAACAGGATCAGTAGCAATGCACACAGTCGCTATCACAGCCTTTGATAGATTTCTCCAGGAAGAGAGGTTCACAATATGCTATAGATAAACAGACTCTCTGAAGCAGTGATTACTTGCTTCTACAACCTGGATTTGATAATACCTAAGCAGCTCCAAAAGAGAAACATATCATTTTCCAACACTGAGGGATGTCAAAAAGAGTCACTGAGTCACTCGAGGGCCAGGCTTTTATCCACAAACACTCTGGGGCAAAGGCTATATCTTTCTACATGTATTTCTACTCAACACTCAAGAAACATTCACAAGCAATTACACTCAATAAATAAGCATTTAAGTTTTAGAACTTTAAGCAAGTGCAATCTACCAGACATTGGTTGGACAGTGAAGGCTTTGTGACGCTGAATGAAGTCAATGTGGAATTCAAAATCTATCGGACAGCTGCACTGCAAAGGTATAACATATTCCTTACTGAAAAAGACAGAAAGGAAGAAGAAAGAATTAATGAAATTGCAGTTGATCATCAATAGCTAGCTGGAAAATGATATATACAACATGCACTGGCTCTATCCACGTAAGAGACACAGATCACTTTAATATGAAAATAGTAATTTCTTGTTGTTCGAAAATAGTAAAATACTTCAGACCATTCACTCAGGAAATTAGAACTAAATCTTGACTTGATTGCTAGGTAGTTTACATGTTAAATTACYTTCCCCTAGCCAAACAGAATAAGTTACAGACAAAATTAGCTTTTTAGAAGTTATTTCTGTGCATCTCATGTTCTTAAAAGCTGCACTGTCTAGCAAACAAGAACAATCCAAACTGGAGCAACGGTAAGCACAGAATCAGAACTCAGGCTCCTTGCAGAAAAGGATGAGAGAAGACTCTAGTGTAAAGTCTTCAAAAGAGCTGGATCCTCTGATACATCAGCAAGATTGGCCTTTAACCACTGCAAGAGCAATGCTCCAGGGGCCTCATTTTCATAAAAGCCCTTTAAATCTCATTTTGATTATGTGAAGAGATATTAGAACACATCTATTCATGTCCCTTGGCTTTTTTTCCGAATCTGTTTTCATGTACCAGGATGAAATGCAGAGCTGATCTAACTCCATCCATCATCCTACAAATCAAGACTGATACTCCTAGGCTTATTTCTGTTTCATACAAATTGTTTAACTGAAATCTTATCTTGACGATTAGCAAAAAAAAAAAAAAAAAGAAAAAAAAAGAAAAAAGAAAAAAAGCATGTTATACAGAGTGTTCCTTTGGAAAACACATTTAGGAAAGCTTAAGAAAACAAAAAATTATAGGAAGTGCTTTTTTTTTTCTTTCTCTGCCTTACTATGGCCTGCTCCTGAAGATCCTGCGCTTCACCATATGACATATGAAGTAAGTCAATACCAGCTTAGATTAGCTGAAATTCCAGTTCCATCTACATGTATATTTTTCCATATCTCTTATACATGTATCTCCCTCACTCACCTCTGACCAACTGATACATCAGACAGATTTATAWATGATGGAAATTCTACAACATTCACAGTAGGGTAGGCATGTACAGGAATGAGTAAGGTATCTTCTCCCTACCAAAAAACATGGCAAATATTAATTACTTACATTGAATAAATGATATGGGAAGTAGAAGTTTATATAACATTTAGTCAGTAACTGGGTATGCAACACCTCTAAGATCTAGTCCACCTGCGTGGGCTAAAGCTATTGACATTCTTTCTGCTTTCAGTATCCATCTGTCTTTCCATATTGTCAGTAAGCATCTAGAGCACCCGCAAGCCCGGTATTTTCTTACAATAAATCCTTACTTGACAATGAATTCGGATGCAGTCATAGTAATATCGCCACTCATCAGGACAAAAGTCAACAGTAACCACAAATGCCAAGCCTGGGACAAGACGGTGCTAGAAAACACCACGGAGAGAAGGTTGAAGAAAACTGAAATAAGAAACAACACTATGCTGTATGCAGAGAGCTGTATGAGGATCTTCAGACACTTACTGTTTTGTTATATTTGATCTGAAAATAATTTGTCTGGGGTGGTATAATGTGAAGGTTTATTACATCACCAGAAATATTTATCAGCTTCTGTAGAACAAAAAAAAAACCAAAAACCAAATGCTTTACAATATGAAAGGTTATTTGGAAATGTCTATTCTACTTTTGAGACTCTCCGCAGCAAAGAAGTTACATTAAGCAATGAAGTAATCATTTCTACATTGCTAGAAATAGCTTTAATATTATCTATATTTAAAAAGAAAATTATTTAAATCTTGCAACCCACATTTTTAATCCTTGGAACCAAGTCAGAGTTCTTTAGGAGAACTTAGGGAGATTTACAGCTTATTTTGTGTAAATTCCTGAAATCACTGATTACTCTGATACCTCTGAATCAAATTTGGTGCTGTTTTGTTTACATGCCAAAGGAATTTAAAAAAATTAGCAACTATTGACTTCACTTTTACAGAGGTATGAAAGAACCGAAATTACTTAATATTCCCCTGTTTTGTTCTGGATCACAAAGTAACAAACCTTCGGAACGGGCCAGTTCAGCCTGCAAAGCCTCCTGCATCTTGTTTATTTTCTTTATACCTGGTCAACCTAGCCCATCATAGCCATCCAACCCCTGCCTCAAAGTACTTTCTATATGAACAAAGGCAGACAAAAGGAAGAGCAGAGAGGAAAAGTAGACACTCAAATGATTTATTGGGAAAGGGAATCAAACATATATGTCCTGACTTTCCTTCTTTAAATCAGACTGCACTTGCCAGAAGGTCAGACACTTTCAAAATCTTCCCACCAGTGAATATAGTTGGAGCCACAAAGTCAGTCCAATATATTCTGAGAACAATCCTTTATGGGTTTAAAGTAGGAATCCTTTACGAGTGATGTGCAAGTCACACAGCATTCTAACCCTGCTCATAGACACAGGTAAAATGGAGACTGCAAATGACAACATCCTGCCTGTTTTGTTACCTTCTGTTTTGCCACCTCAAGGTCCCTGAGGTAGTACTACATAATAGAGTACTCTATACAGCAAGGAGACTCATGATCACAGGTAACTCACTCAGCTTTTGTTATCTTTTACAAGCCCTGAGAGGATCTCTACTTTGACACTTACTAGCATCTGCTGGTGATGTTTTCCCATTTCATACCCTCCATAGTGCAACACAGCAGGCTCAGCCTGGATGACGTCATTCCTCTGAAGTTTGGAGTAAGTCCCTGGAGAATAAAAAAAATCAATCAGGGAGAAAAGGAGACCAGGAGAAACAGACATCAAAACAGTTACATTTATCCAGGGTGTTTATGTAGCACTCGGTGTGCTATAGAGAGAAAACAGAGACAGAGCTCATTTCTCCTGCTAAGACAGGATATGCAAATACCTAACTCATCGAATGAAGTGCTAAGATGGCATCTGCCACCCCAGCAGGTTCATGATCTGGTATAGTTTCTCTCTGGACAAGATGGAAAATCCAGGGAACCACAAGTCAGYCTTCCAACTATTCCCAGGAAAGTGAATTGAGCAAATAATCCTGGAATATATTTCCAAGCATGTAAAGAACAAGAATGTGACTGGGAGTAGTCAGAATGGATTTATGAAGGGGAAATCATGTCTGACCAACCTGCTGCTCAACATCTTCATTAGTATCTTGAGTAGGAGGCAGAGTGCACTCTTAGCACAGCAAGTTCACAAATGCTACAAAATTGGCAAGAGGGGTTGATAGACCAGATGGGTATGCTGATATTCACAGCAACCTTAAAAGGCTGCAGAAATGAGCTGACTTGATCCTCTTGAAGATCAGGAAAGATCATTGCTAAGTCCTGAACCTCGAAAAGGGAAAACTTCAAGCACCATTATAGACTGGGGACCAACTTCCTGCAAAACAGGTTGGCAGAAAAGGATGTGAGGGTCCTGGTGGAGGCTGTGGAGTCTCCAAATTTGGAGTTACTCAAAACCTGACTGGGCATATTGCTGAGCAGCCTGCTTTAGCTGGCCCTGCTTTGAGTTGCGAAGTTTAACCAGGTGATCTCCAGAAGTCCCTCCCAGTATCAGATGATATGTGATTCTGTGATTCTTGGCACAATAACTTCATGACATCTGGCTCTTTATGGCTTCAACCAATCACTACAAAATGTAGAGGTCAGTCAAGAACAGTACAGACACGAAAGCTTCACTGGCTACCAGGATTGCTTTAAGGTTGGAGAACAGCAAGACAGTAAAAACTTACTAGTTTCCAGCAGGTGGTTGGGGACAGGACGTCTTTCTTCAGGTTCCTCCACTAGGCTGTCCAAAAGGACGCTGCGTATCTTTTTGAAGGATTTCTCAGCACTGATGAATTCTGTAGAGGCTGATTTAACCACCTCCATATTAGGACAGAAATGGAGTCCAAGGGGTAGTAAAATACCTCAGCACCTGGGAGCAAATAAAAAAAATATAATCATCAAAGTGCCTTCCCTTGTACCTTGCAGGAGGTAACTCCTGCTCGTTCCTTAGGAGAGAGATCATGTTCTGAGATCAGTTAAAATCCTTCTCTGCTACCTAGGTAATAGATTTATAATGACTCTCATTCTGCACTATAACTTGTAGGCAGAAATACCAAATAGCTAAGTAACAAACATCCATCAAGGTGGGCATTAATATAAGATAAACTTTTGTCAACTTTGGAGAGCCAGGAGTCAAGTTATGAGACAGACTCTACCATATTGTTCATTTTGGCTTTATACAGTCAAGATCCAATGTGGAACAGAGGCAATAGCAGGTTTCACAGGTAGCCAAGCCCTGTGCTACTGATAATTCTAAATGGCCACTGAACATTGTGGAATTGCTAGTCAGATATGCTGCAGAAGTCTCATTGTCAGGTGTGCAAAGCTTTCTTATGTCTGCAAAGCTCAATGAAAAATTAAACAGTCAAAAGGGGGTTCCGTTTTGACCAACAGTTATTTCCAAAGARAGCTCAGAGTTATATCATCCATGAAAAGGGTATGACTGAGCTCAAAGGCAAGGAGCAAAGCAGTGACACATTCCAGCACTCTGTCACCGCAGTCAGAAACAACACTATATAACACAATCTATCTTGCACAAGCAGACAGAGGCTCTAAAGACATTTAAACTATTATCCTCACTATATCGGCACTTCCATGAGACCTTCCCACAGCTCTTATATGTGCCCTAACCTGCCCCTACCAAAAGTAAATCTTTCAGGGTAGAGTTAGCGGAATAAGCCTGGCACTTGGACAGGATAGGGCACCTCTGAGGTGGCATGCTGTGCCTAGGGCCACTCGATTCACCTTTTCCAAAGTTCTTAGCAGAGGCTCTGTCTACACAGAGTGTGTGCGCAAAGTACATGTGTACCTGGCAAAATCACACCAGCAAATGTTGCTCCCACAGTACTCCCTAGCACTTGGGGCATTTTCATCTGTACTAGTGCTTAGYTGGGATGCTTGGCCTAGGGCACAATGTACTTCTCTCTTCCTTCATGCCCCTAGTACAGAGAAAGGAGAAAAGATTCCTCTGATAATTGCACTCTTCAAACTTATTTCTGTAGAGACTTTTTTCCAACCTCTCCTGAGTGTTTGGGCTGTTAATCTTTATTTTTTTTTWAAATATTAATATGAGGGATAAGAAAACTGGCATTTGACTTCTTTTTGTTTAGATAGCATCAGCTGGGTTATCTGTTTGGTAAAGATAACTGTAAACCCAGAAGGCCAAGGGCCAATTATAGATCCTGTGTTAAGTAAGCAGAGTTATCAGAACATAAACTTATCTAATGGCATATGCAAATATTATGCAATAAGGAAACCAGACACAATTCCTCAACAAATAATTATCTTCCTAGACATATCCACACATACCCTAGCTCTCCTACAGTCTGCTGCATGGTGGAAAGGGCAAGATATTTTTGTCAAAAGTCGCGAGTTCAAAAGCAGACATGCCAGATCATTCTTCCCCCAGAAAACATCATTTTGATCGTGGTTTTCATGAATGGAAAGGTGGGTGTATAGCTCAGGATGGGGCTGTATTAACTACAAAGCACATTTAAATCCATGTAGAGCTAGACATGTTACAGACTCTGCCAGATTCTTGCCATAAGGCACCTTGTTGCTCCTAGAGCACTGGCACAAAARCTATGAGCTGCTTGGACAATTGAGGTTGCACGAGGCACAGCAGAGAGGGCAATACTTTTAAGATCCGGCAGCTCCAAGGTTGAATCTTTGGTAGAAAAACTCAAGAAATGCTTGCAGTGTGGTATTCCACTCTCATACAGGCTTGCATGACCCTAAAGGACCTCAATCCGAAGTGACACTGATCAATAAGGTTTAAGGGAGGAAGGGCTCAGGGAAGCATGACAGTGGTGATCAGCACAGTCACCTGGATCAGTTCAGAGGACGGATGTGACCTACCCTCCATCGCATTTTGTGATCTTATGTTTGGTATTTGTGCTGTTCTAGTCTGCTAGGCTTTTCATCAGGCTTTTCAAGCTTGAAAAAGCTGTTTTGATTTATGGCCCTGTGTAATACTACATAAAAAATAAGCAAGCAATAAGCAAGCAATAAAACTCTGTGCTCCCAGTACTGTGGCCTTAATAATTTTTCCCGCTTTAAGGTTTTATGTACATCATTTTCCACATGCAATAGAAAAACCCATGGGAGGAGTTTCACTATTGTGCACAACGGTAAATTTGTCCTGAAGTAGCAACAGAGCCCAACCAAGCCTAGACAACGGCATGCCAAAATAGTTACAAACACAAGGCCCTACATTCTTTCCACTCACCCTGTTCGACTGCGCTTAACTTTAATTTATAAAACTGCCACCCTCCTTCGCTTGATCGGCACTCCCCACTAGGAAAGCGAGCTTTGAAAAGCCTTATATTAGCAAAATATGGCTTCCACGGTAAGAAGTCCTATCAGTAGCTTAAAACGATGCRGGGTACAGACACTCCCCGGCCTCCATCCCACAGCGCCGCCACCTCCTGTTCCCGTCCCGGTCCCGGTATTCCCGCCGCGGTCCCGGCACTGCCGCTCACCTCAGCGCCGGGCGCGCGGGCCGCGACCGTTGACGCCGCGACCGTTGACGCCGGTTGCTACGCAACGGGCAACGGCTCCGGCCTGTACCACTCCTATGGGGGGGGGGAAAGGGGGGGAAGGAAACGCGCTTTTTTTGAGAAATTTTTTTCTTTTTCTTTTTTTTTTGTCTTGAAACAGGCTTTGAAAGTTTTAATGCAGTGTAAAGAAAAGATTACTTCTTTTTTTTCCCTACTTCCTATATATTCTCACTTTTTCATATCAAAGAAAAATCTCTTGAAACAAACTTTTAAACTTTTTCTCAGTTAACTGCTCTTACAACTCATATGTACGTAGATGTTTTGCATTTCTCTGTATATATGTAAGCAACAGAAGAAATATAGTAGAAAATCCAGAGAAAACGATCCATCACGGAAGAAATTTGCGTTTATTTTCCGCAGCTTAGAAATTAAACCCGAGATCGCTGTGGTCCCTCAGCTGCTTCTGCCGTAAGCCCGGCTGCTCCTCTGCCCAAGGTTTTAAGTACATCTCTCATGGAAAGCCAGAAATATCGACAGATTTTTTCTTATTTTTTTCTTTTTTTAATATATTCTAAGAATGTATATATTTTTTGCTCTCAGTGCTCTTGCATGGAGGTAAAGAGTGTTTCTGCACAGCCTGTTTGGGCCCCCAAAGTAGAACTGAGCCTGTTTACTGCCTCCTGTATAGATCGTGTCCCGAAKTTGCACGGATCCATAGACAAGCAGCTCCTATGTCCGCATCTCCCAGAAGAAGCCTGCGGGAAGGCACCAGTGAATGGGAACAGGATGGAGCCAACAGCAACTTCAGCTATTTCTCCCGGTTCGTGCGTGTCCCTGTCTGCCTGCGCGGCCATCCCTGAGGGCGAGCCGGAATCCCGCTCTGTTCTCATGCCGGCGGAGCTGGATACGGTGCACCCACGGGAAAACACTCCATAAGACAGCAGAGAATGGAAAAGGTGAGAGGGGGGATTATCCACCAGCAAATCTGCAGATTTCCTTGACGTTATTCATATAAATCACGATGGTGAAGGAGGATTTAAATAGCTTATTCTCACTGCTGCTTTATATCCGTACTCCAAATATCAGATGAAAAATGCATAGCTAGGTTGTAAAACAAGCGGCAGAAGGATTACAAGCAATTAACTTATTTATTGGAGACTGGAAAGAAAAAAGAACAATTAGACTGAACCACTAATGGAATTTTTAAGTATTAACAAATAAATATTTAACATCAAAGTTGGTGCTCGATAAGTAAATAATCTTACAACCAGACTAATATTACTCAAAATGATTTCTTTTATTTGCTCTTTAAGTTACAGATGAGTCGTCCAAGAACAAATTCCAATGCTTCCTCTCTATCTGAGATTAGGAAATTGACAGAAATTCCAGATGTGACCCATGAAATGGATACACCAAGTAGGAACAGGGGCCGGTGCACACAGSAAAGTGCAATGTTGCCATGCCAAACTCTGTGTTCTGTGAGTTCTTGTCTATAATTCTCTKTAGGGGACGATGTCTTTGCCGACCCACCGTGTCTGTCACCACTAGCAACGCCTGGCACGCTGTGATCCAAACTGTGGCTGTAAACGGAGAGAATTCCCYGCGTCTCGTTTCGCACGCGGCATCTTTCAAAGTTTCGGACCGCACAGGAATGCCATGCAAAGGTCGCTAAATATTAGGCTTTTCATTCCCTCTGTTGCTGTTTAAACCCAACATCCGTTCTCCAAAGCTCCTGGGCAACCTCTTTGMGAAGATGCCCCGCGCTAGGAAGTGCATTAAGAGCAAAGCTCCCCAGGGCCCGCAGATGCGAGCAGGAGCGGCTGCTTCCTGGGGGAGCTGTCACAGTATAAATGGACTAATAAAATATTCTGTACGCCCAAGGAAGAGAGAGGATGACTTAGCACCCGGTGCAAGGATGAAACGTTGCCAGTGTGGTTTCTTCAGACTCCTGCAATCACATCGCTTGGCTGCCTCTCAGACCCCCTTTTAACAGTTGCTTTGACCATGTCAGCCAGACTCTGGGAAGGCAGGAATGTGAAAGGAGTGGAAGGTCCCACAGTCTGGCGTGGAAGGGCCGAGGAAGGAGGAAACSTTGGCCTTCCCGAGGCTGCCTGAGCCTGCTCGTGTTGTGCTCRGCCTGGCCTCGTGCCCAGCGCCTGCTCTGGGGACATGGGAGGAACACAGGTGCCGCCTAAGGGAAAGGCTGTTGCACCCCAGTGATCCCAGGGGACGCAGAGCTGGAGGCCCCGGGGTGAGAGCGGGTGCACCGGAGAGGACGACGCTCTAGCAAACCGGGATGGCYTCTTAGGCTGCTCATGGACGACTTGCTGAATCCGGCGGGTGATTTTCCATGCACAGATAAGAAGCCGGAGAGAGGTTTTGTCCCTGTGGTCATTGGCTTTCCTGAGGGTGCACCCTGAGCAGACCCTGAGCCTGGAGGGAGCTCGTCCAGCATGGTTTTCCCAAGTGTCAGCTGAGGATAACTTGGAGAAGGTGGTAAAGGTGCTTCAAGGTGTTTCACCCTCCCTGGGGGTGGCAGCACCCTGAGGACGGGCYGCAGCACCCGAGCAGCCCTTGGCTCTCTGCTGGGGCTGCCTTYGGTACTGCTGGGTGCCCCTGGCACTACCAGGGCCTTGGAGAGCCGCTGGGGCAGCCGGGAGCCCTCRGTCCCTGTGTGAGAGCCCTGCCCTACCTGCAAAGCTCACAGTAACGCAGAGCTCTGAGCGGCCARGGCTCAAAACCACCCATGGGGAAGCCCCAGGGCTCCCATTCTGTCCTACCACAATGCCCCTCTCAGGGAGACCAGGCTGGCGACAGGCTGCAGCAGCTCCGGGCTTCTCTGGCGGATGGGAAGAGCGGGGTCTCTCTTTGCCTCTTCTCCCACGTCTTCCCCCAGCTCCAGCGTGGCAGGTGACAGCAGCTACTCAGCACATGGGGATGCAGGCAATGGCTGCATGTGCAGAGCCGCCGGCACCCGCCCCGGAGCCCCCACCGTCCCTTCCCGTGGGAGTGACAGTGATGGAGAGCAGGGAGCAGCGGGAACACGCCGCAGAGGGGCTGCGGTTCCCGGGACAGGAGGCTCCGCGGAGGGGGAGGAGAGCGCGGGGGTGGACAGCGGGGCGGGGGTCCTGTCGCCACTGGTGCTCCCGGGGGCTCCGCAGCTGCAGCGAGACRTCGGCTCCGGTCACAGCTCACGGGGAAGGAGCGCTGGGAGCGACGCAGGAGCGGAGCGCACACGCAGCCCGCCGGCCCCGCGGCGCCGGGCATGAGGGAGCCGCACCGCGTGGGACCATGTGGATCGTCCTGGTGACCGTCCTGGGGATCCCAGCGCTCCTGGTAGGTGCTCATCCCTGCCCGCCATCGCCCCTTGCCTCGACAAGCGCGCCTCTTCTCCCGGGAGCGGTGCTGTCTGTCCCAAAGCCTATGGATAAGGGGCAAGTCTTTGATTTTATTTCCCTTCTGCTGCTTTCTGTCCCGCTCGCAGGTGCTTGATGCTTCAGCTCCCCATCTACCTAAAGGGGCAGCATTGCTAGGCCACCTWTATGGGACGTGATGCTGTTTGGAGATTTACAGCAGCAAAGAGTCCCGCAAGGGGAAACGGCCCATGCCGCTAACGCCTCCGTTGGCAGCCTGGGCTGCGGCCACGACGTGCTGGTCAGCTTGCYTAGCTGTTGAAAAACATATTTAAATTAAAACTATCTAGAAATGCACCCACCTGAACGTGAGAAATCGGGAAAAGATCAAACTTTCCACCAGCATAAAGAGCACTGGTCCATTGCAACTGATAGGAAAATTAATTTATTTGTCCTAGCAGGAATTTTGCCCCATCTCAGAAAAATTGAACTCTGCCTAGGCATTTTGATTGAATGGTGAATGCATTTTGCAAACTTTTTTTCTTTTTTTTTTTTTTTGGCCTTTTCTTTATCTTTCACAACAAAAAAGGCACAATGCCTTTCCTGTCGTTTTGCTTTCTTATCCTTGTCTTGTCCCGGGGCAGTGCATGGGATGCCAGCGATCGCAGCAAGCGAGAAAGACCTTGCAGTTAAGTAGAAGAGACTGGATAGAGGAGGCATGCTAAACTGCTCAAAAGATCAAACTTTGCTCAGAAACAAACCCCTGCATAGCAAGAGCTGCAGTGAGCGGCATCTTAACGGTTGATGTCTGCTCAGCTAAAATTTCATTCATCCTTTTCTGGGAACAATCGTAGAAAAGTTAATAGTCTAAAAATGCTCTCTGCAAGCTTCTCAGTGACCAATCTCGCCTAAACCTAATCTGAAAGCGATCATCAATGTCAGAAGTTTTATTAGAATGAGCATTAATATGACTCTGTTAGGTTAACTTCTCCTAAAGCAAATATAAAGAAAAATTCCATCTGACACTTTCCAGATAATCCACTGTAATTGCTTGCTTTTAGTCTTTTATGTGTGCGTATGTGTATGTATATGTGTTCATATATATTCCTTGGTGGGAGTTTAAAGATTTTTTTGTTGTTAATGAGGAAGAAATGATCTAATTTATCATAATGGAAACCTGGTGGTATCCAGTCCTTGTGGTGTCACAAATTAYGGAAACCATGAAAATAGGGAAATTATTTGTCCCTGTATATATTGCTTGTAGCTTGAAATAGCCCAGGCACTTGAGGAATGTGTCATCAGTAAAACCACGGCAWGACTTAAGCGCTGGGTCCTTGTCCTACAAATCATTTTGCAGAGATRTTTAATGCAGGCCATTTTAATGGGCATTAGCTCTTTTGTACGTTTATTTTGGTCCAGCAGGCCATAAAATAAATTGCGTATTTAATTGCTACATCAGGATTAGCATTTCTCCCCTGTCTTGCGAGGAAAGAGGATGGAGAAAGACATGAAGGTGAGTAAATATACTTAGGAGGAACCCTACCATTGGTTTCCTTGCAAAAATCTTAGCAAGCTTCTGCTTTCACACTGGCTCCTGCAACTTCCTAATCCGTTGCAGTAAGTCAGACGTGGGTGATTTGCAACCAGAGGAGATATTTGGGGCATTTTGCATGTTACTTTGGAAAACAGCCTGGCAATTTTATGGTTTAAAAGTGCCAGAGGTGAACGAATTGTTGGCTATTGCCCTAGGGGAGYCTGGTGAGACCCTGATGCTTTTGTAGTCTTTTAGAGGAGCATCTTGCTCCTGTGCTGTATTTAACAAGTCAACTGACCTGTTTCTCTCAATATAGTACCAGCAAGCGGGAGAAGGCAGTAACTCGGTCTGCTTGCCTAGTAGTACTGCAAAATTGGGAGTTCAATCCAGAAAAGTGAGTGTATTCCAAGAAAATTTTGCCCACACTTGGGTGACAAGATTGCATGGAGAATGTGAGCCTAAGAAAGGCAAATCCTGCAGAGGTGCCTGAAGTCATAAGAGGAGAAGTGATTCTACTGCTTTTGAAACTTGCAGATCAGAGCCGTCCCACCCGTCTGCGACCTCCTGAGCGTGCTGAAAAAGGAGGAAGAAAATTGTGCTGAGATTCTYTACCTGGAGGCGAAGAACAGGACTCCTGAAAGTCCAGGATCAGGAGTCCTGCTCACGGGTTCAGGTAAAGGGCAAATGGACATTCAAGGTAAAAAAYGGGTTTAGGTGAAGTAGGTGTCTGCAAAATCTGACACCCCCTCATTCTTTCCCATGGGAGGCAGACAGCATGCATGCATTTCTCATCTAGGAGCAAGAGATCACGTAAGACCCACTGTAAGGCTGCAAGAGCAGGATCTAGACATTACTGTGACATCAGGTCATAGTTATGAGTATCTTTTATCTATGCCCCTTCTAAAGTCTCTCATTTCTGAGATTTATGATCCTATAAAGGATCGTTGCTTTGAGGAGGTTTTGTCACGCTGGCTCCTCAGCATGTGGAGAGCTTCCCTTTTGCAGCTGAGCGAATGTGTTTGCTTACAAGGGGTCCTAGAGAAGTAGCTGGGAGTGAATCGTGAGGCTTGTCTGTGAATGGAGTGCTAGCCCTGCAGGCAGGGGCCAAGCCGGCGTTGCACGAGTGCGATGATCATTGTGCATGACCAGCATTGCCACTGGTTTGTGCCATCCCACACGTCCTGGGCGGGCAAGTTGCTCCTGTGAGAGGTGCTGAGCCCAGGGCATCCTCATAGAGACCAGCTGCCACAGGGAGCGACGTGCAGCTCTGCTCGCTTCCACGGTCTTCATATCCAGCAGAGAGTGGGGAAACACAGGCGTGTTTCACTACCTGGCCCAAGGGCAAGACTCAGAGGGAAGATTTATTGCTTGATTTCTTAGTGTTTTTCCTTATCTGTGTTTTATCCCTGGGAGCCTCACGGACCGGGTGGGTTGCCACTGCAGGTTGCCAGATATTGCACCATACAGACCTGCCTCCTTGCATACGAGCAGCCTGATTACAGGAATAAACCAGTCCCGGTGCCCTTCACCGAGGAGGGCAGTGGTTTGGGGCAGTGATGCAGGTGGACAACCCAGCCGTTTTCCACTCTGATCCCATGACATGGCTCTGAAGCCGAACTCTGCTTTGCCTYTGTGCCAGGGCGCTGAAGATACATCCAAACTGAACCTCACCAGTGGGTACAACCACTGGGATTCAAAGGCAGTGCCATGTTATAGACGGCCTCATTTCAGGCAGRTAGCAGCCCCTCAGCAGGGATGTAGTCTGGTTTAAACTGGATCCAAATCTCAAAATTCTGCTGAGGCCTTTGGGTACTACAATGTTTGACAAAGTTTGACTCTACTGTCAGTGCCTCTTCCCCCAGATCCGTGGAAAAGGTATTAAAAGCATAATTATAAGCAAAGGGCTTTCCTTGAGCAGGCACTTCCAGCTAACATCAACTCTCTTTTGGCTGCTCTTTTAGCTCCTTATGTTGGCATCATAATTTTGCCAAGGTTTTCTGTGCATTGAGTCTGATTTGGGAGCTTTGTGCCAGGGTTGTTGGCATGAAAGTTTGATAACCTAAACACTACACTCCGGCTAATGATAAATATCACCCAAAGTGATGTTTTGTTTGTAGTTAAACTATATTGCTTTGAAATAAGTGGTTACCAAGTCAGCAAAACACAGGCACAGGGAGGGCGCCGGTGCTGAGCCACATTGGCTGTGAAGAACTTCTCATTTCCAGACCCTATTACTGTTGTACAGGAAGGAATCGATATATTTTTCAGAAATGTAAATATTTTAGTCAGGCTGATGGAGCCTGGTCTTGCGAAGCACAACGCATGTGGAGAGGGTGCTCGCACTTCCTCCCCTGGCTTTCAGTGAGGGTCCAGGACATTCAACACCCGCCAAGACTCGGCAGGGTTAAGGGTGGTCCTGGGTAGATCCTGGGTCCTCCCTTTATAGTCTTCCCTTGATAGTCACAGAGACTGGAAGAGCTCAGCAAAGCTTTGCTCTGCTGGAGCAAAAATGTTGTTGATATCCATGGCCAGGCCATGGACTTGTCCATGGGTTTTATTGAGTCCAGCACAGTCTTAATGTAATGAAAGAGATGATGAAGTGGATTTATGGTGGTATAAGGGTGACATAAATACAGTACCTCCCTGCCCTTTCTCTGGTATCATTCTGAAGCTGTTTAAACTCCTGCTCAAGTTGTGTCTTTTTGTATTTATACAAGGATTATACAAGGAAAACACCAGGCTGACTTCAAGTGGAAGCTTTAGAAAGGATGAGGTGAAATAAARCAGCCCCATCTGGTTTCCTTCGACTTTACAGGACCATTGAATATTTACCAGAGGAGAGACTGGTGGCCAGGGGCCTGATCAAAGGTCCCCCATAGCCCAAGCTCCTCTTTATCTGGCTAAGGGATACCAGCCGAGTCAAGGACCAGGATGGCAAAGTCCTTGAAACTGTTTGGTCTGGTTTGAAGCAAGCAGGACCTCTTTTCTCCTGCTCAGGCCCTAGTTAGTCTCAACAGATGCCCTTCTCTCACATTCGGGTCTCAACATTGCTCAACGACACCCCTTCTCTTTCATCCACAGCTCTAAAGGACCTCTTCTCTCCCATCCAGTTTGCGTTTCAGAGTAGTAGGTGTCGTTGTTCAATAGCTCCATGGTCCTTGGATGACGTTGCGTGGTGKTGTTTTGTTTCCCTCTAGGCAGATGTGCTGGAATGTGGGATAACATGAGCTGCTGGCCTTCATCTGCGGTGGGACAGACTGTCAATGCTCAGTGCCCCAGGTTCTTCCAGATGCTGACAGGGAAAGAAGGTAACACTAAAAATACGCTGTTCTTGCCCATTGTTTTTATCAAATGTGGTATTTGCAAAGATGCTTCAGTCACATCTGAACTCCAATGATAAAATTTTGTTCCTGCTTTAAAAAAATAAAATAACAACAACAACAACAAAAAAAAACTAAAACAATTTTTTTAAAGCTGGTTGGCACTTCCCAGCTCTTCTCACAATACTAAGCTAAATATAGGGAATTAAATTTGCCAGATGTTTTAAAAGTTTGTCTTAGCCAATCTGAGCAAAGTGTGGGAACTGCTATCCTAAAARGCAAATTTAAATATATTTTCTTATGGAAAAGAGTTTATTTGATTTTCACTGGGGCTCTGTGTTTCTGTATTTTTGCCTGTCTTTCCCCTTCTAATGACTCCTAGAGCCAGAGGTTGATTTCAGAGCAGCTTGACAAGGGGTAAAAGTCCACCCAGCATTAAGTCTTACAAAAAAACAGACAAAGCAGGTCACCAGGTAGGGAGCAAAGATCCTTGTGTGCATCCTTCAAGAGAAAATCTGCAGTGGGAGTTCCCTCTTTTCCATCCCCAGGAAAGGTGCAAATCCATGGGACATCAGGTTGTATTAGCCCCATGGCTCACTGAACTACTYACTCAGAAAGAGATGAGCTTGGGAAACATTTGTCATCTATTCTGTGGGACTTTAAAGGTGGAAATGAAGTGAAATTTATTCCTAAGTTACTACAGTAATCGGAAGATATTAAGTAGAAGTTTCTGCCTACTTTCTCTCGATTTCTATTTTTAACAATGCTTGAGAAATGTGCTTGCATTTCCCTTTAGTAAGGCAATGRTTCAGGTCAGGAGAGGGCTCTTCATTCATTGAGTGCAGAGCACAGATTGATGAGGYTATCACTTACAGAAAAGCAGCCAGTGTCTTTTGGGGGAGTGAGGAAGAGATTAGCTTGTCTAATAAAGAGCAGATAAGGAAGAGGAGAAATATTTAGGGCTCTTTAAAATCAGGCACGGAGCATTTTTAAAAGCTATATTGTGCTCTTGTACGCCCATGCAAACACTAGCTGCCTGATGAATAGCACAATCTGCTGCAGAGGTAGAGGGTAAAGTGCACAAAGACACCGATGGCTGAGAAACGTGGGTCGTGTTGGTGAAATGCAGCCTGGGCTGCTGCAGCCGCTAGAGGGATCTGCTCGATGCCTCCAGCCGCCGCGAGCCGCTACGACCTTGGAAAGGACCGTCCGGGGCGGAGAACAGACGTTTGTTCATCCAAAGGTTGTAATTAGAAATCCAGCGTGCTCTGCATTATCTGGGAGATAGGGAGTCTAACAGCTTTAAACTCGAGCTGCCCTTCTTATCGAGGAGCTGAGTGGGTTCCAATAAGCCGTGAGCAAAGTGACAACRTTCAAACGAGCAGGCCAAGACATGGTCCACCGGCGTTTACGTTATATTCCGGTCTCTGYGTCTGGCATTTTGGGTCAAAGTCAACAATAGTTTCTTCTCATTCTCACAGTCACATTCTTTGCTGATTTTACACTGTGGCTGGCTTATGAGTCACGCGTTGAATTTCTGCTACAGTTGCTGYCCTGTTTTAAGTCATTTGACAGAAAGAAAAACAAGTTTGTTTACTTGAAAGAAAAGCAAAAGTTTTCTTTCCTTGCTTCATGCAAAGAAGATGGGCAGCCACAAATGCCAAAGACCCTTATGTTAAGGAATGCAGATAGAGTCTGCACCCAAAGCCCAACCTGTGCTGTCCYGGTTCTTGGGATTTAGGCTGAAGTCTGTGTGACCGTGTGGAGCCCAGTCTGTCTGGCCCCTTCTCACGTAATACCCCAAAGAAATAAAATAAGCGGGAGCCAAAACCTCACTGAAGTTCAGCCCCCAAGCTGTCTCAGGCATGAAGGAAAGGTGTGGAGGTTGTGGGGAGAAGGAAGCCACGCCGGGTGGCCCCAGTCCCATGGCCATCGTGTGTCCCCCATGCCAGGGCAGCTCTGCAGGCCTCTAGGGCAGAGCAAACACGGGGCACTCATGGCTTGGGGGGGCTGTTGGCCTCGAGGCTGCTCCAAGCGGAGCATACAGCCGGTTTCCCCAGCATGGGGGTTGGCTGCAGTGCCTAGCGCTGCTGAAAGCGTGTGGAAGACCCCGCCAGCTCCTATGTCCTGCCCACAGTGACACACAGCTCCACGCCTGCTCCTCACCGCCAGGCACAGGCGCGTCCAAAGGCCCCGTGCTCCGGGTTGGTCTGCAGCTGCGGCTGGAGCGGAGCCGCCGCACGGCCCCTCGCTGCGTGCCCCGCGGGCTGCCGAAGGGGACACAGCGGGTGGCTTCGTCTCTTCCTTGTGTTCTCGCTGCGCTACAGCAGGGTATAGAAAATGCAGCTTGAAAAAACAAGCCTGGCCCTTCCAGGGATGCTAAGCTGGAACAGGATGTTCCTCAAAGCGTCAGAAAAATAGTCTGACAGTGTCACGCCCAGAGCTCGTCCTCCTTGGAGGTCACAGCGTGTTTGTTGTGCCTTGCCTTTTTTCAGAGTCCAAACCGAGTGCAGACACGCTGTCCGGTCACTAGAACCACCCCGGAGGCAGCGGGACTCCCGACCCCATCCCAACAGTCCCAGCAGGGCTCCAAAGAGCGTAAACCTGTGCCGAGCCTGGCCTTGCGTGTGCACCTCCCTCAGGTCCCTCAGCGCTGCGGGGTTTATTTGCAGATATGGGATGCTCCAGAGTCCCTGCGTTTGCAGCTGGATGCGCGGGCAAAGACGGGCTTCTCCTTGTGGTGCTTTCTGCCAAGGCTTTAGCTTAGGGATGCTGCTTCCTGACCCCCTCCAAGGCTGGTATTGCTGCAGCAGAGCCAGGGCTTCATCCCTGTTTTCAAGAGGCGGCTCCTACCCATCACATGTGTGATTGGGATGGTAGGCAGGGAGATTATTTCTTGGCAAAAGTTTCTCTTCAGCTATAACCTATCAGCCTGCTAGGGTCATTTTCTCAACAATTAGGGTTATCTCTCACTATCAACATCTAACATCAGTGTGAGCGTGTTCAAGACCGTCATATTTACTCTTGAGCAACTTGGCAGAGATCCATCTCGCTCAGCTTTAGGGGTCTAAAAGTCAGATGTTTAAGAGGGACCTGAGGCAGTTGCTACCACATGGAGAGCAGGGGGTTGGACAAACTGCCCTCTGCAGATGTTTGTCCTGAGACAAGATGAATTCTGCAAATGCCCCTTTCTCTCCACTGACCGGAAAGTCCAGGATGAGGGAACAGCTTTACCCAAGGATTTACCTCACCTAAGCCAGGTGAATGCCATGCTAACCTGTAATTTGCAAATAAGCAAGGAAATCAGCAGCAGCAGATGCTGTCTAGACCTGCCTGTGGAGAATAGACTTTAGTTTTTCATTTAAATTGCACCAAAAAATGTGTCTAAAGCCAAAACCAAAGAAGCAATACTAAATCACTTGGTGATGGCAGAGTGCCTGCAGCACTCTGGGCTCCCACACTGACCAGCTCGTGATCAGTGTTATCTTCAGACTACAGGAAACCTCAATGAGGATACCTGAGCAGGGAGAAGGTCCAAGAAAGCGTGAAGTTTGCCTAGGGCAGGAAAAAGTCTGTGATTCACTGAGTCACGTGTTTGCTGATCCTGGAGTACTGGCCAAGAAACACCAGATGTACTGAACAGAGTTATTTATGTTGCAATTAATAAAAACACATCCATCACAGTCATCCCTGATCTGGCAAACAACAGCATGACCCCCACAAGTACACTAGGCAAACAGCAACATAATTAACTCGATTGTGTTTCACTTCCAGCTATGGGGCATGCATCGCCTGGGGGGAAACATTCCCTTTGCTCCTGCAACATCCCTCTGCGGAAGAGAAAAACAATGCAAGTGGAAATGACTACACCTGGTTTTGTCCTCTTTTGTTGCCACCATGCAGGTTTGGTCTATCGAAACTGTACTAGCCAAGGTTGGTCAGCCCCGTACCCAAGACCTGATATCGCCTGCGGTTACAACGTAGATGACACTGTGAACGAGGCAAGAGTGAGTCTGGGCGCTTGTGAGGGTAGATCCCYGCTCCTGGGCCGGGAGGGAGGAGAGTTTTCAGGCTGTTGGAGTRACTGAATAATGTCATGATGGGAGGAGGACGACCAGGCAGGGTTGTGGGCCTGCTTCCTCCAATATTCCTCCAAATCCTCTTCTAAATGCTTCCTCCAAATGGTCAGAACGGGTTACTTGAGGGAAAAAGCAAAGGAGCTGCTTTTCCATTTGTGAAGTAGTATGGAGCACCCTTCCTTTGGAATGGAGTGATTTTTGCTGATAGTCAAAGATAAAGATRTGAATGTGTGTTCCTCTGCAGCGTTCCTATTTCATGACTCTGAAGACCATGTACACAGTTGGATACTGCACCTCCCTTGTGACGCTCTTCATAGCCTTAGTGATCCTGGCCTCTTTCAGGTGAGTGAGGCTGCTTGTTCAGTGAAATGGTTTTCCCTTACGCTTAATATCAGAGAGGATTCTCCAGCCAGAGGAACCCCAACTGCTTTGCAAATTGGTCTTGAGCCTGGAAGTCCTCCAGACCCAGATAGTCTGGGGGATTTAATATAGGGAACATTATAGAAACAAGTGTCCTGTGCAAGTGAAACAGAGAAATCCACCCAGGTCTGGGTAACTGGCAGCTACTTGACTTCAGGATGCTTCAGAATTGCAGGGGGAGCAGCTAGACCGAGCATGTCAGTGTGAAATCTCAATTTTTTTCTGGCCACATTATGGGCTTTTTTTTAGTACTTGCTTAGAGCAGATCTGATATTAGCTTTTTAGGGTCTTCTCTAGGCCATCTCTCTGTGGAAATGAATCAATCTTCCTCTTATAAGCAGGAAAATGGAATGTGTCACTTAATGTGTCACTCCAACATTAGCAAGCACTGAAACCTCGTGTTTACAGCAACAAGCTGTCCGTGTTTTTCTAGGAATCCARCTTCACAGACTCTCTCTCTTTCTTGGCACAGGCGGCTTCGCTGTACTAGGAACTACATCCACATGCATCTGTTTGTGTCGTTCATCCTGCGAGCCTCATCCAACTTCATCAAGGACGCCGTTCTCTTTTCCTCGGAAGACACCAGTTACTGTGGCGTGTACACGGTAATCCTCCCGCTGCCAGCTTCCCCACACCCCGCTTTCCAGACAGGATTTGAGATGGAGTTAGCATGCAGGGAAGGAAATGCGCATGCTAGACCTCTGTTCAACACAGCARCTTATGAGAGAGCAAAGGTAGACCCTTTCTCTCCCCTGTCACTTCACCCTACCCTGGACCAAGCCCTGGGTAGTGCTGCAGCTATTAGATCAACCCTGATTTCTTGTCCCTCACTTGCCAAGATTTATTAACCAGTATCCTATCTGCTAGAAAAAGAGATGGAAACAGAAGCACAAGCTAATTCTCCTCTGTTTCTCCAGGCTGGATGTAAGCTCACGATGGTCTTCTTTCAGTATTGCATCATGGCCAACTACAGCTGGCTTCTTGTGGAGGGGCTCTACCTCCACACGCTCCTGGTCATTTCTTTCTTCTCAGAAAGAAAGTTCCTCTGGTGGTTCATCGCTCTCGGATGGGGTACGATGGTCTCCTTTCAGTAAGAGTAATTGTTGGGTTGTTGTGCTTTCGAGGTGGATTTGTAACTAGCAGTAACTAGCTTTTCCAACCGTAGGTACCCCGACTGTGTTTGTGGTGGCATGGGCCATGGCCAGGCAATTCTATGAAAATATTGGGTAAGTTGGTCAGATGAGGGAGGGTTGGGCTCCATGCAGGAGCATGCAGCCCCTACATATGGGTCTGGGCTGCTCTGYGGGTTTCCTGCTCTCTATAATTGCTGGTGACCAAGCAAACCAAATGCCATTTAACTGTGGTGCAAGCCTGGGTCCCAGCATGGGCACATCCCCATGCTGGCARGGAACATCAATCCAGAAACCCCATCTGAAGAAGAATCTCAAATCCCTGCAGCATTTTCATGGGTGGGAGATGACTTCCAAGTACAAATCCAGCCCATGATCATGTTTCAACATCTGTGTTTGACTGTATGACCAGTGAAACTTGGCTCTTTTCACTCCTCCCTTTCAAAGTTTTGAGAACTGCCTGTACTTTAAAGGCAGAATACAATTTTGTGCAGTGTGGGTTGACAGCTTTCTTTCGTGGTTTTATTGAAATATAGCACCAGCTAGGAGGGAACAGGCAATAAAGTTTATAATAGAAGGGGTAGAGTTCTGTCTGAAGTGCAAAAGAGATTAAACCCTTTGAAAAGATGCCAGTGTTTTGGTAACTGAATGCACCTTCTCTMCTGTTTTTACAGGTGTTGGGACATTAACACTGATGCCAATACCTGGTGGATCATTAGAGGCCCTGTAGTTCTGTCTATTTTTGTAAGTCCTTCTGGAATAAGCACATTCAAACTGTATTTTCAAGTATGGCAAAGGCAGAGACCATATACTCATCATGCTTTAGAAGTGTGTTCGCGAGGTGATCTTCGCCCGAGCTGGTGTGACACACAAATTACTGCTCAAGCAACTTTGGCTCAGCAGGATTTAGTAAGTAAGCAATGCCCTGGGGCTAAGTTCACAAGGAAAGCTAGAGCGTCCTCCCAAGAAGCCAGARCCCGGAGAAGATCAGGTTTCCACATCCTGTTGATTTCCTAGGATTGGAACTGGCCTGTGGAAGCTTGTTTTGGACTGGTTCAAGGAAGGCTCCGGAGGAGAGGCAAATGGCCGCAGGTTTTGGTATTTCAGTACAAAAGCCTTTGTGTCTCCCAGTCACTGCCCCTCCTGGCAAAGCCAAACCCAGCTTGCCTTAACACGACTATTGACTTTTGTTTGTTTGCAGAACTGAGGGCAGCACAGGGGCTTCAAGCTCCAAGTGCTAGTGGAGCTCAGGGTACTGCGCTACAAGGCAGTAGYAATGTAAGGAATAATTCAGTACAAACAATCCTCAACACCAAGGGTTTCAGCTTCTGCTGGGCTGAAGCCTCTCCCTGGTGACAGTTGTTCCACCTGGTGTGATGCTCTGGGATAGGTTTCTCCATAGGGATTCATGTGAGGCCCAGGTACTCGCTAGCTACACTCAAGTAACCTGCTGACATCCCTAGCGAGAATGTGCAAGAGTTCATTGAGGTTTTCTTGTTCCAGTAGGACCCATTCTATTTGCAAGACACAAATCCCAGCTGTTCTGTGCTCTCTTGGTAACCTAAACAGCAGGGGTGTTGGGTTGAAGTTCTGCACCCCTTTACCACCATGCAGACCGTCATCCCCTGGGGCAAGCAGAAGACAACCACACCAGTGATTCAGAATCAACGTCAAGGCATCACAGCATTTATTTCTCTTAATGAAACAACACTTATTCTCCAGAAGCCAGACAGTGATATTCCAATTCCAGCCAGACCTGGAAGCTCTGCCAGATGAAAACCACAGCCTTAAATCATTTTTTGAGAGCCACCCACTATCCCTGTCTAAATTTACACGTAACACAGATCAGCCCTCGCTTTACTGCTCAGGGCAGGAGCGAGTCCTGCCTCTCCTGCTGCAGGAGGCTCTTCTCCAGCCCACAGGCACCGAGAGAAGCAAACAGTTAAACCTGCAGATCTCAGATCTTATCTCGCTATTCCTTGCAGCACGTAATCCTGAGCAGTTCAAAGGGCAGAAAATACACACTGATAAACTCCTTCGTGCTCTGGGACTAACCTTMCCCCACCGGCAGCTCATCCCAGTGGGAATGGTGGGAATCCCACCTCCCTTCTCCTGAGAGCTGTTCTGCAGTAAAGTGCCCTGTGCTACCCTGAAAACCCCAGAATCCCTATCCTGACCCTCCCCAAAACGTGAGATATTCCCTGTCCTTTGTGTCCTTCCTGTCCACCTGCAGCCCAGCTCCACAGCAGAAACTGCTACTGCCTCATCTTCCACCTGGTTTCCACCCTCAGAGAGAGGGGAAACAGAAAGGGAAGACCCGGTTAAACCCTCACCCCTTGCCATTTCTGACTGCTTTGCTCTCCCCCAGCAGCACAGCCTCTTTCAAGGGGGAACGGGCAGTATTTGCCATCTCACCTGCAGAGGGTCCCCCCAGACCAGAGCTAGGACTGATTTTCCTGGTGCATCTCATCTCTCCAGTGATTCACTCCCATAACAAGCCCTGGCAAACAGTGACTAGGACTGTGACACCTGCCAGCCACACATGCTGTTCTCTTCCTGTTGGTCCCTGCTGTTTTTTCCCCATTTCTTYTCCCTTTCAGATTAACTTCATTCTTTTTGTCAACATTTTAAGAATTTTGATGCGGAAGCTCAGCTCACCCGAAGGCAGGAGCGGGGATATCAACCAGTACAGGTAGGTTCTCCGCATGGCACCGTTCCTAATGCMGACTCCCCTTCCTACCTCTGCCTGTGCCGCTCCACAGCCGCTTTTCCCTGTGTTCCCATTGGCAGGAGACTCGCCAAGTCCACCCTCCTCCTCATCCCRCTCTTCGGGGTGCACTACATCATCTTCGCTTTTTTTCCTGAAGATGCAAGCAGCGGCACAGTGGAAATTCAGCTCTTTTTTGAATTGGCTCTTGGATCTTTCCAGGTAACATCTGCCATTGCGCTCTTTTCTTAAAATAAAAACTAAGGAAAGGAGCATGGCATGGGTATCCCACCCAAGAGGGCTGCCATGGGAAACCCAAGCTGCTCCATCTGCTTTGCAATAGCTCCTCTTAATTTTTAAGAAAGAATTGCAGTTCTGAATCCATGTTTTTTGTGGTTTCTCTGTCGCAGGGCTTCGTCGTGGCCGTGCTTTACTGCTTTCTGAACGGCGAGGTGAGTTCTGTGGACAGCACCTGCTTTTTTACAGCTCGTGCCCGCCTCAGGAAGCCTGGGATTTGTTCCCTGGGAGCAGGGTGTCCCAAAACCAATGCCCCGCACACAGTCACACCAAAAATCTACATAAGGTCCTATTAGCTCTCACCTCACACCTGCTTTCTCTGATTCTTGCAAGGGAGTTTATCCAAAGCTGCACGGAGTCCAGTTTGTTGGGATTTGTCATGTAAATCCCTGGGGCAGAGCTGGTTTCCATGCTTGCTGTATGGTAACTTGCTCTCCCAGAGCAGAGCTCGTGTTCTSAAATGCTGCTGAGGCTACAGGCGGGGGAAGCGCTTCCCAGGCCAGCGAGATCCTTGGATCTTTTGGAAGAAAAGGTTACTTTGAAAGAGAAGTGGGTTTGAAACGCTCTGAAAGGTGCTAGAACTTACCAAAAGAGGGTTTCATAAAAGGCTGTTTTGAACAGAAAATCTGCACTTTTCAGTCAGGATGTCCCGTATTTATAAATGAAATAAAAATTCTGGAAAAATCTAACCCAGACGCTCACCAAGGCCAGCTAATGTCTGTGAGCAGCTTTGACACCAATTAACGTTTCCAATAGAAAAACAGGTCAGCTGAACACTGTGCAGCAACAGGGGGCTGAACCCGAACCTGGCGGGGCGACGGGCTCTGCCCTCCCTGCCGGGCGGCTCCGGGCTCAGCCGAGTGCCCACCTGCCTTCCCGCCCAGGTCCAGCTGGAGGTGCAGCGCAAGTGGAGGCAGTGGCACCTGAGCAAGCGCCTGCGGCAGCCCCCGAGCACGTCGGGCAGCAGCGGCGCGAGCGGCCTCACGCAGGAGATGCACAGCGCGAGGGGAGTGGAGCAGCGCGCGCCGGCGCGGCACGCAGCGAGCGCGCTGTAGCCGGCGGCGGGCTGCTCGGGAAGCACATCCCGTCACCCGCGCAGCACCRGCGCTGTTTTGCAAGGCAGGATCAGCCAAAGCATCCTGCTCCTCTTTGGGTTTGTGGCTGCGGTCGTGTTTCTTTGCACACCAGTGTTTTTAAGCTGCTGTTCCTACCTTAGATGTGGCCTTTCGTCCTCCGCGTGGCTCTTCTCCAGCTTGTTTCGGGCTCAGCCAGGTGTGTGACTTTGTGGATGTTTTCTATTTCTTCTCCCGTCGAAGCTGCGGGGATACTCAGCTTTGCAAGGTGAAGGTTGCGCTCCAAACTTTAAGGCACCCTTAGGCTTGAAATGCAAAATTGGTTCACCCGTCAGGCTGACCGAGATTCAAAACGTGGCTGCTGGGGCAGCGCACACGGGAGCTGCTCGGCTCGGCTCCCTCCTCCCCCACGCTCATCCCTGCTCCGGCACAACGGCTGCTCGGAGCTTCCTTCCCTCTCCTGCCCCGACAGCAGAGACCACAGAAACAACAGTGGTCCAAGTTGGATCCATATTGGCTCTTTGAAACCATAGAAGAGCTATTGTAGCAAATCCCAAAGGTGGCCAAAACACCCTCGGTAAGGCGACACTTCCCTATTTTGTCTGTACATCTGAGATTTTGCCCAGCTGGTCTTTGCAGGGAAGCAGTGGAAGCCCTGGGGACATTTAAAGCTGAATTGAACTGGACACTTGAGAGCATTTTGTGAAAAAACACCACCCAGATGACAACAAAAAACCTCTCCCGAACCTGCACTGAACYGACCTGCGGGCTGGGAGAGGGTCTGCTCTGCCGCGGCTGTTTGAGGATTGTGTTACTCAAAGCCAATGGATCCTCCTGGCCTCTGAGGGGTTCCCTCGGTCCCTCTGTATTCAGCAAGTCAGATTTTTCCAAAAAGATCATGATCATTCAGCTAATTTTCTCTCTGGCCTTTGAAAGCTGAAGGAAAACCAAACAGGAGCAGGSAAACAACACGTCTGCTCCCCGTCTGAGAATTAAACATTTATCAGTGAGCTAAAGCAGCTGCTTGTTTCAAACCCGAGTGCCTTCTTCCTGCATTAATGAAGAAATATAGTCAAAGAGATCCAATAAGGTGTAATTAAGTAGCCCTGATGCAATTATTCGCCATCGCMGGGGCCCGGGGAAGAGCTGATTTTGGGAGCGTGGGGCACCCGGGTTTGCACCACAATCTGGGRTGAACTTGGGCAGGACCTTGGGCTTGGAAGTAAAAAACATGTGAATTTTCTTTCATTTCTCCATTTTTTTTTAATTACTCAGCTTTTAAGAGACATTAAATGACCTGGGACAGGCCAGGTCTATCCCACTGGAGCGGGAAAGGAAACCAGCTGCCGAGTGGTTTCCTTGGGGCTGTGCAAGCTAATCCAGGGGTGGGGACCGGCACCGAGGGGAAGCCGTCAGCACAGCGAGGTTAAAAGCGMGCGTTTCTGCACCCGTCCCGCGGGGCAAACGTGCGGAACTGGCGCCCGGAGGGGTTACACAAGCCCCACTTCCCCTTACATCCACAGCCCCGTATCTACGTGCGCACAGAGAGAATTGCGGTTCCCGTATTTTCAGAGGGAATTTATTTAGCCAGCCCCGGGAGCCTGGCTGGCACTTCACAACCTGCAGGAAGGGAACGGCTGCCMGCTGCCGCTACCCAAGCTGTTGTACGCCAGGACGTCTCCAAGAGAGGCAGCCCCGGTTTGCAGTATTTARCCACCAAAACGCCTCTGCCCTCAGATTCGGCGAGGCAGTCAAGCAGCACTAGACAAAGCCAGATAAAAAACATTTTAAAATAAGTATTTCCACTAGAGGGTTCATCCTCTGCCCCAACAAAAGGCCTCTTCAGCTAGCGGAGCACCCTCAACACGTCCTCAACAACCATGYCAAGCCTTGTGTGACCTCCATGGCCAACGGTCAAGCCCAGCGAGCGGGCAGGGACATGGCCTGGTCTCCCCACCTTCCCCTGCGCCAGGGCTTCAGGATTCAGTGTGCATGGAATTCTGGATGCCACCAAGGCGGCGCTTGGCGAGCTCCATTCCAGGTTTCTGGACAAGCCAGGGGCACCTAGGCCCTCGTCCCGCGTTGGGTGCAGCAGGGTCATCCCTAGAACAGGCTCGCTGGTCACTTAAGGCACTCTGCCAACCTCCAACATCCAAGTGCAGCCATTTGGGGCTGGACCTTGCGGACCGTCCGCAGTTCCGCTACAACCAGCGGTCCCCCTCGTGCTTTGAGCGGTGCAACCCAGCAGATCCAAAGCACCTTTAAGAAGGGATAYGATCACAGTGCAGTTTTCCAAAGGCAGGTTAAGGGCAATGTCCCAGAATTTGTCATCCTTGGGAGAAGGTCAGGAGGCTCTGACAGAGCCTCCAACATCCCAAGGGAGTTGGAGACACCAACTTGTGCACAAGAGCCCGAGTGTCTCTGACCTGAGCAAGCCTCATGTCTAGACCTGGCCTGAAACTGGATCTCAGACGACGCTCAGAAGYGTTAGAGCAGAGAGGCTGTGGAAAGGAGACCGTCCTCGTGCAGGGAGCGAGTYGGGGTTCAGCAGGACCCGTCACTCCTCAGCCTGGCTGCTGCGGCGCTTTCGTGGCTGGTGAAAACAGCATCAAAGTCGTAGCACATTAAACAAACACTTGCTAYCAGCTATAAGAACCACAGAGACGAGGCACATGTGAATATATTCCTTAAAACTAAAACCACAAGGAGTTTCACCARCAGGTACAAAACAGGCACTGGATCGAGGGGCTCTGGGCATCCCGAGGACACCCCGATGGGCTGGCAGGGAGGCAGCTCCGGAGCAGCCAGTCAGAGATTTAAAACCTGCAGCGACCGTGGAGATCCCGTCACGGGGCAGGTCTCAGCTCTGGGGCTGCTCCCACCGGCTGCCCCGGGAAGCGCAGGGCCTCCCCTCGTCCTCCCGTTGTGCACGGGCTGCAGGGCAGAGCAGCACAGAAACCCTCTCCGTGCCCGCTCCGGAGTGCGACGAGACGCGGCGTCCGTCCCGAGCTCCGAGGGGCTCCCTGCTCTCCCAGGCCAAGCGGCGCAGCCCRCGCGCGGCACCTAGATCTTCCCCAGGCGGCTCCCTGGGGACGTGAGGCTGTTGATGTGGAGGCCGCTGATCCCATTGAGGAAGAAGAGGAAGGCAGCGATGAACTCGCACCAGTAGGTCAGTGAGAAGCCTGTGAGGGTGATGTGTTCCCTCAGGAGGACGGAGAAGCTCAGGACGCCAGTGGATGACAGCAAGAAGGAGACGAGGATGAGGACGGAGCCCAGCGACCACTTGCGCCTCGAGTTGGCGTCTTCGCACACCTGGGAGACCATGAGGAGCTCCAGGCCGAAAATGGCCACGACGACGGCGAAAGCCACGAGGCTCCTGATGAGGATCATGCCCACGTTGATGCCCTCCACGCCGGCCAGGCGCAGGTCGGTGACGCACCTCAGGGCGCTGCCGTTGCCCACGCTGCAGAAGTGCCAGAGGCCGAAGAGGCGCCGGCGCGCGAAGAGCCAGCGGCCGTCGCACACRGCGATGGAGGAGAGCACCACGGCCACGGCCACGCACAGGATGATGAGGCTGCGCACGAGCGCCTCGAAGAAGGGTCTCGGCGGCGGCCGCCGCGCCAGCAGCCGCTGCGCCTGGCGGGAGAGCGGTGCGGGGCAGAGCGTTAGGGGGCCTTTGGCCCGCCCGGGACAGCATCAGGGGACGGGGTGAGCGGGACAACATTGGCACTCGGGGACGTCTAGGGGCAGTGGGTGAAGCCCAGCACAGACCCCCCCCAAGCTCCCTGCGACCCTTCTGCCATGGCCCCGGGATCATCCTGCACCCCCAGGCACCACCCGGCCCTCCGAACCACCCCCTCAGCCACGCGCCCCCTCCAAGGCCGTGCAAACATCCCCTGTCCGGGCCGTGCACCCCCCGGGCCGTGCAAAGACCCCCCGGCAGCACCCGAGCCCCCCGCCCCGCCGTTACCTGCGCCCCCAGGGCGCTCATGGTGCCGCGGGCGCCGTGCGCAGAGGCGGGAGCGGCGGCGGCCGCGGCGCTTTATGGCCCCGCCGGGGCCGCCCCCTCGGGCCGGGCCGGGCCGGGCCGTCCCCCCGCGGCTGAGTCAGCAGCGCGGCGGCGCCGCGGGGCCTCTCGCGGGCGTCTCCATCCGCCGCGCTCGGAACGGCGCCCGCGGCGGCGCGGGCCGCCCTGGCCGGGGTCTGGAGCGGCCTGTGGCGGTTTCCCTCTCGCGCCGCCTCGCCTCCTGCACCAGCCCGGCGGACCGYGCAGCGCCTGTGAGCCCCAAGGGCCTCGCGGCCGTCCCTGCCGCGGTGCTCGGGCTGCCGCGACGCGTTTCCCTTCCACAAAGTGCCAGGTGTCAGGGCATTTATATCGATTTTCGGCCCRGAGCCGCCGGCGCCCGCGTTGCACGGGGAGAACGAACAGAGCCCCGCGCAGCCACAACGAGGCGGCCCCTGTGCCGGGAGGCGCGCGTGGGACGGGGAAGCACGCGAGGCACCCGAACGACTTCAGCAACAGGGTGATTTCCTTCTCAGTGAGGCCGTTTCGCTGCTCCCGGGGCCGCCGGGCGTGTAAATCTCTGCAGAACGAGGAACCGAGCGGTTGTTTGGAGACCGAAACGGCTCCGGAGCCAGCTCCTCCCGGGGCTGTTCCGTGCAGCCAGGCTGGTTCCTTGAGGAACGGACGGGGCTGCAGCGCTGCGTCTGCATCGCTTTCCATCACCTCGCCCGTAAACCGACCCTGGCATTAAGGTTTTGTATTTAATTTAGCTTTTCCAAATGTGAAGCATATACGATAAAATCAGAGCCTTTAATGTCCTTGATTTCAGAGTGTAGCAGAACTGCTGCTGCTTGGCTTGAAGTACCTCATGCTAAATAAGATTGGATTTCTAAGCATTTCATCCATCCTTTGAAGATGTAGGACCTCCATCTTCTCCAAACACATATTTATTTTCATTATCTCCATATATATATATAAATCTGTCTTCTCAAAAATAATGAAATTGCTAGAAGATAAATTGTGAAAAAAACACCTCAAGATTACTATTAGGGGAAAATTAATTCCTCTTTTCTCATTTTTTTTAAACCTACCTCAAAACAACAGAAAGGACCTTTAATGAACTTCGAGGGTATTACTAGTTCAGCTGTGTCAATCTGGAATAGTTGGTATCCTGCCACTGATTAAATGGTTGTTTCACATCCTGTCCCTGGAGAGGGCTTTTTTTTCAGGGAAATGTGTCCTTAAATAGCAGCAGATATCACAGACTGCTATAAAATATGAGAAGAGGTTAATCTGGCCAATTTAAAATAAGGAAGTTGAACGSCGAGGCGTCTTCCAGCCGCAGGGAGCGCAGGCGCCCGGCGAGCGCTGGAGCCTGCTGGCAGCTTAGGAAATAGTTAAGCRAGTCCTGCTTTGAGGTGGAGCTGTGGGTACCAGGTTCAGGTAAAGGCTGAGCATTAAAAAAATCACAATTTCTACCCCTGAGACTATAAACCCAAACTGTGATGCACTGGAAATACAAAAACGACGGGATCTGGCATGATACTGGCTTGTGCAACAGAAAGGAGCTGTTCCTGCTTCTCCTAAATACACTCTGCAGAATGGGGCTTTCCAGCCTTCAAGTTGCTTACGTCCATAAAYGCATTTGTCTGTTGAGAAAAATCCTTTCTGATCATGCTTTTAAACATGGTTCTTGGAAGAGCAAGCAGRGCTGCTGGGCATTGAAATCTTCATGTTAGGTTCCTATTTCAGAACCTCTTAGCGGATGGAGGTTGTCCTGATCTCAGGAGACCTCCAGTTCGTTGTGAGCTGATGCTTCAGGAGATGCCCAAGGTCTCCATGAAGGGCAAAATGGTTTTCTGTGTATCTGCCCAAAAAAGTGAGAACACAGAATATTCAGGAGGAAAGAGCTGGGGRCGGTAGTCTGGTGCCACTGCTCTTTTGTGGTGCATTGCTATCTGGAAAAGCAAGCTCAAGCCGTGGTGCTCTGCTCCGGCTGCGTGCAGCCTAGCTCGGCTAAAACGGAGCTTCTGGAGTTGGGGTGACAAGCGTCGAGTTGCTGCAGGCTGCTGAGCCAGGCGGAGCGACACCGGGGTGGGAGCTGGGGCACCCGGGCGAGGAGCACGGTGCCGACGGGCCCCTTGTTGCACGCGCTGGAGCTCGCGGCCGTCCTGCCGGGAGCAGCGGCAGCCGAGCGAGCACGTGGCAGAGCTCCGGGGCCACATGGTTGCTCTTGGCCTCCAGCGCAGACACCTTTCCCAGGCCACGGGAGCCCTCTGGGCTCCGAGGGTCGGGAGCTGCCGTTTSGACCTAGCTAGGAACGTGCAGCCTCCCTCCAAATCTTGCTGTGCATCTTCAGAGACCTCGTGCCAGCCACTCGCTCGTTCTGTTTTGGATCCAGTTTTTTACGGACCTCTGGAAATAGTCGGGCAGGCTCAGGATGAACCTGCAAAATATTTGCACATGTTCTTCACAGCTGAAATTGGTGGTTTGCAATACATTTGAGAGAAAAGAGAACTCCAGCCCTTTTACCACTAAAAACAAAAGGGTTCACATTTCAGTACAACGCAAGCTGATGCACTGGGGGGAGGAATCAGATATTTGGGTTCTCAGTTGCTTTGTTTTTTTTATCTCAGATCAATGCAAATACCAGTGTCAAAAATACCAGTGTCAAAAATACCAGTGTTAAATACTAGTGTTAATACCCACTACGTTAACTAGGGAGCGTAAGCTTAAGATTCAAAACTGTTTCAAGTAATTTTAAGAGCAGATGGCACTGTAGCCTTGTGGGGAACAAGAAAATGAGTATCTTATATATGTCTCTGCGTAGTCTCAGCATTTCTGCATACACTTCTCCCTGTAATTCTGAATAYGATAGTGTTATTTAAGTGTTGTCAGTCAGCAGTCATAGCTGTCTTTCTGAAAACCTCAGACCACTCTTAGTTACGGAGCTGATGAAGATAAACAGGAGCGAATCCCAGGCTTCCATCTGTGCTCTTATCACGTCAGAGACCTCATTAGATCAGGGTGCGGGTAGCCTTTATCCTGTTGCAGAGGTAAAAGCCTCAAGCTGCTTAGTGCAACCGATGCCTTTCCCTGCTCCTCTGCACTGGCAGGTGGAGACAAACAAGGTGTCACCTTGGCCATCTTATCTCAGAAATATGATTTTTTATTCTTTCCAGGGTGTGGAATGACAAGCTTGAGGCAAGTCTTGCAAATAGAGAAGAAACACATGACTTAATAAAGGGCTTTGCAGAGAGATGACGATTCCCCCTTTTGTCAGAACTTTGGACTCATCTTAAGGCACTTCAGTGCAGCAGCAGTATATTACAGCTAAAACAATCCATTCTAGAACAAGGATTAGAAGGGATCTGTGAGTCACTGATTCCACTTCCAKGCTGGTTTTCCCATCACCTCTTTCWTAAAGTTAGCGAGCTCCAGGAATTTTGACCAGAACTGCAAGCAGCCCTAGGATCTTTAGGAAGACTTTATCATATCCTCAGCCCATGCGTATTAATTATACTGTGTTTACATACAGTAGCTCTAGTAGTCTAGGTATTTTTCTTTTCTAAGTATAGGAAAGATTCAAATGCAATTACAGGCAGGACATGCTAAATGAATTTGAAGAAGGCTCTGTGCCTCTACAGGTCCTCCTAGCATGACACAGGATTGCTCTAACACTACACTGCATGGCAYGATGGTTGTTAAAAGATGAATCAGCACTAGTGTTACTGCACCCAACCTTGAAGGCAAATGGACCAGGAGTAGGAGCAGCTCGATGTCCAGAAGCCGTAGGTGTAAGTGGGAAAGTTAAAACAGGCTGCTGCACCCAACCTCCACCCAAGAGCTCTATTGCAGAATAACGCAGGCTGGGCTTAACTTGGTGTAGGTGCTGGTTCTGGAGGGAATATGCACACATCATTTTATAATGCTGGAGACYAGCTGTGAAAAAATAAATGCCTAGGTCTTATTCGCACTTCATCTTGCCAGATGAAGATTGGCAMACTGAAAGATCAGTTATCTTGTCTYACCTCTGAGTAGTTTGAAAAATTTGATAGACTACATAACCCTTTCTGGGTTGGTTTTAGTTAGCATTGAGCATTGCAGTACTAAGAATCTAAGSTGAAATGCATTTTTTTTGATTCTTCTCGCCATGCATAACTCAAGATAGCCCAGATGTCTGGTCACCCCAAACTAATGTTGCTCAATATTGTTGGCTCTGGACTGAGCAGACAAGTGCCTATAAATTACAAATGCAATTGTCATTTAAGCTGTCAAATCAAATAAGTTCAAAGGTTAAAATAATACCTGTATTGTAAAACAGGGACATTCCAGATTAGGTTTGAAAAACTTTGACAGAAAGAGTCACCCTTGGAGGGCCTTTCAGTAAAGCAGAAGGCTTAACTTCAAGGTTGCTAATCTATTATTGGCCTTAATCAGCATGCTGATACAGTGCTGTTTGTTAAATCTGCACTTGGAGTGTTGCACACTCACATGTYTTCAGTAACGCAAGGAAAAAAAAAMCAAAAAAAAAWRRAAAAAAACTATCCCTTTTATAGCTTATCTCTAATTGCCCTGGGAGCCATTCAAGTAATTCCTCTGCGCAAGAGCTAATGGTAGAAGAGAGATAGACAGAACTCTGTCTTATCATGTGCATGGCAATGTTATTGGCCTATCCAAAGTCCAGGTTGTGCTCTGCACGCTCTGCAGACTCAGCAGGCCAGACGCAGTGCTGCTCGGCAGCCAGGCTCGCCTCGGAGCAYGACTTCGTCCCTCCGCAAACGCCACTACAGGGCCCTGCTGCCCTCCTTTCTTTGACCTCATACAGAGGAAAGAGCAGCTCCCTGAACGGGTGTCAGAACAACCCCCTACACTTTTTGCAGTGCTATCCCAGCCATCGAAAGCTTCTGTTCTTCAAGAGCATCTTATTACAAACACAGCAACTGCTCTCCAGTTGTGTTCTGGTTTGAGACCTGCTGCTTCTGTTTCAAACCTCAAGAACAGGCTGTATATCTTAATTGTTATTTATTTTTACCACTCTATTAGTTTAACAACAGCTATTACCTCTAGCTGCAAACCTGCTTGTCAGTTTCTTTAAGCTCTCCTTGGTCCTTCATTACTACTGCTAGTGCGTTATTTATGCAGCCCAGGGGCCCAGGTTTCCAGGGGTTCTGCAGGAAGTCGGCTGCATTTTCTGAACAAACAACGCAAGCCTTTGAGACACTCACCCTGCTGCTTAACAACCAGTCCACTCGATCAGCTCACAGCCTTTTCAGTGGTTTTGCAGTGTTTCTGAGGAGAGAAAGAGCATATAAGAGGCCAGTTTACCAATCACATCAAGTAAGTGCTGATTCACTAATAAAAACAGTGATACTTTTCTAAAAAAGATGAAACTGCAAGCAGGAATATGTTACTGTAGTAARAATAAAGCACCTAAACACAAATAGACACGGTAGAGGCTGGTAAACAACATTACTCGTAAATACAAGGTAACGTTTAAAAACTTGGCCTAGACCCAAGTCCTCTCTGGAATAAGCACCATATATATGGTGACTSCTCCCTAATGCCTGGCAGGTGTAAGAAAAGAGAATAGCAATATTGGAATTGCATAATCTCACAGGGAGCCTAAATTCTGTTGTTTTAACAGTCAATAATCCTGAAAAAGCAAAGTATCTGTTTTGACAGCATGCTGGCAAAATGCTGCATGCTCATGGGAGGTAAGCTTTCAGTAAATAGGAGCTGAAGGGGAAGCATTTGCTAGTACAAGTTACATTCTGCTGCAAGTCAGTCATATCCCCCAAGGATAAGCAGCTTCACAGAACACAGCTGTGAAATTCCGGGCTGACAAAGAGCTAAAAACATTTTGCCAACTGCTCACAGCTCTGTTTTGCAGGATAAACATACTTAATGCTTCATATCAAGCGACTAACAGAGGATGCGAGGAGAAAAGAGGTGTTTATGTTACTTACATAAAAGAACAAAAAAACAAAAGGAATAAGCAACCTTTTCCCTTGTAAGGGCAAGGAACAAACCCTTCTTTGTTCAACCTCCCATTAAAATGTGTTGGAGTAATCAGATCCAAGAGCTTTTTTGATTAAGTTTAGCAGAGRTGGGAGGCTGTAGCTTTTGAAAAGAACAGAGATCAAATCATATCCCCCTTACCAGTGGTATAAGATAATACAAGTTATGTACAGTACAGTGTGATAACAGTAGTAGAGAAGTATGTATTTAGCTAGTGAGATAATAACTTTCATAGCCATGTATTTAAAGAAATTAATTGCTTAGCTGAGGGCAACTTGATCTGAAGGCTTCATCCATTGAGATACCTAACCATATAGCAGGAGCTGAAATGCCCAATTCCTACATAGAGCTGTGACTGTTCTCTTAAGCTCTATCATGCAATATTTCAAGGTTTTTGAAAGAAAAGATTCTCCTTTCAGCATGTTGTAATACAGTAGATTTGGCAGCCAGGAATAACTAAAGGTTCAATGGAGAACAATCCTCTACAGAAGAATGCTTTTTACAGTGATGAGCAGCAAAAGTTAACTTCCCATTTCAACAGCATCCTAAGAGCTAAATGAGTCCATACCTGGTTTACCTGTCCCTGTAGGTGCACTATATACAATGGCTCTGGTAATTGCTGGTGCTCTACAATTACAGGCAATAAAGTATCAGGGACACAAACTGCTCAGTTTGCCACAGATTCTCTTCTTTCCCAGGGAGTGTTTTGCCTTCATTTGCTGACTAACTGCCTTATCTCCAGAACCTCCAGTGCTGCTGAGGGACACCAACTTCCAGATACCTTTTGCAGAGTACACCTTGGTGATCCTTCAACGAGTCYTTGAAAGCCCCAGGCAACAAATATCCAGCATCTCCTTCCTAGCACACATGGCATCAGACCTAGCCCTTAAGCTCTGGCATTCCCGGGCTGCCATTTATCTCTGTGACAAGAAGGCAGAGTGAGGTCAGTCGTCACCAGTTTGGTTTTGGGCCATGTTGGCTACATGCAGGTTGCCGGGTCCCCCTAGTGGCACCACAACCARACAGGCTGGTACCAACTCTGGCTTTCAGCCTTGGAAAGAAAAGACATGGGCTGCACTTCAGCAGCCAAGGGAGGCATCTCCTTGTTGGAAATSGGTGCAAGTGCCAAACGATCCGAGGGATGACCACCACAACAGCCAAAGTACCAAAAGCACTTTAATGAGTTCCATATCATTTCAYTTACAGGACGAAGTCGTTACATGTCAGTATATTAGGCAGGTAYGCAATTTCTACCGCACTATAGGCATTATGAAAACTGATTACAGTACACTAGGTACTTAAAGTTACCCTCAGTGATAAGTTTTCCACAGTATTAGAGATAAGGCATATCGCAATTGTAAAAACAGTTGCTATATCCAGGCCCTAGATGCCATATTTGCCCTTCAGTTCTTCCACTTTTGCTACATAGGCCTTCATTGCATCTTCTTTGGACATCCCTGAAAGACACAACACAGGAGGCAGTCAGAAGAGATCCAGCAGCCCAGCCCTCTCCTGCCAGCTCCCCTCAAGCAGCTCTTCCCCAAACAGGCTCTCTGTGCTTTCAGGGACACCCAGGCCACCAAGTCTTGCAACATCTTTGTGTCACAAGCTCATCTGTCACAAGCTTTGTTCACTAGGTCTGTATTTTCTGCTGGTTCGTTCCCTAACACATCTAGGCGAACAAAGACCCCAAACCAATGCCACCAGGAATGCAATAGCATGAGGTAATGGTGAAGACTTTTTATTTAGGCTGAGCAAATCCAGTGATGCACACACTCACTCATCCATCCAACATGCAGATTTCACACAGAGCCTGAGCATCTGTAGGTACRTGCAGYCTATTGGTCGCTTGCACAAACATAYGACTTTGCTGCCACCTTATGAACAGTTGTGCTGGCTACTCAGAGGCCCAATACTTTTCAGTCATGACTCTGCTTTTATATCCAGGCTGATTTACATAGACACTTACACGTTATTATTATTAAAGAAACAACTTTCTGCAACATCACTTTCCACAGGGCACCTGTTTTATTTTTCTCTCAGAAATCATGACATAAAAATCACTAACCAAGTCTTGTCTTCCATTGAAACTGTCCCTACTGTGGCCAGATAGCAGGAAACTGGTGGGCAGATCAGTGCAGCAGCCACCAGAGAGCTGGCAGGCAACACAGAAACTTCCTGCTTAAGCACTTACTTTTTGGCCTGTCATTCTGCATCTGTGATATTTCTCGCTTGCCTGAGCCCTTCCTAAAAGTACCTTTCTCTAGCATATGGTTATTTCAGATTGCAGTTCCTTAGGCATTAAGCTGTCTTACTCRTGCAAACTACAACTTCCTGCTCTACCATTTAGCTGTATGCAGACAGACAGCAAGAAAGCTACAGTGTTGCTTGGCTATGAATCTTGTATTAAAGTTTTGAACAAATGTGATCAGCAGCCACAAGAAATACACTCTACATCAAGGTCAGATCTGCATAGACAGCAACAGAACAGTCTATTATTTGTATTTAGTCCATTCAGTACTACAGGAAAGCTATTCAAGGAGCTCAGACTGCATTTTGGTGCAGTTCCAATTCTTGTCTTACATGGTATTTTACAGTGYAACACGCTTCATGCTCAACTACCTCACATTTTCCCCCTACCCCGCTATTTTTTGAGCAGGCTCTTACCTTTCAACGCACTCCAGGCATCCCACTTTGCTTTGCCTTTGAAGTCAAGCATGCCAGGACGCTCTGAGAGAGGATTAACAGCAGAATTAGTTTGTGAGGCTGGGCTATAGATAACATCTAGCCCCTTYCCGAAAACTCTTCTGCTCTTAACCACGACAGACTACGATGATCCACCACTGCAGACATCTGCATTAACTTGCAGAGAGGAGATCAGGCTGCAGTGCTATCGGCTGTGACAGAGGTTATTCCCTGCTGAGTCCCTTAAGACAAAAGCATTTGAACAAAAGAGCACCAGAGTCTCTTTGTTTATGGCTGTACTTTCTGAAGGGACTTCTCTAGCATGACCACTACCCAACTGGAGGAAAACAGCTCTGAAGTAGAGCAGAAATCCCCCTGCCCAMGGTCCATAACCTACAAAGACATGAAATCCGAAGTACTAGTTCTAAATACAGCTTTAAAACTCATTATCCTCAAGTTAACAGTATTTTAATGTAGTTTTCCTGGTGCTTTACCATCCTAGTGGTATAAGCACTGAATTATGGCTTACTTCATTATAGGCCAGGGTTAGTTGCAACCAAAAAGAGTGGAAAAAAAAAGAGGGAGTTAGATATAAATGAACATGCACATTTACATTTTTCATGTAAATTCACCAGTTTGCTATCCCACTAAATGCAATCCCTTTAGATTGCCAGTTAAAGGGACTGGACAGTAGTGGGTACACGAGCCTTTGCACTGCTCACATGGCAGCGTGACCTTACGAGCTAGTTGGCAGCTTCCCTCTTCCTATTACAGAGATTGCTCTTCTGGCCAACTCCTGCTATCTGCTGCCTCACAATAATACAGGGCACAGACTTACATTGCCAGGACATGCCTCTTCCTGCTCTGGGTTCAACCTACACCCAGCACATTAACCACTAGCAGGGTAAGGARGCCAGCACTCCAAGTGAAGGACCTTTCTCCTTGCTGAACCTARTTACTGCAGTGCTCCACAAGGTCAATGAAGACGAGGTCCATTCTCAGTATTATTCACAGTCTGAGCTGCAGGAGACAGAAGCAAAGCAGGAGGTGGAGCACAACAGACCTGGCAGTGTCTCACCTAGAGAGATTTTACTACAAGCCTTCACAAACATGATAGCTAATCGCACCTCTGCTGGAAGCTTTTCCTGTTTTACATACACTTGTGTTGTCTTCTTCCTCTTTGGGCTTCCAAATCTATTTTTAGCTGCAGATCTTGCTACTCCTCAGCTSCACATTTGGGGCCACACACTTGTACTTTGCCTTGCCAGTTAAACCTGTGTAACCAATAAGTGTTGGAATATCAGCAATAAACCTCGCCCTGGGCAGCTCCTCACCCATAAAGGGCTCCAAAATCCCCTTGCGCAAAGGCTTCCCCAGGCTCCTCGTGGGGATTTGTTGCCCCAGAGTTAAGCCCACGTTGCACCAAATGCTACGCGGAGCAGTCAGGCCGGCTCAGGGCCCCGTGGCGCTCACCCGTGTTCACGTCGCCCACCGTGGCCTGCTTGTAGTGGCTGTACACGTCGAGCATCTCCTGGTCGCTGGGCTGCGACTTGAGCTGCTTCACCTCCTCCGCCGCCTTCTCGAACGCGGCCTACGGGGCGGCGAGCGGCGCAATGAGCCCCCACGGCCGCCGAGCCCCCACGGCCGCCGAGCCCCCACGGCCGCCGAGCCCCACTCCGCCTCTCCCGCCGCTGAGCCCGAGCCCCAGCCCCCGATGCCCCTCAGGCCCCCCCCGGGCTCGCCCCAAACCCCCAGCACCACCTGAGCCATCCCTGCCGCTACCGCCACCTCACGTCGACTGCGCCGGCCCCGCCGCCTCGCCCGTGGCCAGAGCGCTCGCCGACCAATCGCGGCGCTCAGCGCGGCCTCCCGCCAATCGGCGCCTCGCGGGCGGCGAGGAAGGGCGGCCTGAAGGACCAATAGGAAGGCGACGCGGGAGAGAGGCGGGCTGGGGAGGGGGGCATGAGGCGAGAGGTGAGAGCCGCCTGGCGGGAGGGGGCGGGCGGGAACAGCGGCGTGGATTGGAGGAGGGGGAAGAGGCGGGGCCAAGGCGCCCCTCAAGCCAATCCCGCGTCCAGGCGGGCGGGGAGGGGAAGGGCTTAGTGGGCGGAGCTACACGGGACGGGGCACACCCGGAAGTGCCGGCCGGCGCGGTTGCTGTAAGGCTGGGGGCCGTTAACGGCTCCCTGATGGGCGGGGCCAGGGGAGGGGTAGGTTACGGTGAGGGGGAGCGCGTGGAGGGTTTTTGTGTAAAACAAAACAAAAAAGGGGAGGGGGGCATAAAAAAATAGAAAAGAAGCAAAGGAAGGGCTGTAGGGGAGAGGGAGAGGCATTTTTCAGGTGTTTTTACTTTCTATAGTATATTAAAAATATCTTGGTTCATGTTTCCTTGTAGAGGAAATTGTTACATGTCAGGAAGAATTTTTAGTCCCTTAAAATCACAGAGGCCTCTTTGTATCTCTCYGTGTGTCTTTTTGCCTGTTTCTGTRAACAGTTTGGTGCTGTGGTCTGTGCCGAGACATTGTAATCAATGGAAAGTTGATAGGGGCTGTTTGGTGTTTAGTATCAACAGTATCCTAGGCAGCCCTGTTTGTTTTGAGATCCTGCTCTCACTCCTGTAGGCATATTAAAAGGAAAGGCCTGAAAAACGTGCCCCTGTTTAACACATGATCTTTTAACCTTTGAGTGAGTCTGCCTGTACCTTGCTTTCCAGCTGGAGTCATACATAGAGAGTAGTSAGTAATTGCACTCTTTAATGTTTTCCAGGTTATTCGCAGTTAATTCTCATGTCAGCCGAAAGCTCAACCATTACTGTTCGTCTTGTTCGCTCCTTTGAGCACCGGAATTTCAGGCCCGTGGTGTATCATGGCGTTAACTTGGATCAGACAGTAAAGCAGTTCATCACGTTTGTGCAGAAGGGTAAGGGGTTGCACCCATAGATGTTTCCTTCAGTCCCATATGTTGATGTCTCTGCCAGAGAAAATGGCAGGGAATGGGAATTGGAATACCCTATGGCTTTGCTGGAAAGGCCTGATCTGAATTTGGCATCCTGTATGTAATCACTTCTCTCTGATAAGAGGACTGGTGTTTCTGAGAGCTTCTATGGCCCGAGCCATGTCTGCATTTGTGTATGCCCTGCTTCTCCTGCCCAGATCCTCATGTTTAGTTGAAACAAGGCAAGGGCTGTGTTTGGCTCAGTGCCTCAYGCCTCTTGGGCAATGCTGTCGGGCAGCTGCTCAGGAGTTAGCAGGGGAAAGCTAATAGAATTTAGAGAGCCCTTGATGCTTAGGAACTGCATCAAGATGCACTGAGTTGGAACTAAACGCTGGTGGTGTGTTTTTTTGTTTTGTTTTGTTTTTTTTTTTGTAAAAAGAAGGAGGATCTTGAAAAATTGTTTTTGGCCTSTGAAGCCTCACAAAGCATGTTTTTCTACTGAGTATCTCTCTCATCTTGAGCTTTGTGGCGCAATGTGCCTCAGCCACGAACCTCAACTTTTAGAAGCAGGGAGTATTGCAACAGGTTAATTAAAGTAGAGCGGCCCACGCAGCTGCAGAGCAGGTGGGATGTCACACTAGACTTGCAGATGTGCTCTGTGTACCTGAATGGGGGCATTCAGAAGTGCAGAGCGGTTTGACWCTCTGCATGATGTCAGCTTAAGCAAGTCTTGAACTGCTACAGTGAATCACATTTGAGCAACTTCTAGGACATTGSCCTGGGCCTCAGAGCTGTATTCTGTTTTGTGCATTTTTTCACACTGTCACACAGATGGCACAGCTTCTGTTTTGAAGAACACCRTGAAAAACACTGCTAAGGAGCTTGCTTTTGATGTGTGCAGTATTGCAGCTTTCTGTTACTTGAGACAAAGCTAGTGTTTGAGGCAGGCTTTTTGGAACATCATTCAACACGCTGATACAGCTGTGCTTGCTTTGAAAACAGTGTTCTTTCTTTTCCTGTAACCTGTTTRGAAGGGAGAATTTGAGATAAATTTTAAGCTACTGATGAGAGATTGGTTTCAGGCTCGATGCTGAGCGCTCCAGAAGTGCCTCAGCCTTCCAAGGCCCAGGATAAATCCCTGGATGTTACTTGCATCACTGGCACCAGAGAGAATGTCAGTGTTCTTGCAGCTGGTCAGGGGCTCTGCCCTGCATGCTGCTAAAGATCCATTTTCTGCAATTTGTCCTCCTTTTGATGACTGTGTAAAACAGCCACAAAACCACGTCTGTGTTTACAGATCAGTCCAGTTATGAATAACTGTCATTGGGGTGCTGTTTGTATAACGCAATRTGAGATGCTGGACTTCAGACTATAAAACCCATTACTGGGATGTTCTTGCCAGATTTCTGGAGGGTCAGAACCACATGACCGTGTCCTGATTGCAGTTACAGTCCTCATGGGCAGTTAGGTTGAGTGGGACTGCACAGTCAAGGGAATTTAGGTTGATCTGCAATAACTGCAGTATCAGATCAAAGGTTGTGTTTGTCTTTGGTGCTCTGTGAGAACTTTAATTGCAATAGTAGATTGAGATATGGTAACACACACACAAAGACCAGTAGTTTAAGGCTAGCTAGCTAAGAGAAATTACAACAAAATAATAAAGGCAAACAGGTAGTATCATAATTCTGGTCAAAATAATGATAAACTCACCTATTGAATAATTCTGAGATGGGGTAATAACCCTAGCGAGGTGTGTGGCTATATCCAGAGCCACAGGTACTGGGCAAGCTTCTAGGAACCAACTTGTGGTTTCTTTAGGGGAGCAACCTGGACTAGCTGATGGGCTCAGGGAACAGCTTCCCTGGTTGCAGTTTTATTTGTTAAGTCCCATAAACACTATCTGCATTCATCAGTYTGCTATCACCTTGTTACATCTTCTGGAGCATTTTTCCCTCCCCTCCCCTTGCATGGGGAAGCTTTTTTTTTTTTTTTGGGACAGTGCATGGCTGTCATTAAATGCAATATTAGCTTAATGTTGCATTACAAATGCTCAAACAAGTCTTTTATTTTGATGTGACAGTTGAGAAAGCAGGCATTGGACTCCTGTGTATTATTGAGGCTGGGGAGGGAGAGAGAGAGCTTTGTTTTAACATGATGCTTTTATTTTCAGATGTGCCTTCAAGAACAGGACTCCCTCTTCCTTTTAAAAATTACAAGTATGGTRGGTATGGAGTTTTCCTATTTTATTTTTTCTGCATACACACAGTTTAGAAGACAACTAGAATTCTAGTATCTTCATGACACATGCACTGCCTGCCTGGATTTGTGATTCTGTGTCCTACACTTGTAGCGGAGGTTGTGCCACTGGGATAATACTGAAAACCCTGGCCATTATTTTGAACTTTTTTATTGAGCTTTGAAATAGGCTGCAAATTATGCATTCTTTGCTAGCTGGCATTGGTGGATTTTTGGTATTAATTTTTCATTGCTTTTGTAAGTGCCTTTTAACTCTGCTCTCCAAGTGCTACAGAGCACTTGTGACCTYAGATGCTTTGAAATCACACTTCTCTTTGTGTTTATGTATTTTAGTATCTATTTACTAATTGTGAGGCCAGAAACGATGGCAAAGAAGATGCTGAAGGCAGTAAAYGGAAGATACTTAAGACTGCGATACTTAAATAATTAACCTAATATGAGAGGAGGAGGAGAGCAACGCTCGGATTAAATAGGAAAGCTCTTAAATGCACGTTGACAGAATGAAGTAGCCTGATGTAGAAGTTGGACTGAATTTATCTTTTGGCATAAAGCCATGTGAATATTTGCTTTGGATGAAGCTTGGATTGAACAGGTGCGGTTCATCCTGCTTGAGACAAAATATGTTTTTTAGATAAACAAAATGTATTCCTTTTGTGGAATTTGGCAACTTGGATGGCCTAAAATTGGCTATTCTCAAAGTTTGCTGCACTCTGCAGCACTCTGAAGTGCTCTGAGCAAACTCATTCTGGAGTTTGCTACAAGTGATCTTCTGTCTCCCAAGATTTTGGTGAAGTCAGTGAGCTCCTTCCTCCACAGTGGCTCAGAGAATTGAATGAGGAGCCTATTTAAAAATAAAAGTCAATTATCTCATTCTATGTTCATGATACTTACGAACCAGTACTAAATAAAAATTAGAAAAGAGTTAGGGATTGAGATTTACAATGTCAGTGGCAGACTTGAACTTTGACCTACCTATCCGTTTATCTGTTTATTGCTTAAATTCTTACAAATCTAGAGAACTGTAGCTTTGAATTTGAAGGTGCTCTTCCTCCCCTTTTATCCGTGGTTTTGGCTGTATGACGGTGTCCTGTGCTGCCAGTTGTGTTTCTGCTGCTGCCTGTCCCTGCTGCTTCTTTCATCATTTGGAGCCTGTGCTTAGTTTTGCCTAAGGCTTGTGCTGTGGCAGAGCACCTGATCCCTCTGCTAGGGCTGGGCAGAGTGTAGGTGAAAAACAATGCAGAAGTTAAAAACCTGCTACACCAGCTAGTGGGGGCTTGCTTTTAGTGGAGTGGTGCCAACTGTGCTGGATTTTCACACAGAAAAATCAATCCCAGTTTCAGAACTTCCCCTTGGGCTTTGAATCATTAATGGKCTTGGCATCTCTTTTACTCTTTACTGTTTTTCTCACATTTTGGAGATGATAAGGCAGTGAGACCTGTGGATGAGCAGTACTATTGAGAATCATTTTCTCCTTTGTTTGGCGCTGTCAGAAATCTCATTTGGACTTGACTGTCTCACACCTCATCTGCTCTGGCTTCCTCTGCCCGGGATCCAGCACAACTTGGTTCTCTCAGGCTCTGTCCCATGTCTATCCTGCCGTTGCCTCTTCACCAGTGATAGCAGTTTGGGTGCCATCTTGTCTAATAGGCAGCTTTTCCATTTTTGCCCCAAAATGGGGAGCAATATGGTAGATACTCAACATAGTCTTAAAAAATGATTTCTGGTCTCTTGTTGTGGCAGATCTGTTAAATGGAAAATGCAGTGTAAAGATCTGGAACGTAACAGAGTGGGCTACTCTGGATGAAATAGCAAAGGCAGTAGAGGGGATGTAAGGCTGCAGCTAGGTGCGAAGAGGCTGCAGCTTCATCTCTCTAATGGAGTTAGAGAAAAGCCATTTTACAGCTCAAAGATGTGGTAAACTGCCAGCTACCAGTTGTGGAGATGTGAACAGGTAAAACCGAGACAACAGTTCAGAGAATGATGGAAAAAAAGATCAGGAAAAAAGGAGCAAAGTAGATCTAGAGCCTTAAAACTGCAAAGCAGAGTCTGGATTGTATTTACAGTCATGGAAAGGTTTTGTGATCGCTGGAGGTGCTTTTTACTGTAATTGCTTGGACTTTTTGCAGTGCTACTATGCAAGATGGATTCTGCAATTGCTTTTTCAAGTCCTGCTTCTTAGGGAGATGGGGTAATTCTGCAACTTGTATTGCRTGATAGCAGTGCCTTTTCAATGGGAATATGGAGTAGTTTGGGCCGTCTGTAGTTTCTAAAAGAAAAGTGTTAAACATGGGCCGGACCAGTGCCTGTTTGTGCATCAAAAGTGTAGAACAAACCTCTGAAAGGAAAACTCTGACCATGTAAATATTTGCTCTCTATTGTTTGAAAGTWGTTTTGCCAGCATTTAACTTTCTTGCCTCCTTTTTGCAGACTTTTTCAGTATGTAGTGTCCTATTAAAGCGCAGAAAAGCTAGAACAGAAAACAAGCAGCCAAACAGCTCTGCTTCTTGATTCTTTGCTGAGAAGGAATCAATGTGTTATTCAGAATTTACTCAAACGTAGCTGCTTTGTTTTTGTTTTGTTTTGTTTTGTTTTGCTGCATGGGCATCTTTGCATTTCCATTCCCTCTGCATATTTTCACTCAACTATTTGCTTTAGTTACCACAGTCTTCTCCCCACTCTTTCTTTCTGCTAACAAAACCAGGCCCACATAGCCATTGGAGAGTGAGTGGTTTTTCTTTTTTACTTCTTTGTGTAGCATAATTTCTACTGTGGTTGCTGATTCAGGAGAAAGATAATTTCAGTGGAAAATATGAAGTGGTCAAGTTACTGGGTTTTAGCAGCTGCTGCCTAGCAATTTAACAATAGTAGTTAACAGTGAATGAATTKTTTTTTGCCTTGCCCCAGTTGTGTGGATGAAAGACTGTTTGATTAAAATACTCTGACATGGTCATATAGCTACTGTAGTTCACGCAACGGACAGAAACCCAGTAGGATGTGGTACCTTAAGGTTGGATTGTGTGCTGTGCAGTCCAGTCAAGGGCTGTGGCTGCACAACTAAGAAATGAAGGTTCCCCCCAATTTCTCTCTCTCTTTTTTTTTTTTTTTTTTTTTTTTTTTTTTTTAAGACTGAGCACAAAAAAATATTTTTTAAAAAATGAACACCTTCTGTTTATCTGTCCTTCCCCATGTACAATTTTTTGTTTAGGTATCAGATAAACTTCACTTTAGATAACCGTTGCATTTTCTTTCAGATACAATGAAGATTATTCACCAAGCACACAAGTCTAAGGTATGGTTATTATTCTTCCTGTCTTACGTGCGTTAATGCAGGCAGATCTCTGCACTGTAAAACAAACCTGGAGAAGAGACAGTAAAGCCTGTTCCTATCTTTGTATTCTGCTCTGTAATTTGTAGACGAATGAACTTGTAGTGAGCTTGGAAGATGACGACAGACTCATTTTGAAAGAAGAAAGCACGCTGAAGGCAGCTGGAGTAGGTAGGAGTCCATTTGTATTGTCTGGAGCCGCCGTTCCTTGTGGTTGTCATTAAACTGATAACCAGTTGATTATGTTTGGATAGCCTGCTGCAAAGCAAATGCTATTCCTCCTGCTCTTTACACTACCTGATAATTATTCAGGGAAGAAGGGAGAATAATGTACATTCAAATCATTGGACCAAGGGCAGCCGGGTATCTGCACTCCAAATGCCCAGAATGCAAATTGTGATTTTTTAGACGGTATGCTTATAATTCTGCTGAGAGTAATTTTAAATGATTGACAGATAGGTTATTAGTACCATGTCTGCTTAGTCTTATAAGTAACATTTAGACTGATGTTTTGGTTAGAGATGTAAGTAGTGGAACCAACGTAGAATAATGAAATAAGATTAGATTTGTTTAATGTGCTAGACACTGTGCCCAGCAGTCGGACTGCTCGGGAGAGCTCAAGTAGCATTTAGAGAATATGCTGAACATAGCATAGCACAGAGTTGAGACTTGACCAAATTTCTCCCATTTAGACAGTGAAGTGAGTAAAAGACATGTCTTTTGGTAATAATGCAAAGAAATGTTTGTTGTGCTAAAATTGATGGTCCCTGCATGTCCTTTGGACTCCTCATAAGTGGGGCTGAATGACTTCATGTCAGCAGGGATGTGGTTTGTTCCAGTCTGTGATGGACACTCACTCATTTTGGTGTGATTTGCCCTGCTGTCAAACACAGCTGCCTGTCCCCTCTGTGCATAATGTTCCTTCTTTCTCATGGCTTCCTTAGCCCTTTTGTTTCATCTAACCAAACATGTTTGGAGCAGTGGAGCTTCTGCCACCGGTCAGGTGGAGTGCTGAAACTGAAATGTTTTGGCTATGTTGCATTATGTTCTTCTAAGCAACCCCCTTTTGTGACCACAGCAAGCAAAAATAAGCTTATTCTTTAAGGGGGTGCTGCTTTTCTTTTAGTTGTGTATTTGCTTTATTTTAATTTCTGTTTCTCACTTTTTCCTTGCGACAGATTCCTTGCCATTACCTTTTGGGTTTAATTGAGGTGGAGTGGGAAATATACCTAAGATCTAAGAGGCACCACAGGAGAGGCCTCATGGCAATGCAGATTTTGCATTAGAGTTTGGTATTGCCCAGCATTGCCCTCATTCAAAACAGCATTGCCAAGTATTTGTAAATATATCTTGTCCATCTGTTAAACTAGGTTTGTAGCTCCAGCAGTGAAACAGTTGAATGCAATCTCAGGAAAGATGTGTAGATGTTAAATACTATAGTGAAAACAGATGGGAATAAACGAGACCATTCTGTTTCTCTGTACAAAGAGAGGGGTGGCTTAAGGAAGAAAACAATTTAAAGCTGCTTTGTAATTTTTCAGAATAACTCACAGCAGTCAGGCACTGCGTAGCTGCCATTTAGGACTGAAAAGAAGAACTCTTACTTTGAAAAATGCAGCAAGCCATTATACCATTTTGAATCTTGCTGTATTCCAGCATATTTTGATATGAAAATTAGCTACTTAGGAAAGGAGTCTTTGTAGGGAAATCTCTGAAAAGTCCTCCTTTTCCCACAAGAATTGGAAAATAGTCAACCAAGGAAGTGAAGCGTGATACCGTGTACTGTTAGTCCTCATTTAAATCAGCAAAATTTGAAGTCCTCCACTGAGTGGTTTTGTTTTTTTTTTTTTTTTTTTTAATTTTAGTATCTAGTTTGGACAAGATTTAAGAGAATAAAAGTGAGAATTTCCTCAAGAAAATTGGGGAAATTCTGGGACAAGCAGAACATGATAATTTTTTTCTCCTAGGCTGCAGTTGATTGCCCTTGGCACTTCACAGGRGTGGGCCTCTGAGTTATAAATCATGAGAACATTAGATAAGTATCCTTAGGAAAGCCTCTGTGCTGGGGATTATTGCAGCTACTATCTAGTCAGCAAAGTTAATGCTTGCTTGTTTTTAGAGCAGAATGTATGTTAATGAAGTGCTCAGCATTCACTGCAAACACTCTTGTCTGTTTTCTAGTTGAGATTTGAGAAACTTTTTTTTTTTAAGTGGACGGGCAGACTTCATTAACTTCAGGTTTAATTTAAAAAGCGAATGTGGATCTTATTGGCTCAGCACCTTAAAGAATTCCATGTTTAATAATTGTGAAGGCTTTCCATCAGGTTTGTCTCTGTTCTGAATTAGTAATGCTGCTGACTTACTGTTTTAGAAGAGGAAGTCCTTGACCTACTGGGTTGAAAGAATTGTGACTGCTCTGAACCTTTGTGGGTCCTTTAGCTCTGCCATATCCCCTGTGAATAATTAGAGGTATTTGAAAGTATTGCTGGAGAAGCCAATTTGTGTCTTTCACTTTGCATATTGTTGAAGCCTCATGAATTAATCATCAGCAGGGCAAAAAATTAACTTCTTCAGACACATATTTTGATGGGTCATGAGGGAGAATGTAAAGTGATCTGTAAAATATTCTACTGATCCTCTAAGTATTAAATTATTATACCTACAGGCTAATTTCATGGAAAAAAATGTTTCTTTTCCCCTTTCCTAACAGAAGGATGGACAAAAAGAGAAAATTGCGCTTTGTTATTTTTTAGCAAGGTTTACGAATATAGTCACTTAATTTCTTGAATGCTTATACAAACAATTCTGTAATCKTTGTGTTAAACTAATCTTGAGGGATTTTGCATATTTATTTACATATTTTCAGATTCTTATTYTTCTAACAAGGTTAGTCTATGTCTTTAGTATCAGAGTTTTTTAGGAGAGAAAAATGTGGGGCTTTGTAATTGCTTTTGACCAAGAAGTCACCAATTGCCTTCTAAGAGTCTTAACTAGTTGGTTGTTGGGTGGTTCTTTTCCTGGTGTGCTAAATATTTTATTTTTCATTCGTTCTAGCAAACGAAACCGAATTAGCATTCTTCTGTGAGGAAGATTACAGAAACTACAAAGCTAATCCTGTTTCGGCCTGGTGAAGATCCCAAGAGATTGTTTTGTTTCCTCATACCTGTTGTAAAGTCTCCTTATTCTGCTTAATGAGATTTTTTTTAAAGACCAATAAATCCTAGAGGATTGCTTTACAAACACTGCAATTCCGTACCTATGGAAATTAATTTCTGTCAGAATGCTAAGACTGAGAGAAGGAAAATTGTGAGAMCAAAATGCAATTTTTGTTTTACTTCTCACATTTCTTTTTCCTTCACTTGCCTGTTAAAATGGAGCTGGTGTAAATGATCTCTGACCTGTGACATGCATTCTTGGTATGATCCTACATCAGACAGTAGCTACATATGGAGATTATACAAAGTGAAATAAAATCCCATTGCAGCATTATCTTCTTCTAATAAAAATAGAAACTTTCTTGTGACCAGATCAGTGGATCAAGCTTGGAGAGCTTGACAAGAGAATCTATATATTTCAAGTAATAGCTTTTATTCACTCATTTTCTATTTAGCATCTTTTCTCTAAGTGGTGCAGACTGATTATTGTTTCCCATTCTGCTCTGGTGAATGCTTCCCTTTCTACTCCCCTGCAGCCTCTTTAGCGTGTTGTAGCACACAGAGGACTGTTGGGAGGCTTTTGTGCTCAAGGACCAGCTCACCTGGTTCCTGCGTTATTTCAGCGCRATACCTTCGCGTAAGAGGCAGCGACCTGAGTTCTTGCAGGACATCAATAAGCACAAGTAGGAATCAGGTGTTTTTTCCAAACAGAGGGAAAGCTCACGATTTCAGTTTTAGGAATAAAACCTGAATGATTTTTTTTTTTTTTTTTTTTTTTTTTTGTGAGGGTGTGCTCAGTCTATGAGCCACATGTCTTCAAGACTGGGATTGATTCTTTCCCACTTTTCCTAAAGCTGAATATCATGTTGCTAAATGTTAGTCGGTAATTCTAGGCTTTCCTACTATGTTAACCATGCCAAGAATAGGAGTAAGAAGTGATACTGCCTCTCCATTTCTAGCCGGCTTTAAGGGGATAGACTCAGCTCAAATTAATGAGAGCTGGCGTGCTTTAGACCCATGCCYCTGCCCTCAGCCTAGCTTGATGGCTGACAACAGTATTTCCACCAGAAACTCCCCAGAGAAATCAGCTTACTATTTGCTAGAACTTGGTTTTTATTTTATTTTTTTTATTGAACCTTTGATAATGAAAGCAGATATGTGATTCCCAGTGTTTCTAAACTAAAGTTCTTATTTTTGGTATATGACCAACGAAACCTCTATGTATTGTTTCTGCATCATTTTTTCATCCTCCTGTCAACTCTGTGATTTAGGCTGGAGTTTGTTCAGGTGCCTGGTATTACTCACAGACAGCTTTGCTTCAGAAGGAGTTGTATTCTCCTGTGAAGATGGTCCAGCTCTTTCAATCTGCGATTGAAAGGGTAATTGTATCTTCATCTTTAATGAGGAATCCTGCATCAATGAAGGCCCTGGTTTTCTCCTGGGTCTCAGATGCTGATATGCATCCTCTGATGGATTTTGTTGTAAGAATTTAACTCTCTCATCCTCTTTCTGTCCATGCCCCCTTTCTGTTGCTAGTACTCGCTCCTCAAACAGTGGCACCTGTCTCAGCTGCCCTCATACAGTCTGTCATATTTGCCAGGTTAGCCTGGCTGATAAGAGTTTGAAGAGGAGTTTGTGTGTGTGTGTGTGTCTTCACAGACAGTTTAAGCTAATGCATTCCACTGCAGACAATACCTGCTTTGTTCTGCTGCATTTACTGTAATGAATATAACTTTGAGGAAATAGATGGAATACTGGAGAAATCAGTGTCCAAGATTGCCCTGCCAAGGTGTCTTAGATGTCTGTCAGCACACTCAAGCTTTCAGACTGAGCAAAGATTGTCAGTGTTTTCCTTCTGTTCTGGAGATTTTAATCTCATTTCCAGTCATTTCAGAAAGACTTGTGTTGTTCTTGTGCTTCTTTTTCTATTCTAGGACGTTTGTGCTTTAATGAGGCATCAAGATTTAACAACTGTCCTTTCTGGACTAGTGTAGTTATAAAAGCTCAAGGTGACGCTGAATATGTTGATTTTATAGCATCAAGAAGAAAGCTGCAAATGCTCTTTTTTTTTTTTTTTTTTTTTTTTAAATGAAAATATCCCAAAATAATTTGTTATCCCAGACAATTTCCTTTTCTGAGGGAAGGGTTAAACTTGTGAACTCTCTTCACTCTGGCAATGTCACTGGCAGTTTCTGCAGCCGCACAGTAGAGCCCTTTGTAAAGCTCTCAGTGATGCTTCTTGGAAACTGGATTCTTTCTCAAGTGTTTTTCTACTGTGCTCTTCTGTCGGACCTTTAATAACATTTATTTCAAAAAAAGCAACACCACCCCCCCCCCCCCAGATAATCGGTGAGAACTTGCTAAAACAGATGCTGTTCCAACATTTTTCAGGAGGATATGGAATAGGAATGTGTAGCCCATGTCAAAGTAGATTTGATTCCAGAATTGCTGAGCACTGAATGAAATCTGTGAACACTGCCTAATGAATTACTAAATGCTAAGGACTGAGTTGTCTTTGTGCATGTCTTTATGAAATCCCCTTTCTATGAAAGGAAATCACTGCCGCTGTTTGTAACACGGTTTGTGTTCTTAGTCATTGTGGGGTTAATGAGGATTCATTTTTTCAGTCTGATCCCTTTGGGGTTTTTCACCAGCATTTTTTTTTGTTTTTTTTCAAACAGAAAGAACATTTTTTTCTCTAATGTCCTTTATGTCCTCCAGGGTGCGTGCTGAAATAACTGACTTCTCCTGGGTTATAGCAGTGCAACAGGGAAAGGCAGTTAAATTGGGAGAGGAGGGCTGGGGTGTTTCTTGGAGAAAGAAAATGACTTCAGAGAGACTGGTGTGTGAGTTAGGAAGGGGAAGAAYGGCAACTAGAAAAGAGAGGAAACTGGGAGACATTATTTTGAGAAGGAAGGAGAGGTGAGTCTAACTAAACAAACRCAGAATGTCTTCAATATGTGACATTAGATACAGAGCTGCCTAAGTTAATACTGCTTTTTATATCCCTAAAAGTATGAAAAGAGCATTTTTTACATCATTTGTCAATTCTAGTCATCTTTGGAGTTGTGAACTGCTGGAATAGGCACCTTGCATCTTCTAGTGCTGATCCATTTCAGTTTCTTCATGCAAATGATACTGTGTGTTTTTATGTCCACAGATAGYTATGCTGCCTCTTGAAGAGGCAAGAGCTAATAAAGCTGCTGACACRGGTAGCTTTGTGCGTTAAATGCTGCCAGTTACCAATGGCCTAGAGGAGACCTCAAATATCTGACATGCACCACCATTAAAGCTGGGAGACTGCATTACCTGGTGGAAACGTTCTTAGAAGTGACGCAGGGTGAAGTTGTGAGCTGCAATGTGTCACTGTCACAGTTACGACAGCAGTGACAGGACATCTGCAGGTTCTGTGCTTGCAAACCAATAGCTATGGAAATCCTGAATGTCCCCGGATCAGAGYAGGTGACTTGTTTTGGGCCTTCAAAGTCAATGGCAGCTGCCTGGAGGCTTTGCATACGCTTGAAACAAATGCACATTTTTGCTTATTGACCAGTTTCTTGGCCTGAGCTCAGTCCCGCAGGTTGGCACCAGATCCTTCTCCCTTGGTTTCCTTTTTGTGTTACCAGTTGGCACGGATTTGCAAGTGATTAATGGACCTCGCAGAGAAAGTCTGTGAACAGTTTTGCTTTTATTCATCTTATCAGCACATCGACTCTTTCCTACTATTTATGACTTCTCCTCTCTTTATGACCAAGAGGAGAGACTGGTCAAGGCTTTTTCCTATGATGATATAGGCACATTCTCTGCCACTTCCCTTTGCTTCTTGCTGCCAGCTCTGCTGCTTTCCAGCATGTTTTAGTGGTTGAGTTTSTACCTCCTCTGCTAGACAGCAGCAGCATTTCCTGTGATAGTGAATGTACTTTTTTATTCATGATTCATGAAGAAACATCCCTTGAAATTGAGAAGAAACTTGTTTTACAGTGTAGCTAAYTGTGCACAACAGAGGCTCGTTTGCAGTGTTACAGAAAGGCTTAGGTAGGACTGTCCGCAGGTCAACTGGAAAAAAAAATAGTAGGTGACATGATAAACTTAGTATCTTGGAAGGAAACAGGGGAGAGCAATCATGGGGAAAGCAGTGAAAACCAAGACCTATTGCCATGAACTGTCTTCATCTGCAGCAGGAGCCACCAGATGTCAGCACAGCCTGTTCTTTTACTCTCACAAACCCATGCAAGACGAGGCATTTTTGGTGTTTATGAACAGCACTTCTCTGTGTTCAACCTACAAAGTCTCTGCTAGGACTCTGGTGCTGAAAGCTGATGGTCTCCTAGCAGAAAGTGTTTCTTTTTATGCTGAAATCAAAAAGCGGCAAATTGAACTGGTATCAGCRCTTAAATTCTCCCTGTGAGAGGGCATCCTTTGTGGAGCCTCTTCCAGCGTATCTAAATCTTTGCATGCTGTGAGGTAGCATTTGCAGAACATTCATTTAAAGAATAGTCTGGAAAAGATSAGCATTAATTTGTTGAGGTTTCATAAAGTAGACTTGAAATGTGTCTTTTTTTTTTAACACAAGAAAAACCAGCCGGARCAGCCACGCATGCAAAGCAGAGCAATAAATCTTCAGCAACACAGCTTAAACACGCCACAGATCTTCCATGCTTCTGAGCCTGCTCTTGCTTCCTTGTAGCRCAGGAGCTGGGGACTGTGCTCTTGGGGCTGGGTGTTGTGAGCTGAGATGGGACACGAGTCGTGCAGCTTGGAAATTGCAGCAGGGCATGAGGTGTTCAGTTCCAAAGTGTGCATAGATTCCACCGGGATAAGAGGATACATTTGACCTGTTGCAGGAAGTGAAGAAGATGTGCCTGAGCTTTGGGGTTGCTTTTGCTGAGATTTTTTAAAATGGAAGAAGGTATTAGTCTGTTTTCCTCACTATGTGGTCACCACTTCGGCTCTCTGCAGGCTCTGCTGTCCATTGAACTGGAGCTCACCAGGTGGTTTTGAGAAGCAGTCCAGATGTGAAAGCCTCATATCCTAACAGTTAACCTCAGTGCCTTTTCTTGTTGTCCTTTTCCCAAAGAAAAGGAACCTGCACTTGTGGAGAGCAGGCTTAACTCTTGTGCAATGTATTTATTATCTAGAGTSCTGAATGAGACAGCTACTTTAAAGCAGCCACTTGACTGCAGATGGTTCTTTAAGCCAGTGGACAGGCGTGTAAGGGCAGCAGCTGAAAGCTAAACCAGATCAGGTATGAGAAACAGGTAAGAGGACTAACCAGCCAAACAGCAGCTCTAGCAGAGCCTCCACTGCCCAGGTTTCTAATCCAGAGCAGATTACAGTGCGGGAGACCTGCTGTAGTGCCACTTTAAGTCTCTGAAGGATTCCTGTAATCCTGTGGTTTGTGCATGTGGCCAAGAAGGATTAGGGGCGTTTTCAGGATTTGAGTATGAAAGAGCTGTGCACGCTCTGCCAACAGGAACTGCCTCTCATCTTAATGGTATTGGCCTGCTGTACACTTCATGCTTAACTTGAAAACGTGTAGTTCTGATGTGCACTTAAAAAAATCATGGAAAAAATCTGCAAAAGTGACGTTACTAAGGTAGAATAAATAAATTAAACTTTCCTAGTGTAACAAACCTGCTCCTTCAAAGCTGAGCCGCAGTCTACAGATCGCACTAACTCAATATCGAGGTCAAGGATATAGCAGACYTCTGGTGCTGCTTCTAGCAGTCCAGGCTGCTGTCCCAGCCTTCTTGGAGAGACCAGCGGATATGTAATGTATAGAGGTGCATTGTATAGAGAAGTATCTGCATTCTCTTAAAGATTTAGCTGTAGTTTGATATATCACTTTGCAAGTAAATCCCTGCAGAGCAGGAAACCAATTGCACTGCTAAAAGCCTGGGATTACGAAGCAGGAGGAGAGAGGGAACTGTACCTGCAGAGGTTAAGCTTCAGCACAGGAATTTAAATGAACTCATTAAAATCAGCGTACAAATTAGCTCATTAAAATGCAACACTGCTGATCTAGCAGGTAGTTGATCTGGCACGGCACTTCTATGAGGAAGTGATTTAAGAAATGGGGAACATGACGATATTGTTTAAACTCCCTCGTTTCCATCCCCATAAACTTCACCTYTACCTTCCTCCTCCTTCAGCTCTGCTTGGAGGGCGCTTTTGCGTCTCCCTTCCTGTGCTGGGGCAGTTTGTGCAGCGTTCCTGGCTCCTGGAATTAAACATACATCTGCACGCATGCGGGCAGGCTCTGTCCCACGTGCACGGCGCCTCGGTCACAACTGCGGCCGCCGGGTCATGGCAGTGACCATGACAAGGAGACTCTCCACCAGATGCCCTCTGGGCCTTGCTTGTGGGTGCTTAAACTCTCGCTTATCACACTACTCATCCCTCCTGCCATTATCTACTCGAAAGACATCTGAAAGAAATGCTGTTGTCTAGGGGGAGGGAAGAAAAAAGCAGACCCCAGAGAGTTTTGATGTAACTTTATAGCCTGGTTCAGAATAACTTTGGTTTGGCTGCAGAGGCCTGTGACTAGGAGTACAGCTGGCCTTGCTCTTGCACTTTGCAGGCGGGTCTTACATATCTCAGAGGCACACAGTAAGCAATACACAAATAAAAATATAAAGAATTTACATTCCGGCTGAATGTTCTGCAATAAAATATATATGTATGTTTGTGTATATATATACACCATATATATATATGGTAACTCCAAATACAAAAACAGTTAATGAGGAAATTTTAAGCTAACCTCACTAAACCCCTATCAGCATCAAATAATGCAGTAGAGGGAACACAATAAAAAGGCACAGATCATTTAAACCCCCCTCAAGGCCCGTGTCAGCGGTCCCGAATCAGAACTGATGTTTCAAAGCACCGCGGGAGGGCCCGGAGAAGGGGCAGCTGGCGAGGGCGCCGCGTGTGAAGCCCTCAGGCGGCTCCGTCTCCGTCTCCTTGTGCTCCCGGTCCTGCCGCCGCTGGTGGCAGAGGGAACGCGGGCGTGCGGGTTGCCCAGCGCCGCGGTGCCCGCTTTGGTTCTGCTGGAAGGAAGGGTGAATCYGGTCTCGCCGCAAAACCTCCCCTTCCCCTTGAGAACATTCGTCCCCTGCCTCCCTCTCCTTTATCCTCCTGGCGAGGGGCAGCGGTCTTGCCTGAGCTAGGGGAGTGAAAAGACGCTGGGCTTGGAGGAAAAGGCATCCAAATGCTTTATCGTAGCTGGAAAAGGCGCAGACATTTTGCACCTTGCCTGCTGATGAATGGAGCAGAGTGTGGAAACAACAAACTTGCTGCATCCCATTTTTCCTCAGGGCGAGTTACGCTGGAGTGGGTGGAATGATACCCACAGTCTCACGTCATGTGAGACTGTCTCACAGCCCTGCAGAAGCTTAACCTACTGCTCAGCCACACATGTTATTGATTAATGTATCTGCTTRGTGGGGGTTTTTATCACTTGCTGATCTGGGCCTGGTTGTGGTGGTGGGGTGGGAATAACTAGCTTCCTGAAAGGGATGGCAGGAAAGGTCAGTAACTTCCCCGCTCTGCAACAAGAATCGTTAGCTGACTGGCTGTGAACCTTAGCGTTTCCCTCGTGCTAACATCCTTTTATTCAGCGAGCAGACGGGGGGTTGCAGACCTCAGTGTGAGCCTTGCCCAAGGACTGAAATTCCTTGTATCATCGCTGGCAGCTTGAGCAACAGCGGGAGGATCTTACTCTGCACGGGGAATTCTTTTTCAAAGCAATGCTCGACATTGAGTRGTTTCTTTTACTTAACTGTAGGACAACCAGGCTATTTCCACCATGTCCTTAGGCCTGGCCTACTGAGCAGTCTTCTCGTGGGTTGCTTTTAGGCAAGCTTTTGTGAAGAGCAGCTCTCTATTCTCCATTTGCGTGGCGTGGATCATCCCAAAACTAAAGAACTGTTCTGATAAAGAACGAGAGCTTGAAAGGGTGGGAAGATACAGAAAGAAAACAAACTTARGGTAGAATCCTTCATTGCCTTGCAGCTCATCCAAGGTAGTTCGAAGTTGGAATAAGAACGTGTGGTACCTGCTGTGCAATCTCGGAAGGGACTTCGTAAGTTGCAAGGCAATGAAGGTCCATGCCCCAAATATGCATTTGCTGTAGTTTCTTTGTGACCAAGACTCATTAATATCTTTGCAAGATGTTTCAAAAATCTTATTACTGCTACTGAAATCAATGGTTTCCGAGCTGCTGTTTTGTCTGCCCAAATGGAAATGTTCAGGTCATKACAATGTTTTCAATAACCTTAGCAGTGTTATCTGATAGAAGGCCTTGGTGCTCTCCATGCACTTGCATGAAGCAGCAAGTCTCTCTGATTATTACCCTGACCRTATTTCCATCAAGCACTGCCTGAAGCTTTGGTTTAATAAAACAGAACATATGGTAGCAGCAGGTGTCATCCCAGCACTGCRGTGCAGCGGAGAGGCAGGAACAGTAGGAATATCCCTCTGCAAATGCTGCTCTGCTGCTGGAAAAGGTGATTTGTTTCCACAGCTTATAAATGTGCAGCAGATAGCTACTCGGARCACTTGGAAAAACAGGGAGTACTTGGACTTGCTGGATACTTTTGCCAAAATCAGAGCGGACGCTACGCAACACGGATCTTGTTCTCATTTGGCTGCGGAGTTCAGTGAGGAGACCAAASCCAGGCACAATTCATGTTCCTAAACCTYACTGCCTTGGCTGATCYGGACACAGGAGGCTGGATTTCTTCYCTGATAAAGAGACCTGAAAATCTGYGTTCTTTCATRTTATTAGGGAAAAACAAAACCAAAAGCCAACCAAACAACCAACAAGCATTGAAATTTRTGAGAGTGGCTAGGGGASCAACACRGGAGCAGTGCAGAGATACYGGCCACCCTCCCAGGWGGCTGATCTGACAGTATTCCATTGGTTTGCACATGTAAAAGTGCTGCTAGCTCAGCTTCAGTGGTGCTAGTTAAGGCAGTAATTGTGCAAGCAAGCCAGCAGTATAGTTTAAACACTGTCTAACCTGCTCTCATCATAATCCGTTCTCTAAAGTCACCRAATTTTATTATTTACCCACCGTACAATTATACCAAAACATATATATGTCTAAGGATAATAAAAAAAAAAAAAAGAAAACACCTTTATAGAAATGTTGATAGTGCTTTGAAATCCTCTGCCCCAGCAGGGGCTTCGCTACACGTTGCTGGAGCTCTCCCCGCTCGAGTATTCCCCCGTTGCGCTGGGCAGGACGAACTTCACGTATCGGCCCTTTTCCCAGCCCCTCCTGATCCGCAGGAGTCTCTGGTGGACGCAGGGCAAACTGAAGACCACTTTCGCTAGGATCACAGTACATGGCACGAGCAGCGTGAGGGTGTAGGTGGGAGGCAGGTAGAATTTGTACTGGTTCTCRTCGAAGGCCCTCGACCATCCATACGTGAGCGTGTGCAGGGTGCTGGTCACCAAGGCGATAAACCCCAGGGTGGACTGAAACCAAAAGAGAAACCTTCCTGTTAGCATGTTTTTTCCCCCCTGTAAGCGCATGTAGCACGGATAAAGCTGTAAGTATTTCTGTTTCCTTGACAGTATAAAATGCAACTTAAAGTGTTTCACGGGTCATGCACCAGACTGCATTTTCCTTCTTCTAATCTAAGTGTGATGGGCAAAATGCAGCAGGGGTTTCCAAGAAGGCACTGGCAGCTCCACAGCAAGGCAGCCCCTGCCCCTCTGTGAAGCCATCACGGCACCTCCTGAGCCCCAAACTCCAGGGATGCTCCCGGATGCTCCTCTCGAGGTGGCAGCTCCATCCTGGCTGCTGTGACCTGCGGGCAGGACACGTCCCCTCCTGGCTGCAGCGTTGCAGGGGAGGGCCAGTGCTCGGCACCTTCAGAAGCTGGGCTAGCGGCAGCCTAGCACAGAGCTCTGCCAAAGCCTGCGGTATTTGGCTTGCGGCATCAGCACCAAGTTTCAGCAAGAAACACTCTTTTCCTGAAGGTTCGTCCGGGAGAGGATGCCCAGCTGGGAAGAAAGGGAGCTGAGTAAAAGAGGAGGAAGGACCGAGCATTTTCTCCTGAGAARGAGTCTCAGTGGGAAAGCTACTCAATCCAAGCCATTCCTTCCTCTCTTTGTTTGCTAGGAAACCCCTTAAAAAAACAGGCAACTTTTTGAATCATAACATGTGCTAATGGCAGACTGGATGAAGACTTCCCTGCCCTTCCCACTCCCAGCTCCCTGTTATTTATGGACGGCGAGCTTCTCTGCAGCAGGCAAAAGAGGGAACAACCCGAGTGGAAATAGGCAGGAAGTGCTGGCTGGTGACTAACATTTCGGCGGCCAGGCTGAAAGGCCGGGCATGTGCAGGGCCCCTGCAGGGCCGGCCAAGCGGGGCTGGGGTTTGGGAGCCGTGCGGCTGCGGGGGGCACCAAGGCACAAGGGTAATGGGTGAACCTGCTCCAAACAGCACAGGCAGCTGCTCCTGCTGCAGCCCTGCACAACCCACTGCTAACACAGACRGTCCCGTTGTTTGGTTGCCCTGGAAGGGGTGCTGGCACCGCTGCAGCGTGGGGCCTATGAGCACTGTGCCCACGCTGAAGGATGCCTGCGGGCGGGCAGTGTCTCCCCCATGCACCTTTCCATTGCTTCCATGTGTCTGCTCCACCTCTTCCCTCTTTTCGGTATCCAGAAGACTCTGGCTGATGCTCCGGAGGAGCTGCCTCCGCTCCAAGCGGCTCCTTTCGGAGGGCTCTCCGCGTCGGGAGCAGAACGCCGCCTCTTGACCCAAGTTCGCTCCTGTTCCCGTGAGCCCTGCACACTCGCGAGCTCCGTGGCAGTCGGAGCTGCCTTCCATACAGGCACCTCTTCCACAGGAGGAACAGGAAGGGCTGATGATAGAGGCYTTACTCCTTGCTTCACGTGAACTAAGCCAGAAACCAGGCCAAGGCCCTCCAAATCCAGGAGGACACTGCAGAGCAGGATGGGAAAGGCAATCATACACATTTTTACTTCTCAGCAAATTAGATTTGATTTGTAAATCACCAGGGAACCTTAGAAATGTCTCCTATAATCTCCCTTACACACAGATCACTCCTGTTACCCACTGTCTGGACCCTCCATATTTACTGTCRAGCTGAACTGCATATATAAGGGAACTGTATATCCAATTTGACACTGTGCAGGAGTTACTATATAAAAAAAAATGTCGCAAAAATCTTGGTGATTATCAAAATGYAAGCGTGATTTTTGAGCTGTCCGGTGCAGATGGGTACTGTAAGAAAGCAGCTGGTTCCGGGACACCAATATAGGGGCACACCCTGGAAAAGAGCAGCCCTGGAGCTCTCTGGATTAGGAGAAGACTAAAAGGTTTCCTGGCTGGGAACCAACCTGGAATCAGCTGTTGCTGCAGCTTCTCTAGGGCGCACGAGCCCGTTCTGCTGAGATGGCCACAGGGATGGGTGCTTTTTGAGCAACGTTTGGCTCAAAATGTTGCTCTTCCCTGTGCATTGGGAGCCACCGTGGCTTTCATGCACAGCCGCTCGACCTCCAAGGGGGCCTTTTCTCTTTGCTGCACCTCTTGCCTTGGCAGATACTACCCAGGAACGCTGTGTCTCTGGGCGCCGATTCCGCAGGGGAATCACGTTGCTCTAYGTGAACGTTCACCCCTAAGTCTGGGAGTAGCAGCTATATCTGCCATTAACTTCCACATAAAATGCATCACCAACTTATTTAACAGAGAATTGCCTCAAAGATTCCCCATTAAAAAGAAATCTAATGCTAACACGCCACAAAATCCAATGCCAGCTTTTTCTCCGCGGCGTCTTCCCGGGAAAGAGCGTTCCCGGCACGCACATGCTCAGCCAGGAGACGGATCCCACGGCTTCATCCCGCCCTTCCACAGATAGGTGTGAGCGAGCCGGCCGTTCCACATGGGCAGCCAAGAGCTATTCTGGAGCAGAGTGTCACGCGTCACAGCGGCCCCGGWGCGGCAGGCCCAGCGCGTGACTGGGAACACTTCCCAGCAGGCAGATGCAACAGGCTGGTCAAACGTGCTCACAGGGGCAGCAGCACCTGCTGCTGCAGCAGGGTGAGTATGTGTACATACATATACACGTATATATTTATGTRTGGTCTGTAACAGGCTGTCCAGTGGGAACAGCAGGGACAGAGCAGCCGTATRGGGTGGTTTCGAGCACCTGGGGGGCATCTGGGCCTCCGGGAGAGCTYGTGAGCGAGCGGGAGCGCAGGGGCTGCCTCCCCCACGGGCAAGGAAGCGCTTCCCTTCATTTGGGATTCTTGGCGTTAGTCGCATAAGCCAGGAGGGCAATTTATGCGGCGTGCCGGCGGCTGCCGCCTCCCCTGGGACGCGCTGGCAGGAATTAACGTGCTCTGCCCGTCCGAGCTCTGGCGGATTCGAAGCCCGGGCTGCCATCTCCCCGCGGGCTGCTGATCCCCTGGGTCAAGCCTTCCTGGCGAGGCAGCTCTCCTCCACGTAAATAATTACTCGGGAGCCCATGGCGAGAGCGGCYGACGCAGAGGAGCTGCCTGGTGAGCAATCCCTGGGTGTCCTGCAGGCTGAGGAGCACGAAGGGAGGCCCAGGCTGCAGCGCCTGCTGCACATCAGCACGCGGCTGCGCGCRGCTCCAGCCCCAGCGTTTTCCCCTTCCCAGGGAGCCGAGCAGCCTCTGGGTGCCAACGTTAAAGTGTGAACTTTACCTGAACGAAACTGAATTCCCTCCAGTTGAGAGAGTTTGCGATGGACGGCAGTGAAGTGATGGCAAGCAGCGACAGCAAGCCCAGGGCCATTATTCCCACGGAGATATAGATCTCCATCCTCCAGACTTCCTCCTCTACCCAGACAGTCATCTTCTTCTCCACAGCCTGGCACGACAACAAAGTTGTGTTAAAACGGGGTGCTTAGGAACASAGGAACTGACTTGTACCTGCACTTACTCCTCTGGGAAGCAGCTCTGCTGGGTGGGCGCCGGGTGCTGCTGGTGGCCCTGGCGCTTCCTACGAGGCACAAGGATGCTCCGTGTCCCACTTGCCCGTGTTAGAGCAGCTCTGCAGCCCCTAGCCACAGCAGCAAGGCCCAGAGTCGCATTTGGAATGATAACTGGAGCAATAAGTCAGCTTAAAGCCATGAAAACAAATACAGACGCTTGAATATGCCGCAGTCTCCTAATAACCTTAGTTTTAAGTGCATTTAGTGGGGAAATTGTTCATGCTAATGGAAGCAAAGATGGGTTTTATGCTGCACGGTAACGAGCAACATTAGGACCGTCCTCTTTAGCCCATTAAATGGGTTCAATTTACTAAACAAAGACAAAACAGGACAAACAGGAGGTTGAGGGGAAATGAGCACAGGGCGCTCGCCCGGGCTGCTGTGCAGCTGTGAAGGAGCAGCTCGGGGCTGCAGGTGAGGGGCCGGGGACGCTCTCTGAACGTGACGAGGAGCCCTCCTGACTGCAGTGGCCCCTGCCCTCCTCTGCTGGGACTAGTGTCCCTGTGGCCGCTCCAGGAAGCTCTTGAGAAATATCCTAAGGTGCCTTCCTTGACCKGGGTTGGCACTCGGTGGCACGGAGCTCGTGCCAGCCGGGCAGGGTGCGGGGAGGAKGGGAAGGAGCCGGGGCAGGAGTGGGGCTGGGCTGTGGCACTCGTTATCTGCGGGCAGAAACCTCCCGTGCGCAAACGTGCCAAGAGTGGCAATAAAGCAGTGAAGAGCTTAACCACTTCCTCGTTCAATGAAAGTGCCTTGTTCTCTTAGCCTGCAACGAGGTCGAGGTCATCACCACTATTTTGTTAAAGCCTCGGAGGCAGACAAGGACAGGACACACCTGCAGGACAAATCGTAAGGGTTACGACTTGGTCACTGCAGCAGGAGCTTATCACGAGCAAACAGGGATGTCCCAGAACCTAGGAAGAAAAGCTTAGGGGAACCCTGCTCCCACCAGCCCGGAGTTTAACCTTCCTGGTATTTTCCCTGCCTCTGCACTGGTCTCCGACGTGCCAGGCAAAGTGGGTTCCCAAGACCAGCACGTGCTCCTGTGCAGCAACGGCACTGCGGGARTTGATCCTAGATCTAAGCGCAAAGGCTGCAAGGTCTGCCCAGCCTGCTGGTCCCCACGGCCCTGGGGACATGCCCGGTGCTCGGGGTGCCCCGCGGTGCAGAAGCGCCCAGGCAGCTAACAGCCTATGCCCACCAGCCCGCACACATGTTGAAAGCGAGCGCAGTGGCCCCAGCACGGGGCCRCTCGGCACCTGCGCGCACGGACAAGGCTTCTGCAGGCGCTGACKTGCAGAGCGGCCACGTTACCTGCTTGACGGCCGTCTCGATGAGCTGGTAGCGGTGCGAGCGGCGCATGGGCAGACACAGGCTGTACACGGCGTGCAGAGCCGCGCAGAAGAAGCTCAGGAGGCCGATCTGCTTTCTGTGCTGCAGCCACTGGTCAAGCCAGTCTGGAAAGCGCCTGTACTTGGTGCCGTAGTAGAGCTGCGAAGAGGCCGCCAGGACCCCGGGCAGGTAGACGAGGGACAGCATGACGTAGGCCACGCAGGGCAGGGTGGTGTTGACCACCTCGATGGGGATCTTGTAGAACTTGTTCTTCTGCTCCCTGATGTACGGGTGGATGACCTGCCTCACCAAGTTGTAAGTAAAGAAACAAAGGAAGAGCCCCAAAGCCAAAAAAATGGGGATTTTCCAAGCTGGCAAGAGGCGAAGGGGAATGTTCTCAATCTCACAGGCCGATGACATGCAGCCCATGTCCACAGGGGTGAAGCCCATGACTTGAGCAATTTCTGCTACAATGCGCTTGGCTTCTTGGTTATTGGAGCAAATCAGAACCTGCAATGAACAGAGAGATGCGTTTGGGGCAAAGAGAGATGGGGCTGCCGGGACGAGCGCTGCAGGAGGGAGGCTGTGCTGGAGGCAGCCTAGACCATTCCACCAAGCAGCGGTGGACTGTGGCTGCCAAAGACCCAGCCCTGCTCCCATTCCCTTTCAGGTGTGCCCCACCAGTCTGCTTTATCGTCTGTCCTTAGAGAAATACACAATTAAGTAAAACTTTTCACTTACACAGAAGCTCCATAGACTTCAAAGSATGAACTACATGGGACTATTTAATTCCTGGGCCAAGAAATGCAGAGCCATGCAACGGTTTCTGGGTGCTACARCCAGCACCCAGGCCACGTGTCCCCCAGCCTAAAACTATTTACTGAGGTTGTGGGTGAACCAGAGCTGAACTGGTTGGTGCTTTTGCAGAGAGACAGCAAGGAGGTTTGTTCCTTATCRGAAGAAAACAATACCTGCTTATTTCCATCCCTGGCACCCGACTGCAGCGTCCACGCGGAAATGACGTTAAAGGCCTTGACCACGGTGCACGCAGGGAAGAGGGAAGCCAAGTACTCGGCGTTGGACTCTCGGTGGTGGTTGAGCTCGGTGTTGTTGCTCACGTCCACCAGGATCTTGCCAGCCAGCACGTCAGCCAGGTCGCAGAGCGTGGAGTAATGTTCCCTGAACACCGCCACRAAGATGACGTCCGTCTTCCTCGCCGCCTCGGCCTGGAAGGTGACCTCAGCCGCCGGAGGGAAGAGGCCGGCCTTGCGCTTCGGGTTGCGGCTCCCGACCACCACCTTGAAGCCGGCGCAGACGAGGCGGATGGCGAGGGACCGCGCGAAGTCCCCGCTGCCCAGCACGCCGACGGTGCGGCCCGCGGCCGGCGCCGCGCCGCGCTCGCCCTCCACGCCGCCGCGGCCCAGGAGGGGTTTGGCCATGTCTCCTCCCGACATCCTGGCAGGAAAGACAACGGGAAAGGCAGGTTTATTCCAGAGCACGTGAGGAGAGCCTGACTGTAACCAGAGTCACAGGGAAAATGCTATGGATGCCACCCAAACAGAAACGCACGTGGCCTTGGGTGACCGTGGAGCCCCCGGAGCCTGCACACACACGTGCAACCCTGGACCCAGGAGGCAGATGTGCAGTAAGGTGCAACCACCATTGGAGGGGGACCCCACCACGCCGAGCTGGARGTGAAGGGCTCCAGCAACAGGTTTYGCCAGCTGCTGACTTCRAAAACCTACAGCTGCACTCGCCTGTCCTCTGCTGCGCTTCACACCCGCACCTCGCACCCTCGCAGGGGCAGAGTCAATGCAGRGAGGTGAAGGTGAAATGAAAATGTTCTGAAAGTGGTAAATGAAGCAAGTTGCAGCCTTTGCCTGCTCCACTACCTACATGGGTCTGGCAAGCACTGTTTACTTCAGCTCTTCAACGGGTAATGAGAATTTACTCGTGACATTTAAAAATATATTAAAATATGATGGGATTTGTTCATGGAAGATCTTGATGAGCTTTGCAAACATTAATGAATTTTGCCCTGCGGCACCCGCTCTCCATAACAGATCAGAGATTGRGGCCAAGAAGAGGTGTTAAGTAAATCAATAAATTGAACGGTCGCGCATCAGCAGACCCCCGAGGTCAGAGGGAGCTCAATCACGGAGCTGTCACGCCAGCCACGTGGCCTGCCACCCGTCACTCAWATCAGCCCTGCTGCTTACAGGATGGAAGGAGCCAAATGTGACAAGGGAGTTTTAAAGGACTCGGGAGGCAGTCGAGGCAACTTACACCGCAGAACACGGGGCTTTTGATTCAGGCCCATTGGCAGGCATGGTGATAAAGACCAGGATTACCAGGACACACCACAAAAGAGGGAACTCCGTGAACAAGGTGAACGTCCCAGAGCACAGTCCTGCCTTTCAAAGCCAAGGTGACSGCCCAGGCGAGGTGACCCAGTCACCATGGCAGGCTTGGCTTTCTGCAGCCTTTGGGGAACGTCCCCTCCCAAGGCTTTTATGGAATGGGAACAATCCTGGTGCAGGGGGAAGGGCACTTGTGCATGAGTAGTTACCAGTGGGAATCAAGTGGTAAGAAAAAAATAGGTAACATTCATAAGGGGAACAAGGTATGAAGGGATTTCCCCAAGGGTCTGTGTTGTTCAACACTGCCATAGGTGACCTGGGAAAGGGAGTGAATACAGAGAGGCCTCGGTTTGGSGTTGATGATTCTCCATGACAGTCTTTACTGTGAAGAATTTGCAGGAAGGTGTCCTCATTCAAAGTGTCTGAGTCCCAAAATTCACTGTTGAGATGCAAARTGATGCATATGGGCAGAAAAAAATCCTCTGGCCATGGGTATGCTTTGATGGGCTGTAAATTCATTTAAACAATTCAAGAAAAGGATCTGAGAGTCACGTTCTTGAAAGCACCAGCTCAGTGCTCAGCTACAGAAAGGAGGAAGGTCATGAATTATCAGAGTATTTCTTCAGGAAAYACTTTCAGGGCTTGTGTGCCCAAAAGCCTTCTTGCTTCTGGTGTCCCGTGGCCTCATCAAGGCTGTTCCCTATGCACGCCCCWTGGCATGTTCCCTGTATAGCAGTCACCACTACACTTTGTGTAGGAATGACTGTGAAAGGCATATGGGACAGTGAAGAAAATCTTATTATGCCACAGAATAAATGCATACAYTGAACACTGTCCTGCAGCTCTGCTCAGCCGCGGCAGAAAGGGAGAATAAAACTAGAAAAGGATCAACGGAAAGGAGTGAGAAAGAAGACAAGGACGGTTCAGAAGAAGAGCCGGTGAGGAGAGGGGTCCGCCTGGGATTCCTCTAYGTGAGGAGCGCCCGCCTGCATGGACCCCAACCAGCACCAGCCTCGTGTGTGAGCAGGGAAGGCCGGAGAGCACCACGGCAGGGGCAGCCCCCTCCTGCCTGGCCAGCAGCCCCGCCAGCCCCATCCCTAAACACTAGTGGTTTTTACTTCATCCCGCCCTGTCAGACCCTTCATCAAAAGCTTGCTGCTTTGCTTCACAGAAACTCTCTTGCTCCACCTCAATTTACTCCCGGCCAACTTGTTGTTAGGTCAACACTACTGTTTGGCTTAACTAGCTCTCCTTCCCACACCCGGCCCCTTTTCTCCAACTACCTGCACACACTAAGTGTTTGTCTGAMATAGGAAGATGCATCTCTGGCTCTTAGCCAAGGGGAGAGAAATCAGGACTTAGGTTGGCCAAGCAGATGCTACCARGAGACTCATTTCATGATCCATCTAAGCACCTCAAAAGCTCTCTGTGCTCCCAAAGGGATGGCAAGTTCTGCTGCAAGCCATTTTATAACGTGTGCTTTTCCTCTCCTGTAACAGCCACTGAAAACATACAGCGCTGGTTGCGATGTGGAGACAAAAAATGGCTTCGCTGCCTCCAGTTATTGTAATTAAAAAGAAAAGGCCTTTCAGGGCACCAGAATAGTTAAAAAGTAAAAATCCTCAAAGTGTTTCCTAAACGTGGGTGTGGATTGCAGGGCTGGTGTTTTAGCTGAGGGATTCTGACCTGCTGCACAGCGCTTGGGGCAGCGGCCGCTTCCTAGGGCTGCTGCAGGTCACGGTCACCTTGCTGGCCAAGCAGTAAAACCGGAGCCTTTATGGCACTTAACCTGTCTGTGCTGCTGCTTCTACCCGTGTGAACAGTTTCTGAGCTCCCTGCTCACAACTCTGCCTTCCAGAGCTAATTCTCTGCAGCATCTCGGCYGGGTTATGTGGAGTCATCCAGAGGCAGAGGAGACCCAGGGTGTGATGAATTTGGCAGAGGCTGCCACAGCTTTGTAGCTCATTTACTGATMTCCCCATCAAAGAAATGGGGTCCTCGCTGAGCTTCACACGTGAAATTCCAGATGATCGGGGTCTACCCGAGCAAGTTACAAGGTGATTTAAAGCACAGTGCTAACTGGGAGGTGGTCCTCATAACTAAACTACCAAACACGATGCAAAGCTGCCCTTCAGGCAGACTGTTAAGGACACCTTCACATCGCTGCGCGGGGACACCGGGTCCAGCCCYGGTGTGTTCGCTGCCATGTGCGGTCACCTACAGCATTGCTGGACAGTGGCAGCCGGGCCACAAGCACGATGGGGAGCTCCCTTCCACCCGCCACCGCCCCAGCGTGCCACCAGGAGCCCTGAACAAGGGCGTCGGGCAGCAGAAAGCTGGACGACAGGCAGACGTGCAAGCCCCGTGGTCCGGGCGGCGGGAAGGCTGGGCACGCACGGAGGAAGCACACGGCTAACGCTGCCTGCCCTGCAGGCTGGGCAGGGCTGTGTGCCCAGGCTCCGTGCCAGGCGAACAGGGCGATTCCGCCTGCGCGCCCCGGCCAGGCTGCCTCGCCAGGGGCGTGCAGCGAGCGAAGGGCTCCCTGCGCCACGTGCGCGCTCCGTGCAGGGCTCCGTGCACGCCACACATGTCCCCCTGCGTCAGGGAAGCCACACGGACTCTGGCAGTGCCTGGGCTGTGAGCGCCAACCGGGYGCGCACCCATGGTGCTGCTCTGGGCTCTCCTGCTGCTTTGCTGGCCCATCCCGAGCAGCTGTGGACTAAATTGGGTGCGTCCGCTAGGAGCYTGGCCAGGGCTTTGGGGCTCCTCCAGATAAACCACGGGCTTGTTACCTACATCCCCTCGCGAGCAGCGGGGCTGAGACTCCAGCAGCAGYGGCAGGGATGGAGCGACGGAGGGGAGCCCCAGGACGAGGCATTCCCGTTCCYGGCGCGATCCCGCCAGCTCCGCAGCGCCGGGATGCGCCCGCCTCCACACAGCGGGTCCTGCCAAGGGGACAGTGTCTGCCCGGAGTGATTTTCAGTTTGCCATGAGGACCTTTGTCCCTCCGCCCGCGGTCTGTGTTTGCTTTCCATGCTGTGCCCTCCGGCACGCAGGCTCCATGGTGTGCCCGCTCACAGAGCGCCCGGCACTTCCACCGCTGCTTTCATTCCCGCATAGAAATACACCCGTTTGGGCGACAGCCACTTGGTTTCCCATGACAATAAAGGACTTAATTCTCTCCCAAACCCAGGGTGGACCCTGCTMAGCGCACAACCTGCACCGCGTACCTGCTGAGGCTGGAGCACATTGACAYTGTAACAAGAACAAAGGGCTCAGCCCAAACTGGTTTAACACCAGCTCTGCCGCCCTATTCCCTCTGCTGTGGGCAGCACTCGCACAAGGAGCCTGTATTTGAACAAACCCCATTTTTTATCTCAGATCTCTCTCCCCTCAATCCGCTCAATGCCCAGCTCCTCCATCCTTCTCCCAGCTCAYGTCCTGCAAGGTGGCACTGGTGTCCCTGCACCCCAGCACGCTGTTCGCTGCTGCACAACCGCATGACGCTGTTGACCACAGTCACCCTGCCGGCACCGCAGCCCCCGCGCCCCGCAGCAAACCGCAGCCTCGGCCGCCTGTCCCTCGCGCGCAGCCCTCCGAGACGGGACACGAGCGCGCCCCAACTTCTGCGCCGTCCACCCCATCTGCTGCAATCTTGGCCTCACCTCTAAAGCCTTTCCAGCTYGGTGTCACCTACCAGTTTAGTGGGTGCCTCTCTCCTCCACGACCTGCTGCAGCAGACGTGGCCCGGGCAGGCGCTGATCCTGCCCTCTCGGGACTCTCTCCAGTGCAAACATTGATCACTATCAAGGAGGTTGTTTTCTGAAGCCAGCGGTGAAGCCAAAGGCACGTCCCTGACCACAGGACCTTCTCCACCTGGACCAATATTCAAAAACATGTTTCGACACAGCCGGGCAGCAGAGGCRGGGAGGTTACCAGAATTTTCCACGGCCCGTTTTTCCCACTTTCTCAGATATTTTGACTGGAGKTTTCCTATAGACATACCTCAGCCTGTAGGCACCAGCGTTGAACAGACAATGTTAATGCTGGACAGGGAAACCGCCCGCCTACGATACGGGATGTGGCTTYGCTGAGCTGGGCTCCGCAGCAGAGGGAACCTTTGAAGAGCTCGCGTGGGAAGAGCACCGCGGGCACCGCTCCGTGCTGACACAGCGGGGCAAGGCCATCCAAAGCGAGCGCCCATTCCTGAGCATTGCCCCCACCGCAAAGCAGGAGCAGCAGCCAAAGGCTGGGCTGCCAAAACCTCCTGGGTGGCTCTGACAACCCCCCCCAGCTGCGTTTGGGCTGGCTGCCCCCGCAGGACTCTCTCCAAGAGCAGCTGCCCGCACGTCTCGGGTTTTGCCTCTCCTGGAGGCTCCGCACGGGCTGAGAAGACAGCCAAGAGGGCAACTGGGGCTGAGGGAACACAAGACCCCAGTGGGGGCCCTGRATGACTCTCCTGCCTCTGCAGACTCAGGCGAAGGGGTGACTGCGTGGCTTGTGCCGGCACCGCGGGGCACAGGAGGGCAGAGAGGGGTGGCTTCTGGAGAGCCCCGTTCTGGCGTCAGGCTGATGTGAGCCCGAAGGGGAGACGTGAGCTCGCTCTTCACCTAAAGCCACCTCGAAGGAGGCACGCTGAGATGCACGCTTTCCTCTGCCATTTCTGAGCCCCTTTTTCCTTAAGGGAGCGGGACAGAGAGGCTCTGAGCTCCCTCCGCAGAGCCGCACAGACCCGGCCCTCGCGGGGGGCCGGAGACCGGAGCTCGCTCGGGTCACCCGGCCCATGTGGTTCCTCCTGCCACCGTCTTGTGGCCCAGCGGGGCGGCGGGTCTGCTTCCCCTGAGCTCTGGGGCGGCTCTGGGGTCCTCTACTGCCCTTTGCTCCTGCTGGAGTGCCGGGGAGGGAAGGAGGGAACAAGCAGGGAGCGCTGCTGACCGCGCAGGAACGGGAGGAACGCCAAGAGAAGACAGCAAGCGGCGTCGCTGATAAGGAACCGCAGACAGACGACGAGTGCGGCGACCACGTTGCCTTTGCTTTGCCTGCACAGACTGTGTCTGCTCCCGGGCAGCCTCACGGCGCGTGACGGACGTCCCCGCTYGGCCGCGAGCAGGGTTGGCCCCTCTGCTGCCGGAGCTCCACGGCCTCCAACGGCCCGGGCTGTCCCGGGGGCAGAGGGCCCGAGCGCTGGCTGCGCTCCGGGACAACGTGCCCATCACACGACGTCTCCCTTCRCCACAGCGAGGCCAGCACCGGCCTCCCCAGGCTACGCTTGCTCTTTCAGCCYGCCACATGCGCCGCTAACTGGCGCTTTATGGCTTTTAGGTCCTGCCCCCGACCGTTTTGATGGTCTTTAATGTGTTTTGGACATCAGCTCTGCTGAACTGCTGCCCACCCGGCCGACCTGCGGCAGCACCGAGCTCACGGGGAAGTTAATTTATCTGAGCAAGAGACGCAGGCCGGGCTGTGTCAGTGCTTGCGCCGTCAGCCCTTGACACCAGGGCACTTTTGTGGTGGCCACGCTCTCTGCAGACCCCAGTGCTTCAAGTATAGGGTAAGCCTTAGGGGAAGAGTTATGTGAACTAAGCTTTAAATGTTACCATGATCACGGCTTCACGCGGATTAACTGGAACTGTGAGAACCTGAGGAAAGGAGGGGAGGAATTAACTGCACCCTTAACTCCTCGAGGCCTGGAGAACATTTTCAGAGCTGCTCGAGAGACGCAGGCTCCAAAGCACCTCTGGGCTCTCAAAAACGGGACGTCTGCTCCCAGGAGGCTGGCAGGCTTMCACAGTATCCTAGCCTGCTAATTAAGCTGCACATCAGTCAAGCTTGGATGAAGAGGGGAAGCTTAATCCACTCCAGGGCAGCTGGGCACACCACCCTATGGAGCAGCAGCAACGTAAAGTCTGAGAAGCCACCAGCGTCGGCCTCCTTTGCGAGGCTGGCAGGAGAGCGACAGCGAGCGCACGGATGGAAACACGGGATTTGTTCAACCGCGGGAACGTCGCCTCTCGTGGCTGCAGCCGCCACCTCCTTTGCACTTCTCCCACACGCGGGCCAGGGTGGCCCAGTTCTTCCGAAGGAGGAAAATCTGTGTTTCCCTCACGTCTACGGCCCTGCCTATTCATGGGTGGGAACGTCGCAAGGTCAAAGCGTAGCTCCGACCATTRAAAAGCAAAATAAACCAAAAACAACATAAAGAAACAAAGCAAACAGAAAAGAAGCTGCTGCTCTTGAACAGCGCGTTTTCCTGGGGTTTGTTGTGTTTTCYTCCTAAACAAAGACTTGTTGAGTCATCAGTGTTTTCCCCTTTACAATTAAGGAGGAAATCATATACGTGCAATGAACAYCGGCGCTGGCCTTACTGCACACTCCTTTTCCAGCAAATGCTCTTTTCAAAAGAGGAGAAAACCCAAGCCTGGWTGTGCTACTTAAACCTCCTTAGCCCTCCATAGCCGCAGGAAGGGCGATGCTCGAGCTCCGGCCTTCCTCTCCCACCTGCTCCGAGCTTTACCTCCCGTCCAGGTCTGCTTTCCCAGCGGATCCCACTTCCCACGGCGCTCCCGGCCGGAGGGGCGGCAGAGCCCCCAGGTCCCGCACAGGAGCTCCCACCCACGGCAGCGCTCCCCACGGTTCCCCTTTTGCGGGTCCCCCGTGGAGGGGAGGTAGCGGCTCCACCTCTCGCCACTGCTGGACTGTGTGGCTCTGGCCAGGATTTGCTTTCTTTTTATATCCCTGTGCCTGACTTCCCCCTCGCTTACAGAGGCCGGTAATCTCTTCAAAGCATTTGGAAARCAGGGAACTGAAAAGAAAAAAAGAAGTGAAATCCAGGAGCCAAGGACCTGGCGGGAAGCAACTCCTTTAAACCTCCCGCTCCGACCGTGCTTGCACACCCCGCGCTCGGGGGAATGAGGCACCAGGCAGCCAACGTGGGGGGCYCTTCCCCACGCAGCTCTGCCCGCCTGCACCGCGATCCGTGCAGCAACAGGAGCGTTTCTGTCCAACGGGCGCGAGCGCAGCCGTGCAAACCCGTGCTC
>PTEX01000095.1:495864-519068 GCA_003342815.1 Eudromia elegans
GGGGCGGCCGCGCTGCGCCGGAGCGAGCAGGGCGCCCGTGCCGGAGCCGCGCGGCGGGTCGGGCCGCGTCTCCGCCGCCTCCTGCACCTCTCCCGGGCAGGTGTTTATCCCCCCTGCCCTTCCTGTTCTCGCCCCACGCTGCCCCGGACCGGAGCTCCGGCCGTGCCCTTGTCGGAGCGGCGGGGGCAGCTCCGCGCTGCCGCACGCGAAGCCCCGGAGGAGATTTGCGCTTTTGGTGGCCGCAAAACCTGCAAATCCCCCGTTCGGTCCCGCGCGTGACTGGGCGTGTGGCGCTGGCAGCCTTGTTGGGGACAGAAGAAACTGCTGAATTCCCCGCGCTTTCCAGCTCCTGCTACCTGCCCTCCCGCATCAAGTGRAGGATAATGTTTTCTCTATTTCCCGCCCCCTCCCCCCCATGTTTTAGTTTATTTAAAGAACCTTTACTCATCTTTTTTTCCTCTTTGGAGGAAATTTTGCATCGAGCATCATTTGCACGATCCCTCGTAGATTTTTCCAGCCTCTGTGAATTCCCTGTGCAGCTATTTGGGTGCCCCTGCACGCTTCCTCTCTTTCTCTTGCAAGGGCACGTCTGCCATTGTGAATTTAATATAACGCCTTTTGCTAATGCCCAGCCCTCCTAGGGTCCTTTATTCCTGGGCTCTCTTCCCGAGATACTATGTCTGCAACTGCAATGAAATCTTTTTGTTTGTTTAAATATTTTCCTCCAGATATCGCCTGCTTTTCTATGAGTTAACCCTCACAACCTTCTCCAAGGGCTGCAGTTGGCTCTGCACATGCCAAGAGTTCGGCGGCCGTTCCGTGTCCTGCAGCGTTTTCCATGCAGACATCCAGGGAGGCAGCTGGAGTCTCCCCGGGCCCGTCTCCCGCAGGGGTTTACAGGGTGCTGCAGACGCCCCGGTTTGCGCCATCTTCAGCCCCGGGACCCTGTGGGGGCTGGCGAGGGGGCATCGTTCCTGCTCCTCGGTCCCCCCCGGAGACACCCGGCTGCGCAGGTGGAATGCGCAGACCCCTTCCCGTGTGCTTGGACACCTCTGCCCTCCCGGTGCTCTGAGCACGGTGCGCGGTGCCGCCCTCGGCCGGGTTCGGGGAGCCACATCCGCCCTCGGCGTGTGACAGTGGTGCTCGTGGGCACCTTGAGTGTGGAACTCACGCCCTTCCTCCTCCTGCCACTCGGGGTGACACCTCCCTCCCCATCTAATCCCGTCTGTTGTTTTGCACTCGGGCAGACAGCCCCTTTCTGCCCCAACCCTCTTCCTTATGGACCACAGCTCCACCAGGCTGGAAGGCGACGGACCTCCCGCCAGGGCCATCTGCCCAGTGGCCTGCAATGCATCCCACCCAGCGCCCTCCCGCTGGGGCCGCATCGCTGCGGGTCGGCATGGGGTGCATGGGCGCAGGCTGGGACCGCATCGCTGCGGGTCGGCGTGGGGTGCATGGGCACAGGTGGGGGCCACATCGCTGCGGGTCGGCATGGGGTGCATGGGCGCAGGCTGGGACCGCATCGCTGCGGGTCGGCATGGGGTGCATGGGCGCAGGCTGGGACCGCATCGCTGCGGGTCGGCGTGGGGTGCATGGGCACAGGTGGGGGCCGCATCGCTGTGGGTCTGTGTGGGGTGCACGAGCACAGGCGGGGGCCGCATTGCTGTGGGTCTGCGTGGGGTGCATGGGCGCAGGCGGGGGCCGCATCGCTGTGGGTCTGTGTGGGGTGCATGGGCACAGGCAGGGGCCACATCGCTGCAGGTCTGCGTGGGGTGCATGGGCGCAGGTGGGGGCCGCATCGCTGCAGGTCTGCGTGGGGTGCACGGGCACAGCATGGGGTGCACGGGCACAACGTGTGGGCAGAAGCCCACGCGAACCCGGCTGCTCCACTCAGCGCAGGAAGGCGCCGCCGAGGCCAGAGCAGGCGCTTGTCGCTCGGCCCCTTCCCGCGGGGCGTCCTGGGGGTCCCGCCGCCTGGCCTGGGGGATAAGGGCCCAGCCCACCCCCACAGGCCCCAGCCCGGGGCCAGCGGCACCTTCCAAGAAGCCGGTGTGAAAACACGTTTAACGCCACGGCKCCGGCAAACGGACACAGCGACTAATCAGCGCCCGCCAGGTTATCACCTCCCAACTGCCCAGCTTTTCTGAGAAAAGGGTGTTTTATCGGGCTGTTCCCCAGGAGCCCCGGTAGGGATGCTCTGGGCAAGCGCGGATGGGGCGATCCTGGTAGGAGAAGGTTGAAAAAGACCAAAAAAGAAACACGGTGGAAGCCGGATGGCGAAACTCTTCGGGAGCGTTGGGCAAATGGGTTTATCCAACCCAAAGCCAAATGTGTGTGTATTATATATATATATTTATTATGTATATGTGTACATGTGTATAAAGCCAGGGCGCCTTTAGCKAGCCACCATACCGGGCATGGTGCCTTGGACAACAGGGACCCTTTCCTGCAGCTCCCTGATGATCACGCTGGAGCTGGAGGAGGCTCCCTGTGAGTTGGCTCCGATATCCAGGTCGCGCTGGGGTGTCCGAGGCGGCCCCAGCAAGGCCAGCCCCACTCGATGGCTCCTCCTGGGTGCCTCTATTTGCTGCCCTTGGGCGCCTGGGATTTCCCGGGACACCGGCACCCACTGCTGCCAGCCGGGGATTCTGCTACAGAGCCTGAGCGGGTGAGTTCTGCCTTTCTCCTGCAGATGCCATGTGGGTGCTGCCAAACTGCAGGACTTAGGGTTTTGCTCAAGTGAATTTCTCGCCCRGGAGTTTTGGAGGAGAAAAGGTCCCCATGCTAACCCCCACTGCCGCCCAGGGCTGAACAAAAGGTGCCTGTAACGGTAATTTGCCTAAAAAAAAATCATGATGTTATACCAACCTTCTGATTTTTTTTGCAGCTCTTCCATGCAGGGGGAAGATAACGCGGGGCGCCCGTTATCTGCGGCGCCGGGGCTCCCGCCGCCCGCACGGATCTGCTCCGTGGTGGATCTGCTCCGCGGCGCCTCCGCGCAACGCACGGAGCCAGGCGCCCGCCTCGGCCGGGGCTCGCTCCTCTTGCCACCGCACCTCGTTTTGGCCAGAACCCACCCAAACGGGAGGATCGGGGGTGCCCAGCGCGGGGCTGTGCAATGGAGAGYGACTCCCCGCGTGTCCCCGGCTCTGAGCGCTTCGCGGGCCGGGACGGCGCTAGAGCCATTTCACTTTGCCCAGAGCAGAAACCTGAATTCATCTCCGGCTTCGTAGATAAAAGCCTGAATTAATTAAAGAAGAGAATAGAAATCACTTTGATTTTCAGAACACCAGAATCTCCTAATTATAATGGTTCCCATAAGTGCTGCTATAATTAAGGGGCTATCAGCATTTCCTCTGCAAACCCGGTTTTTGCAGGGATTTGCAAATGGCTCCGWTGTTTTCCTTGCAGTCAGTGAAACAGCCCAGTCCAGGGCCCCGCTCCTGACTGCAGGTACTGCCCTGGAAACTAGGGGCGATGCCGCCTGAGCAGCATCCAGCTCCCCYGTGGGCACCTTATTAGGAGCCCAGCGTCCCCAATGGCAGCAGGCTGCAGACGGCGTCTGCTCTCCAATTACACTCTGATTATACAAAATAATAAAATCAGGGGCCTTTTGCCTCTGCCTTCTGGTCTTTCAGGCTTTGCAATGCACATGGGAACTGCGTCCCGCTTTCTTATCGTCAGAAAGACTAAATATTTATTATTGTTATTAAAAAAAGGGAGGAGGAAGGTGGATTGCCCRCCTAATCCTAGCCCGCTGGTTCCCATAGCCTTCAGCAGAAGCACTGGATGCATCGTGGTGATAGCGGTGCCTGAACAGGCAGAGGGGGCTCCCYGCGGAAACCGATCCTCACGGTGGGAGTGACCTGGCTTGGGGACGTTAGAGCCTTTCCCTGCGTTTTGGGGCAGGACGTGGAAATGAAGGGACCCGGTGGAAGGATGAGTCGGGAGCCAGCGCGGGCTGTGTCCGGGTGGCAGGAGCCCCTGCGGAATCCCCYGGAGCTGCCCTGGCCTCCGTGGCAGGCGGCRCGGMGCGATGCAYTCGTGGTGCAATGCCCTAAATACCYCACGYGGGCAGAGCTGGAGCACCCCAGGAGCCCGTCGCTCCGTCAGCTGCCAGGGCACGTGTTGCTGGGACCAGGACCGAGCCCCCTCTCCGTGCTGAAGGAAATGAGAAGCACCGGCTTGGCTTGGCTTGGCTTGGCTTGGCCTGGCTTGGCTTGGCTTGGTTGGATTTGGTTGGGTTGGCCTGGCTTGGTTGGGTTGGGTTTGTTTTTTCTTTCCTGGAAGCCGGTTTTGTTAAGCAGAATAAAGAAGGAAGAAATGACAAATTTGTCTGTGCTTGCAACGTGGAGAAGCCTGGGAAGCTAAGGAGATCACAGACAATTGAATTTAATTGAAAAGGCAGATTAAATAAAATGAGGCTTGAGTATGAAGAGCTAGTTTGAATTAGAGAAACAAGCTGACAGCCTGAGGACAGAGATTTAGAGGCTGAGAATGACTTTTGCTTTGCATCTGGGTTCCAATTCTGCTGGCAAACAGGAGGAAAAGTTTTCAAAAAGTAATAACACCCCCCCCCCCCAACACAGTTTTATATTTGAAATGGCCGTTTTCTTGGTGAGGGTCACAAACGGCAGCCAGGAGGGACCCCAGGGGCCGGCAGGACCGGGGTTAACCCTGGGGATTAATSCCAGGGCGGGAGGGCCGGGCTGCAAAGGGAGCAAAGCCCCAGCTTGTGCAGGGAGCAAATCCCAGTGGCGGCTTCCCGACTTATCCTGCTCCTGGGGTTTGATTTGCGGCAGGGGTTCGGGATGGAGGTGATGAACCGGAGCTCCCCGATCCGGGGAAATGAGTAATRTGGAAAAGCGCAGCCAGGGTGTGCTGGCGAGGAGCAATTGAGCTAACGGGTGACATATGGCGTTGTGTGGGCAAACTAATTAAATTTTACCTCTTCCCAAGCATTTGCGAGTTTTATACGCATTTGATTTATGTATTAATTACACCTCGGAGTGGGATGAAGAGGAGGTAACGGCCCACACGGCGAGGGCGGCTCTCAGGAGGGGGCACGTCGCCGYGTGCAGCCGCGGGGGCTGAAATGCCTCCCGTGAGGGCTCCGGCCGCGCTGGGGACCGCGTGCGCCGGCCCGCGCCGCTCGGGCAGCCCGTGTCATTGTGACACCCGGCATTGTGTTTCCTTGGCATCTTAGTCAGGACGCTAGAGCCCAGCGTGTCACCCACCTGCGCATTCCCCATCTTCAAACCCACGTAACTAATGTATAATTAATAATAGAATTATCCACGGCATGGGATAATCATGGCGAGGTGTAGCTAGCAGATCACCTTGAAACAGGTCCAATTTGCTGCTGCTGGAATATCCAGAATCGTCCTAGATGGCCTGGCGGTTGACAGGGATTTGCACCTAATGCTGCAGGTGGAATCAGTCACAAGCCTAGGGGATTAAATGCAAAAAGCAGCGTAAAATCCAAACAGCCTCCGTCCTCCGGCTGATTCTGGCTGTGCTCCCCGGGAACGGCCGTTCCTGCCGCCATGGGGGCCCAGGCCGGTGCTGAGCGCGGCCCTGGAGTGGAGCAGATGGTGCCGTGGCCACACGAGGTCCCATCCCTTGTTCCCGGGAAYGCCCCTCCGCCCGGCCCGTCAGCCCTCCCTGACCCACGGGGTCCGTGCGTGGTTTCGGAGGGGCCACCAGCCTCCCCACCCCTCCTGCACCCTGGTGCGAGACCTATCGCGAGCGCACCGGGATCGTGAATCTGCTCCCGACCGCTGGCGATAGGCTGGAGAGCCACAGCAATCCGGAGGAAATCTGTGATCCGCTCTTGGCAGATTTGACGGATAACGCTCGAAATACAAATGTCAAAACGCGTTTAGGTTTTTGCCTTTCGGAGCGAGCCCTGCAGAGAACGCAAACCCTTTCTGACAGATTCAGTTCAGGAGCCTCCTCTAAGGCAGGCCCTGAGTGCTGGGGAGAATCTGCCTCTCGAAGCCATATAGATCCATCACGGCCGCCTAAAAAACGCTCCGTGCCCCGAGGCGGAATTACTGAGGAAAATCCTGACACGATCAGACACCACCATCTCCTGAGAAAGACAAAACAGTAAATAGAGTATTAGAGGATAAGTGAGACACGGTGCGACCCGGCAGCATTGAGATTACTCGGTAGCACAGCCCCGAAACGTCAGTTTGGCGCCGGGAAGAACCTGGACACTCTGATTTTCCCCCGTGCAGATGGGGAGCAGCCCAGCTCCGTCCTCCTGGAGCGCRGAGGCTTCGCAGCTGCCCCGGAGGTGCCCACGGCGGGTGACCCGGCTCTGCATTGCCAGAGCTTTCCCACACACAGACCCGAGCTTAGGCCAGCGCTAGGCTGAGACTGGGCGACAGTTTGTGCACGTGTGTAAGTACGCGAGGAGCCTCTTGCCTTGGATTGCGTTAATTATGTCGGTTCAATAATTAGCTTCCTTGCTCTGCCTAAGAGCCTGTGCCCGTGGTTCCGTCTGAAGGTGCAGAAATTGAACAAAAAAGCAGAGTCTGGCCCCAGAAGTGCGGAGTCAGGGTGTAAATGAGACGGATTACTCACACGTGTCTGTACCAGCCAGCAAAATATTTAAGCATATTTAATTTTATTAAGTCAATAGATTTAAGCRTAGTCTTAAACACTGTGCCCCACCAGGGCCTTAATTAGGGAATGTTATTGAACTGTAAGATCTGCAGGCAACTATAAGACAAGAATTTTAAGTACAAATATCTTCAAGTGAATGTTTAAATCAGAATGTTTTTGGAGGGGAGGTAATATGTTAAGTAATACTGATGTATGCGCCTAATTACACATTAATACTGCAGAATTATTCAGTCTTCATAATTCAGCTTTTAATCGTATCGGGTGTAAAGGCTAAGCCCATAGTGCTCATTTGCTGCTTTGAGTGGGTTTTYGGGGGCAGGATGATGTTTTTTTTGCGTTAAATCAGCTCTTATATCAAGCCCGACTYGACAGCTCCTGGGAATGCAGGTGACAAAGCAGCCCAGCCCCAACATGTCCCCAGCACCCCACACCAGCTGGGCGAGAAGATGACACAGGAGAAGGAGATTCCTGGGAAAACAACAACAACAGAGAGGATCCAAGTGGACAAAGTCACAGAAAGGGTGGGAGCAGCAGCAGGCTGGGGGCAGGTTGCACCTCCAGGGCTGCACTCGTTTCTTTGCCCTTGCTTTAAATCTTACCGGGTTGTTTTTCCTGCTGGTAGTAATCCTTGCTGCCTCTATGTGGCTACTCGTGCTCCGGCCCGGAATAGCCATTCCCACGTCGGGAACGGTGAGCACGTGCCCTAGGGCTGCGGCTGCAGAGGAGCCGACGCGAGCGCTGGGTCTCAGCGGGTTCAAAGCAGCCGGGTGGCCCTGGGCAGAGCTGGAAACCRCGGGTATTTACCCACAAAAACGCTCCGTCAGAACTCAGCCACGCGGGAATAACTGCATGGAAGCTGCAAAGAGCAGCTCTGGCTCCGCTTTCCTTTAAAACCCTTTTCCTCTAGTATGAGGMGATACTAAATAAAAATATTGAATAAAACTGGGGTGGACACAGYAAATAAAAACCGAGAGGTTATTTGCACTGTCTGATTTCAGGCACCTGAATTAAAGGCTCAATTTACAAGTGTCCTTTGGGCAGGGAGAGTCTCCCCAGAGCAGGGCATGGGCTCGGGTGCTCTGAATCACCCTTTTTCTCCCCCCACCTCCGCAGGGGCCCTGGCTGCACTGACCCCAGGCAACGCCTTGGGGTGCAGCGGAGGGTGTCCCAATTCCCATCCCCGTTTCTGTGCTGCCGTGACCGCCTCGAGGCCACTCGTTTCCGTAGGAGGAGGCAGGAGCTCTCTCAGTGAGTGGTGCTGAGCCCGGTTTGTGTTTGCCGTGTCTGCAGTGTGTGCTGGTGCTACGCTTCCATAGATGCTTTTGGCAACAGAGCGCACTGACTAGTTTCTGCAATATTTTTAGCYGCGTCTTGGGTGTGCTTATCCTGATTTCCAGTCCCCCGGGCTACGCTCGCTGTGTCTGGTTTGATTTGCACAAGGATGCGACAGCGTCTGCGACGGCGCCTCGGGAGGGAGCCGCGCTCCCTCACCTGGCTGCGTGCCCGCTTCGTGTGGCCCCGTGTTGGAATAGCAGCCCGAGAGCAAAGCTGCTCCGCCTGCGGAGTAAAACCAGCGCTCCACGYGGCGAGGCGGCCGGCGCGCCCAGGCCAATTACCTTGGAAAAGGATTACTGGCACAAACCTGTGACGAGTTCACCGGGAACGTACCTCTGAAGGCCGCTGCATGGGGCAGTGCTGTTGGTAGTGTTGGGAGGTGCTACCGCCACACAGTGCCGATGAATGCCTAAAACCACGAGGAGGAACCCCGTGCTAAGGATTAAACACTGCAAAGCGGTGTAGTCGGAGGGCMAACACCTCCCTCGGTGAAGAGTGGGGAGGAGGAGAGCGAGGTGGAGAGCCAGGAGTCCAGCAKTGCGCGCTGGTGACGGGCTGGGCTGTGCGGAGGGCCGTGTGCCCGAGCACAAATGTGTTTCCTGGCGGGAGGAATTCACCAGGTGCCAGATCTATCTCCCTCTACACCCCTGATCCCAGAGGAGGGAGCTGAGCCACCCCACGTGCATCCAGCCCTTTTCCCCTGCATTTAGTTCCTGGGATGACCATGATGCCCTCCCGCGCGTCCCTCCACAGTGGAAGCTTTTGCTGTTGGTGGCAGGTATTGCTCAGATGGAGGTGGCTGCAGGCTGCAGACCTTGCCCCGAGGTGACACGAGGTGCTGCTGCAGGCCGTGCCTCGGGTGGAGGCTGGGGTCGGGTGTCGCTCTTGGTGGGATTCCCCCCCAGTGAACACGGGCATTGCTGCACGGTGGGTGCTGCACAGAGGTGGGTGTCGCTCTTGGTGGGGTTCCCCCACAGGGAACACGGGCATTGCTGCACGGTGGGTGCTGCACAGAGGCCCCGGAGGGGATCGCTCTGCTAAAGCAAGACTGCAACTGTCAGCAGAGCCTGTGAGCTGGTGAGAGGCCATCGCTGGGCTGGAGGAGCCCACACGAGGAGCAAAAGCAAAGGAACACACGAGATCACAAGCCGATCCAGAGTGTTCGCAAAAAGGAGCTTGATAACCGACCATTAGCAAGTTACAGAGGCGCACGAAGCACGGCACAGAGATCATAAGGAGTCAGAGGCACCGTTCGAACCCCCTGTCGAAGCAGGAGAGGCTCCCTGCRCTGGAGACAGAAGCGCACTAGGTGSCCGCTGAGGGAAGCCGAAGGGGCCGCGGGACCCGGCGCTATTCAAGCCGCTCCTGGGGCGCTCCGTGCCTGTCCCCTCCCCAGCGCCACGGCGTTCAGCTCRCCCAGGATCGCAGCCCGTGTCTCGGCCGAGGGGGGCCCCGGACGGTCCCAGCGGAGGGTCTGTCCCCTGGGAGCCCTGGGCAGCCTGCACGGTTGCGCCGGGCAGTACATGACCCTGCGGCTGGCTGGCGGGGGAGGCCTCCTGGGTCCTCCCTGCACCTTTGCTCTGCGTGTTTTRCTTCTAACAGGGGCAGGAATCGGGAGCGGGTTTTGCGAAGCCTCTGGCAAGCTCAGAGCATGGGAATCCTCTGGGTGTCTCCTGCTAAATCACGCTTTCAAAGGCAAATCTACACAGGCACCACGTCAGGTATGCCTTAGAAAGAACCTATACAACTTCCARATGGAAGATCATAGACCATGTCAGTTGATAGGCCATAGACAAGGGGGACGATATTGTGCGATTTGTTGAGGAAGCAGCAAGGGGAAAACAGGCAACAGTGTTCAGAGAGGCACCAACCAGGACTTACAGCACATCACTCAAAATAAAAGTGGATAGTGCGAGTACAGTAACGTCAGCAGGACAAGTTTGGAGATGTTTTTTTCTTTTTGTGGTAAGACATTGCTTTCAGCTAACATTGATTTGATCTGAAAGGAGTTGAAGACGAATATTGTTTCCAGATTTCTCTGTGATTTAGAATGATGCAGRAATTAGTCCTTTCTCTATTGAAAGTACTACAGACTATGATGTCTACAGTTAAGATYTTAAACATTTTCCCAATGATATCCTCTTTCCATTTGATTATAGCTTTGTCAGGCATCGGCACTTCAAATTAAAATGTGTCCTCTTGTGGCTGATCCATACGTAAGGCCATACATAATCGCTTGTGGGTGTCAATGCACATTTTTAGCTAAAGGAGTTCAATTATTCTCGAGAATAAGTTTATAGGTTTATAGAAGAACAAATGCTTTTATCCATACTACGGAAATTCCTAAAGATGTTCTGCAGACCCGTGTCGCAGAACCCYGTAGGATTCAGCAGCTAATTTCCCAAGAGCTTCAGGCAGCGCTGGGCACGTCCTGATCCTAGCCAGCCCCTGCAGATCACGGAGCTCGTGTGCACTGTTCCCATGGAGCAAAACATCTGCTCGAGGGAGAGCTTCATCGAGCAGGATTTCCCCTTGCTGCTCTTCCTGCTGCTGAAAGCTGCTGTGATGCTGGGCACAGCCTGGGGTCTCTCCATGCTCCCGGGATGAATCCCGGAGGGGAGGGATGTGCCGTACTGGGTGCTGAGGGAGATGTGTAGAACGGCTGAAGGGGATATAGGAGCCCTAAAGGAGAGGTAGGTGGTGGGTTTGGAGCAGGGGTGCACAGCTTGAAGACAGGGACAAGAACTGGGGATATCAGGGAAGCGAGGGAAGGGTGGAACAGAGCATGAAAAAGGGAATACAGGAATGAGACAGGAGTCAGACCGGGAAAAAATGCTACCAAATGGAGGACAGAGCAGCAAAGAAAGCAGAAGTGATGCTCGCGAAGATGGAGAAGATGGCCCTAAAGGCTGTAGATGCTGGAGGACGCTCCTCCAAAGCCTGGAGGTGGCCCCGGTTTGCCTCGTCTACAAAGGGGACCATGAAATCCATTGAGCAAATGCRGCTCCATGACTCCCTCTAGGGGCAGGTCCCCGGGCTCGATGAGCCACCTGCTCCCACCACAGAGAGACAAAACCTGCACCCGGAGGCCCTAAATCACCCCCCACCCTCCAGCCCTCGCCCTAGACCCTCTCCTGCCCATCGGGTCTAGAATGGTTCCTTGCCAGGGAGTTTTTGAATTATTTGCTTTTAAAATCAGAGCAAGTGACACACCATTTCTCTTAAAACTAATTTCCAGGGGCAAGGTCTCCGAAGGGCCAGGACGGAGGCTCCCTGCCCGGCCTCATTTGATTAGCTCCTGCATTTGCATTACAAGTTGGGCTTCAGGGACGCGCTGACTTACACGTTCCGCTCGCGAGACGCCGGCGCTCGGGAGGGACCGGGCGCAGTGAGTCAGCAGGACGAGGCTGCTCCACGTGGGAGGTGCAGAGGCGTCTGATGAATGAGGAGAGAAAGCACAAGAGCACAAAGACGGCTCCAGAGAGTTGGATATCACCCCGTGGGTCTGAGTTCGGTCCTTGCCAAAGGTGCATGGTTCTACTGCCCCAGAAGACAAGTCACGGGATAACACAGCCTCCCCTGTGGATGCCCTGAATTTCCTGGGTCCTGGGAAAGGAGCTGCTTTGTAGGAGTCCCAGATGCTCACCGGGGTGACTGGGAACTTTGCTGAGCATGTACAATACACCCTGCTAAGCACAAGTGCTCCGAGAAATCRGGTTTCGAGGAACGAATGGTCACAAGCCTTGCTCTTGTGACTGCTCTTGTACCGTTGTGCCTGTTGAGGGAGGTAGGYTGGAGCTTCAAAGGTGGGCTGGGAAGGTGAAGAGGTTGGGCAGCTGGCCTGTGCTCCCCTCTGCGAGCCGCACTGCGGTGACTCTGAGGAGGAGCTGAAAAGGATGACGGGGTGATGACGTCTTAAGCCACCAATGCAAGGCTTCCTGGTGCTTTTTCAATGGGCACCTCGTAGTTAGGAACTCAGATGACCTCAGGGGCCTTATTTTAAGGTTGTATTCATTCATGTCTGTAAGAAAGTAAGGTAATTCGGAGATACACTTGTGGGAAAGCACAGGAAGAAATTTGCATTGGATTTAGATGCATCCAATAAGATGTGTCGAGCGATGAAGAACAGAAACCTGGTTGCCACCATGTTTCTTGGTTTCCCCTCTCTCTCCACGCCCTCTGTCTGTATTTTCAGCCCCATCATCTCTGTGACACTAGCCCGGGGCTGAAGGGGTCCTCCCTGGCCAGCCCTGACAGAAACCGTGTCACAGTTGGGGACTGACTCTCTGCTCTGCCTGGAGCACCTATTTGCATCTCTCYGACTTCCAGGACACTTGTAGGAACACAAGTTCTTGACAGGCAGGGTCACGGTTTGGTCAAAACTGGCTCAGAGGTATCCGACATGGAGAGACATTGTGGCTACTGATGTCTTGTTTCTTTAGGAACCTGGCTGAAGATTCTGGGAATCCAGCATCTCACTGCGTGTTCCCAGGGCAGCTTGCAGTTGCATTTTGGCATTTCTTGACTTATCACTGATGTTACTTTAACACTGSTATAATTTAACCTATAAAACAAGGATGAGCAGGACCTAAAACAATGGCTTTTCCATGCAGTTTGTTATGGACACAGTTTTCTTCCAACATTTTGCACATTATCCTTACCATTTTGGGGTTGGCTTGCAAACTATAGGCCTGATATCTARTTCACTAGAGTAACAAAAATACTTTGGACCAGACCAGTGACTTCTAGTAACTTTACTCCTGGTGTAAACAAGAGCAGGATATGACTGTGTGAATCTATATGTAACAAGAGCTAAGCTCTGACTAAATCTATAGCATTTTTCTGGCATTTACCTTGCATAAATTAAGACATTTCCATAAATAAAGAGAAAACTTAATAAGCCTCAGAAAGGTTAGACTGTTTCACCTGGATTTTATGTCTGTTGCATAAATCCTCCTAAGCAATTCCATACTTTGTATGGAGATTTTTTTTTTTACAATATAAATTCCGTTAACACTCTCATGCCATATGTGCTGTATATTAAAGTGAGCAGCCTGCTGCATCCCGTTAAATCAYTGGCATATGTTTCTGCCTTCTGATGCAATCAGTGCGGAGCTGTTGGTGTTAGAAAGCTCTGTGCTGAGCCTCAGGACTGCACTCGGCTGCAAAACTAGTCTGGCCTGGTCTTAATCCATGGACCCCTGATGGTGGAGTGGTCCTTATGTGATGGAATATCAGACTCTTGTTGTCATCCCATTAGCAATAGGCTGGACTCATTGTACTGGCTTTCTCTCAYCTAGTCATTTTTTCTCCCAAAGAAAAGTGGAAATACTTTAATATTAAGCACGTGCCTCAATGATGCAGAGATTTGACTGGAGTAGAGGTCTTTCAGATGTGGATGTGAAAGCAAAATTGAGTATGACAGTGATAAGCCACCTGCATGGGCCAATTCCTAGGATGACCAAGGGCTGGGGACTCCMCTTCCTTTCTTGTATGAATTTGGGCTACCCTCTAAATCAGTGAGCTCCACCTTCAAGAAGGTCCATTTCAGAGGAGCCACCACCAAAACGAGCAGAGAGCTCTGGGTGGCAGCCTCAGAAAGTGTGATTTAATAGAGCTGCAAGATAAATGGAGAGTGAGCACCCCTCATTGCACAGCCACCCGCTGCACCGACCCAGAACACGTCACGGCACCTACAGCTTCACAAGTACTTTGTCTCAGAAGACTGCCACGTGGGAGAAGGCAAAATGGGTTTTTTGAAATGTTTCCAGTCTGGGGATGGAAGTTTGGACTTTTTTTGGCACTCAGACAGGCCCCTAAACACCTAGAATATGTGCAAATATACATCGTCGCACAACAGACCATGTCTATAGAAATGAAAAGTTTTCATGTCTATCCCATTTCAGTGGCACCAAGGTCCCGAGATTGCCTAAGTCATGTTGGATGCCTTAGCCGTTCTCCACTAACTAAATATATTCGGTGGAGATGCTCTACAAAGGCACAGCTAGAGACTGGCTAATGGGAAGGCTTCATTTTGACAGGGCTCTTCCTTGGGACTGTGAAGATCCCAATTACATAAAATAAGATCAACTCTCGTTATTCTCGTTATTCACCAGTACCAGTGCCATGATTTAGCACTTTTTGAAACTGGCTTTACTTTGCACAGAATGGACAGCACAAAATGCCACATTTTCAGTTACTGTGCCTTGCAGTCTTGGAGCTGATGACTGTCACTTACTCGCTTCACATAGCTATACCCTTGCCATTTTCCCTTCTTTTGGACAGAGCTCTTGGCTTTCGGAYGATTCCTGCAGACCCTGCAGCAGTTGTGTCACCATGAGATGTGTCACTCGTACTGGAAGCAGTCGGGTTTGAAAACTGAAGAACTGCCTGACTTGCATCTTAGGTGGAGGAGACAGTGAGTGAGCAGACACCGAGAGAGATGCAGACAGATAATGTCTCTTAGCCTACAGCAAGGCTTAATGTGGTCACAGCCAAGACTCACGTATGACTCTAGAAGATGCTGGTTATGTGACATACTGCTTGTTTGGGACTCTTTGGAAAGAGGTTGTGGTGAAATTTTGTGACACAACAGTTTTGCAGAACTGTTTTCCTTCTCCTAGATGTTTCAATGTGAAATCTGGGCTGGAAAAAGCTGCAGTTTCCCTGGGGGAAGACATTAGGATTAAGCAGATTTAAATTTCATGGTGCAGAATTCACGTTTCGGTTCTGAATTTGCACAGCACTTTGCACAACAGGGTGCCAGGGCATGACAAGATTCCCAGTATCTATCAAGACAGAAAATAGCTATGTAATAATAATAGCTACGTAATAAATAAAGCCAGCAAGTCTTTTTGGCAAGTTGCATCACAGCAATGCAATTTTCTTCTGTAACTAGTAACAGGCCTTATATGTGTAGTAAACAGGTAAATATCATATAACTTTGATTTTAAAAAGCTTATAACACTGTGGCACGTCACGCTCTTATATGGAGCTGGGGAAAACGTGTCAGCTGAAAATACTACAGGATGGCTGCAAAGCTGACTTGGAAGGAGAGGGTTTTCAGGTGGTCATTGTAAAATGAGGGGCTCTGGTACTGTTAATGGCTTTAGTAACGTCCTGGGTGATGGATCAGAGAACCTCTGTTAAAGTTACAAGCAGGTGATGAGAGTGGGTGTGCTGAAGGGCAGGCTGAGAACTCCAGATAATACTGACACACCAAAGACTGAATGGAAAGAAGACCAAAAAGCCATTCARCATCGAAAACTGCACTTAGGAATGTTCAGTTACCTGAACAGAGGGTGCTGAATATTATTCAGAAAAGGACTTAGGTGTTGTAGTGCTGGATGGGAGTCAGCAATGCCAATTGCCTACTTTTGATATAGGCAGCTAAAAGGGTGTACTGGGTCCCATTTTAAGCGCTGCGCATTCAAAAGGTGGAGGCCATAGGAGACAGTCCAGGGAGAGCAGTGAGAGTGACCAGAGCTCTAGGAAGCACCAGAGAGGAAGAAAGATGGAATGAACTGAGGTTGTTTGGCTTATGGACCAGGGTGCAAGTTAGCAATGGTCAGGTATGTGAAAGGCTACTGCAGAGAGGAAGGAAATCAACTGTTCTCTCTGACCATGACGGATAAGGTGGAATCAGGAGCTTAAGTTGCTGAGAAATTGAGACCATTCACTAGGAAATGTTTTTTTGGGATGGCCCAGATTATGAAGCACTGAAATAGGTCACTTGGTGATGTTATGGAGTGTCCATCTCTGGAGAGAYTTCCATGCGTTCTTTCCCATGTGTTCTTTTCACACCAGTCATGCCCAAAGACAGGGACAGTCATGARATACCCACCACCTTGAGACCCCATCAACCCACTGCTGCGGTCAATACAAGAGGCTGGCCTTGTAGTCAAGACAGTGGCAAAAGATGTAGCTGTTAGTTGTACCCCATTTCTTAGTGAGCCTTCCCAGACAAGAAGCAGTGCCTTGGAAGCTGCCCCAAACCTAACAGTCTGCCTACAAGAWRTCTTGGTTCTAACTTCTCTGGACTTCTTGGCTTTTCAGAGAAGCAYTGGCTGTTATTACAGCCACCTAAAGCCATTACAGCTCCTTGAGAACACATTTTCAGAATAGGATTTGGGGTATCACTTGAAATCAAATTTGTAATTGTTAATCCTTCTATCAATGAAGATACATAACCAGACACCCATGACATTGCCTTTTCCATCTGACATGAACTAGGCTTAATGAATTTAGTATTTACTTCATCCACACCTTTGCCAGGGAACATRTTCGCCGGTGCCAGCAGACCTCAGGTCTACCTCCTAGGGCGGCCACCCTGGCTCGGAGAAGGACATTAGCTCACACCAGGCTTTGCTTCCACRCCACGTAAAGCGCAGAGAACGGCTTGTCGCCCTGCTGCCTGGCAAGGCGACCAGCTGTGCCTTCTGTCACTGCCTTCCTCCTCCTTGTCCCCGCCGTCTGCAAGTGGCCCTGCTCATTCAGCGAGAGAYGCTGGAGGTGAATGCTTCGGGAGGGCTCTCCTCCTCCTTCCACCTGTTTTTCATTCCTTGACTCACTGACTTTAAGCTGTAAGCAGTGACGTGACAGCTGAGTCATGGACACACCACCTGGATGCTGTCAGCATCAATCTCTCTTATAAGGATCATAGAAGAACAAGATAGAAAAGGCTGCTAGGGCTCCTCGTTCGTCTTCCTGCCAGCGGGGGACGGAGCCCCGCAGTGCGGTGTCTGCCCAGCCCAGCTCTCCAGTTATCAAGCAATGGGGCTTTCACCTCTCCTCCTGAGGAACCATTGCACGACCTAATAAATATCATTGTCAAGGAGAGCTTCACTTTTCCTTGATCGCGKTTTTTTTTGTCTAAATTTGACTCATATGAATAAATCACATCTAACTAATCCAGCTAATACCCGTACAGAATTTTTTTTTTCTTGCAAAGCAATTCGGTAAATCTGCAAAACTGGAGTTTATATGTTTTATTTGTGTTCTTTTTAACAGTTATACGAGTCTTCCTGCTGCATGCATTGTTGTGCAGAGTGCAGAAAAAAAATGCAGTGCTATGCCCTGGAGAACTTACACTTTTCATTTAAATAACATACAGTGACTGAGAATGACAAATAATGAGAAAACAGGACAAGAGTCATACCAAAAAAAAGGTCAGAATGTTTCTAAATAAAGCCCACTGTCATGCTTTTAATTTGAGTTTATATTGGATCAGTCATCATAAACGGCTACATATTTTGGGACAGTTTTTACCATATTTTAGTCAAATTTTGCTTTTCTTCTCACAAAGACTTCTTGCCTACTTCAATTTTCTGGTATTTTATAAAGCTTTTTTGATTTTGTTTGACAGACACAGAAAGCTTGTGCTTTTTTCTCCCGGTGGATCTTTCCTCATGTTATCCAGGCCTTCTCAATGAACGAGGCCCGTGGGTAGTCTGGTGGTTAACGGCCTCAGCGTCCTCACAGTGCGTGAGCCTGGCCAGCTGATCCAAGCGCTGGTTTGCTGCCACCCCTGTCTCTGCCTCCCYGCTCCCACTCTAGTGACACCCCAAACTGCAATCACTCTGCAAGCAGCAGGCAAGGGTCCCCTTAACCTGGAGCTCTTTGTTAGAACATGAAAAGCAACTTATCTCTGCAGAAATCCTGGAGCTGCCTCCTCCTGGTGGAACGATCCCTTCTCTCTGGGCAGCAGCAAACCAGAGAAAAGCTTTGCAAACCCCGACCTTCTGCCTTGCTTTGTTCCATATGCCTTTACCTGGCTTTTACAACCTGCTTTCTGCAAGTTCATTACACCTGCCTGGTGGAGACCCCATTCCTGCCATCCTTGGCTTTGGCTCTGTAATCCCCATGTCTTGCTCTTCGTGCCACCTGACTAATAGAGGAACCCGTTTAATTCACAGGGTTGTAAGGCAAGAGTTTATTCTGYGGCAGCAGAATGTGGTACCCCAGATGTCTATTTAGTGCCATCTGTCTCACCTGTGGATTTGATTACTGTTTCTTACTGATTTTTTTCTTGTGATATTTGAGGGGAAAAATTCTGTCTGGTACCTGGCTGCAGGTTTAGTCTGCTTCTAGAGGGAGGCCCAAAGGTACTTCAAAAGCGTTTATAATGTGTGTCTTTCACTCTGGTTACACCAGCTTCCCATGCACATCAATYCCCTGCAGCAATTTTTCCCTTCATAGAACAGAAATAATCAGCCTAATGGTTGGGTGTGGAAATTGTGCTAAATGAGGACAAAGGATATGAATAAATGAACTGAYTTTTAGCTCTGTGACCTTCCAGCCTCCCCCTTCACTCTTCCGAAGTCACAGCGTCCCGGAAGGTGAATCCTGCCATGAATYTCCGAGGCCTCAGGAGGGAGATGGGTAATTTCCAGGCGGAGAGTCCAAGGGTTTGGTTGTGCACGCACAAACACAACTGCCTGGCATGAAACCAGCTGCTCTGCTCTGTGCCGCTACCGGCTCAAGCTTTAGGGTGAACCACTGGCAGTTGGTATCACCACGACGTTTGCCATGAATTAGCTTACGTTTTCTTTATCGTTTGTTGGGAAGGCCCCAGCTAATTATGAAAACAGATGCTTGGCTGTATGGATAGTGCAGCGTTATTCCAGCAGTCACACTGGAAAAGCRTTAGTTATCTACGGAGACAAATTGAACAAGACAAATCTGGGGACGACCTGCTTCCCTCCAAGCGGTTTGTAAATGCACACTGAGAAGCACGGGATTGCGAAAGAAAAGCTGAGTTCTCCCTTACTGGGACTCCAATTCTAGCCTTCCTTTGGCTACGGACAAGCAATTTTGGCTTCTCRTTTTGTTTTAATTTACCAATTTTTAAGCAAGACTTTATTCAAGCCTGGTAATTTGCCAGKTGATATTTTTCAGGTCCCGCCTTTCGGACGGTTTCGTTTCTCTCTAAAACTAGTTCAGCTCCAGCTGAAGAACTGTTTGGGGACTGAGGAACTCCCAAATGGCCTGGGGCTACTGTGGCATTTCCTCCACCACCCCTGGTTGCCCGGGCTGGATATCAGCCGTGCTTCCATCGCAAGTCCTCACAAATAGAAATGCACACTAGTGCTAGGGACCAGGCAGATGCCAGTGACCCCTGAACTGATGGAGTAAATTGATGCTTTGGGGTATTTTTCCCACATTTTCCTTGTTCTTTTCTGCAGTGAACACAGTGCACAGTGTTCACTATTTTACAGTTCTGAGAGGTTCAGGGCTGGTGGCTGCCTTCAACTAAGGTGCTCTTCCCTCTCTTGTGATCTGTTCTGGATCTGTTCTKGGTCTGTTCTCTAACCCTGTTCCTCCTTGGCTGTGTTTTGTGCCTTGTGCCTGTTTTATTTGGCATCAGCTTCAACTCTTGTGTGAGATTTCTCCATTCCCATTCAGTTTTGGCAAACCTGGCTCAAGTCATGTCAGGGTGTGACTCTGCTAACAGCAAATGTGCTGCAGGCTTTGAAGTGAGAAGGAAGAAGGAGCTCCCCCAGGTTGYTCTTTTCCAGGAAACACAGGTCGGATTCTCCTGTGCTTGGTGAATAGCTCCTGTCTTTGGGATGCTAAGGCATGACTTCCACTGACTCCCTCTGTGCTCTTTATGTTTCTCCAAGCAGAGTCCTGCAGGCAGCACTGCTCAAAAGTGAGCAAGTGGCTCTAAGTATTTGCCCAAACATCCCCTTATAAAGAGATCATCAGCGGATTTTATCTTTTTTGCAAAGCAAATCAGTGTGGTAAAGTGCAAACAGCAGCAGTTCACCTTGATGAATATTCACAGCAAAGTGTGGCCAGTTGCAAGGGCTATGAGGATTGCCATTGMACTTCTTAGGTACGATCTGTAATAGCAATTATTTCAATGTGTGTGTGGGGAGCTGCTTCTGTCTGTATATTTCTTTAGGTTTTGTAGTTTTAGAAAGGCAGTGAATGAAGCACTTCAGACCGGAGGGTAACGCTATCCAAATCTTTCACCAATCACAGCAAAAGATGGCAAAGCAAAGCTGGTCATGGGGACTGGTAAAGGTACAATCCAAAGTATTCGTGTGTATTCACAGTAGTCTTGATTCCTGTTTTTAAAAGTATTAGACTATTATTCAGGAAATCCGTGAGCCATGAACTGCTGTAGCTTGAGATAAAATGTATCACATAGACAAGATCTTAATCTCGTAATTTTGCTGAAYGCCTGTTGTTGTCCTCGCTCAGAAACACGCCTGATCTGGTATGGCCCTTCTGCTGCTGTCAGGTCTAAGGGGCCAAAGCTGAAAAGGAACCTAAAGGAGGGACTGAASCAGAATTTAAGCATTTAAATCCAAGATTTATTCTAATCTTAGAGGCTCCTAAGTCTAAAGAAACCTGTCTTCAGCTTTCAAACCCCTCAAGCGTGCAAGGTTCAGCTCCTGCAGGTGCCCCAAAGCAGGGCCGTCTCGGTGGGTTTGGACTGGTATCGGGACCAGCCAGGAGCGCAGATGTGGTAAGGGGCCGGGCCTGCTCTTGTTAGCGTTCCTGGAACACGTGCCATGGAGGAAAACAGGAGCAGGACACACGTTCTTCCCTTCCCTCGCTTTGCACAACACGACAGCAGGGACAGAAGTCACGCAGGGCAGGGAGAGCCGGGTTCCTTTTCCTCCTTCCATAGAGAGCTCAAGCCGAGCACTCCGTAGCCGGGCGGGAGGCCMCGTGCTTCGGTTTAGGAGCCACCTCTGTGACAAGTAAGCGCTGCTGAGAGACAGAAACCTTCCGAGGAAAATGAAGCGAGACAGAGCGGAAGTTTCCTCCACTTCACAGTCTGGATGCTCCTTCCCCCTTTGGAAAAGGGGAATTCTGCATTCTGGAACCACCTGCTCTTTCTTGCATTACCTTTGTATCTTACCTTCCTGGCTGGGATTCGTGAACTGCTCTTGAAAGGATCAAGTATGGGCCCTCACCAGTAAGGTAAAGAATTATATTCACCTGGGTTCTTCTATTCCAGTGAATCTTTAATTATTTTTATAATCTTTAATTATTTTTATTTTTAAAAAGGAGTAGCTTCGACACAAGAAGCATGTACTGCTTCCTTCCTGCTTCCATGTCCTCTACGGTGGAAGGTTCCAGTCTCCCAGTGAAGACAGGTTGGGATTGCTCAAGCAGCAAGTGGAGATGAATGCAAATCTTCTTCTTGACATCCTCATGACCATGTTCCCCCGAAATAATGAAGGCTGGAGCAACCCAGTCCTATTGCAAAGTGCCTTGGAGACAAGCCCGGTTTGAAAGCTCTGCCATGGACTCATTCAGTCCTTGGCTTCTTTTCTTTGTGTCTTTGGGGAGAATGCCCTCACCAGCCTTTAGAGTTGTGCTTCCTTCCTCTAACCCCGTGAATACTCCAGTACTTTTCGAGCAGAATATCTCTCAAGGACTCACTGCGTGGCTGTGCACCTGTCTTGAAGYAGGAATTAAGGGGGTAACTGGTAGAAATTCAAGTGCTCTGGAACGCAGGTGTGTCTGCATGAAGTGCCTGGTGTCTCGACAGCCTCAGTTCTGTTCCAGTGCCAGAACTGTTAAACGCTTCCCTCAGCGGGCAGGTTCCCAAGTCCCCAAATCACTATTGCTGGTTTTTGTGTCCACAGCACTAAATATCTAAGTGCAGGATCTGTGTGAGTTCTCTGGGTCTCCAGAAACATGGTTCCCACTGACGATTATTTATTACATGTTAAAGTCGCTCTGTGTTTACCTTAAAGCAATCTGATGGWGGGATTAACTAGGTGATCAGTTCATCTGACTGCATCACGGAGGATTAATTAAATTATTCCTAGACAAATTGCTGGGGTTTGACATTTAATCTAGCTACTGATCTCTCTGTCAACTTCTCTGCCCGCTTTCCGGAGTGCGATACTGTCCTTAATAAGGACTGTGTCAGCTGCGCATCTGGTTTGGCCGTGCTCTAAGTTAGAACCTGCTTCTTCTTCTGTCCTTGTTGTTCTGTGGGAATAACAGATCCCCAGCACAGAGAATTATTCCAGCTGTGGAGCTGGGGCCGGTGAACCCACCGTTCCCAGTGCCGGTCACCTCGTTATAAAGTGAACTAAAGCAAACAGGGAGGATTTAACAGAGACCAAATGCAGGAACTTTATTTATTCAGAGAGGGTTAGWAAAGCTGCAGTGTAGCTGCTGTCTTTGGAAAACAGGAGATTAAACGGACATGTGAGGGAGGTTTGCAGAGCTCCRGAGGGAATAGCAAGGATTCGCGCAAACAGGGATATCTGAGCTAGTGACAAACACGGGAACAACAGGGAAATTAACAGCAGCTTCAACAGGGGTGACCAGCAACTCAGTGTAATTTGTTTGTGATTTTATTTGTATTTAACACTGATAATATACGGAAAACTACACCAGGGTTGTAACAGAAASAGCTATTAGAAATCATTTAACAAAGCTCTAGACAAGCACGGGGGCTTATAGYAGCAGCGTGGGATGTCAGCGTTAATTTAAAGGAGAGGAAGAGGACTTGGGTCTTTGTCATGAGTTCATCTCTTAAGACATCCMGCTAAGCAAGCTGTATTGTGCCAAGTAACAGACACAGGGTAGTATGTGCGAGATGACTATTTATACAGTTGTCAGGGAAGGGTTTCCACTCGCAAGACTAATTCCTCTTGCAGCTTTACATGCGCTTTACTCAGATGTGAAGGAAAAATCAGAGACTGGCGAGGGCCAGGGCTCAGTTCTGATCTCAGAAAATCCTGAATAACTYCAAGAAAAAAAGGATGCCGCCCGCGGTGCAGCTGCGGCCGCGCTCTGCTCTCCGAACGCGCGAGGTCCAGGCGGGAGGCCTTGATGTCGCCTTTTTTATCGGGTTTCCAGGAAAGCGAACGCAGGAGCCGCGCGCTCTCGCGGGCCGGTTCTGCCGCTCTCCAACAAGCCCCGTGTCACCGCTCGCGCTCGACGCCCCCGGGCCGCAACACGCGCTGGATCGGGCGGCGCCGCCCGCTCCCCTGACCCGCASGTTGGGCCGTTTGGAGACGAGGCAGCCCCTGCCCTCGGGTGTGCTGAGCCGGTCCAAGGCCGCCGCTCCGAACGGCGCCTCGCGGGGAGCGCAAGGGAACGAGCGCAGCGCTGCCAAAGCCGCTGCCCGCCGCGAAACCGCGCGAGCAACTCGCGCGGGGCGAAACCCAGGGCGGCCGCCGGGCAGCGGGCCGGCACCGCGGGCTCGGGCCGGCACCGCGGGGCTCGGGCCGGCACCGCGGGCTCGGGCCGGCGCC
>PTEX01000095.1:520088-604510 GCA_003342815.1 Eudromia elegans
GCGGCGGCGGGCGGCGAGGCGGCGGGCGGGCTGAGCGCCGCCTTCAGCGGGCCGCGCATCGCCTTCTACGTGGGGCTCAAGAGCCCCCACGAGGGCTACGAGGTGCTCAAGTTCGACGACGTAGTCACCAACCTGGGCAACCACTACGAGCCGGCGAGCGGCAAGTTCACCTGCCAGGTGCGCGGCATCTACTTCTTCACCTACCACATCCTCATGCGCGGCGGCGACGGCACGAGCATGTGGGCCGACCTGTGCAAGAACGGGCAGGTGGGTGTCGCCGGGGCGCGATCCCCGCTCCCGGGCTCGAGAGCTTTGTCCGCGGTGCCCCTTTGCCTCCCGTCATGGGTAGACGTGGTGGCCGCGCCGCCGGAGGTAGATTTGGTGGTCGCGCTGTCGGGGGGGGCGCGGGGAGGGCCGGGGGTAGACGTGGTGGCCACACCACCGGAGGTAGACATGGCGGATGCGCCGTCGGGGGTGGGAGCGGGGGTAGACGTGGTGGCCGCAGGGGTGCCCGTGGTGGCCGCGCCGTCGGGGAGGCCCCGGTGTGGGCTCTGATGCGGCTCTGCCGGCAGGTGCGGGCCAGCGCCATCGCGCAGGATGCCGACCAGAACTACGACTAYGCCAGCAACAGCGTGGTGCTGCACCTGGACTCCGGCGACGAGGTGTACGTCAAGCTGGACGGCGGCAAGGCGCACGGCGGCAACAACAACAAGTACAGCACTTTCTCTGGCTTCCTTTTGTACCCCGACTGAGAAGGGAACGGGGCAGCGCGGCACCACCGAGCCAGCCACTGTGTGCGGGGCTGCCGAGAGCATCTCCCTGCCCCACTGCACCTGCCATCTCCACAGGTCACTTTAGCTTCAATACCATTTTGTACGTATGTCCTTTTTCTTTTTTTTTTTTTTTTCCTTTTTCTCTCTTTTTTATTTTTTGTGGAGGTGAAACACTGAGTGAAAGAAAGCGATCCCCTTCCTCGTCCCCCGCTCCTATCCCCAGACCCCCCTTCCTTGGCGTGCTGCGCTGCCACGCTGGGAGYTTGGCACCCGGACAGTCCAGCGTGGTCCCTCTGTGTGCAAGAGTCCAGAGTTCAAATGTGCCGCACGCTGAATTTGATCCGGTCAGATTTTGTGTCAATGAATATTAATCATGGTGGTGAATTTTCAGATTGATTATTCATGARGTGGGACTGGATCATAGCTAGTTCTTCCTCTGCTGCTTTGTTTGTATGGGGTCAAGTGTAAACTTTTCCTTTCTGTGCAATTCAATGCTCGTGTGAATGATAATGTCATTAACGTCAAATCTGTTCTTGTCTGCGAAACAATTCAGTCGCTGACCACAGTCATACACACACAAAAATCACATTAAATTATGTTTTTAGACACTGGTTTCTTGCTGTGTGTCTCTTCAGGGCTGTGAAGGAGGACTGTTGTGGTGCCACGGGAGGGGAGGGAGGTAAGGGCRGAGGTCACGTCCATCCTTTAGGTTTGCAGCAAAATTATGCTAGGGCAGGGGACCCTGAGCAGGTCTTAATGATTGTTCAAGTGTGCTGGGGAAGAAGCAGAGGGAGAGGAAGAAAAGCCTCACTTGCAGTTTTATGAAGGGAAGACACAGAATCATGCAGAGGTGAAAGTGCAGGTATGTTACACTGATCTGGAGGTTACTCAAATCCAGGGAAGAGCGCCCCGTTATTTAGTTGTGATTATGGAATGCAGTGCCTCAGTAGGATGCYTGGCAAACTGAAGAAGGCAGCGGTGGAGTTAGTCTGCCCAAGCACCCGTGCTGTGCAGCGCCTGTTTGTGTTTCAAACTGTGTCTGACCGTGTGGGGGTCTGCAAACACAGTGCCCCCAATGTGCTCAGAACTGTACGTGATGCTGTTTACACACCTGAGCACTTTTAAGGAATGTGCAGTGACACTGGGATTTACCAAAGACCASCAGGAGAAAACCCAGGACCTTTTCACAGTTTAAATCTGTCAGTCCTCAACGAGCTTTCTTCCAGAGTCTATTTGTGGTAGAGGAGGTGAATCTCGTGTAGAAGACAGGAAAATTAATTTTGAGTACACTGGGGTTGTGCTACTGAAGCTAAAAGAGCCAAGTTGATTTACAAAAGCTAATCCACTCATTTGCTCTAATTTTCGTTTTATTGTCTCATCATTTCATTTTTCCCTTGCCAAGGTCTTGCCACCCTGTCAGGTCACTGCCACCCTGTCAGGTCACTGCGTTGCTACAGCTTCCCGGGAACCCAAGGAAGGAGCTGGGCTGCCAGGTCTGCTGAGACTGGAGTTTCGCCTTGCCCTTAACTTTCCTGAAGCCAAGGGAATCACAGCTGGGATGAACCTGTGCCAGCACTGCTTCAGGGTAGCCCAGTAATTACCAACTTCTTAAAAACCTCTTCTGTCTCCTGCCTAGTCCTYGATGAGTGTTGTCTGCTCGTTGGCTGGAAGAGGAGGGTCACAGACTGCCCTGCTAAAAGAGAGAGCCAGTCTTCCCCTCATGCCATCCTCAAACAGCCCCCAGCCGAGGGAAGCAGAGTTCATAACCAGGTACATGTGTTAGACACCAATCTCTAATGTCTCGTCAATTTGTACTGTTTAGAATATGATTAAAACTAGTATCTGAGACCCAAATAAAGGATAATTGGTATGGATCCTTGATTCCCGAAGGATCTGTAATCCTTTTTGACTATTGCTCCCCTCCCTTATGCCAAAATGGAGCTTAGACACAAAGTCCTCGGTTTAAATTTCAAAAAATTAAAATTGACATGCAGCAGCATTACCAGGAGCCAGGAGGAATTCTAAGGAGGTGCCTGGGCTCTGCTTTATCCTTTGCATTAAGAAGCAATTTGTACTTCTAACAAAGACCCAACTGTTCCCCCTTGGCAAAAGGGCAATGAAGATGCCTTGCAAGGGAATTGCTGTTCACAATACTTAAACAAATTTGAATCTTAGATTTTTAAATCTGTATTCCCTGGTGGAGCCTGCTCCTCGCAATTCAAATGCAGGGCTGGCGGTGTGTGCCTGCCAAGGTGTCAGGAGCTAAGCGGATGATGGATTGATGAGGCAATGGGAAGACACAGGCTCGCGGTGGCGGTCTGCCCCGACAGTGATCTATGTATCTGCACATTATCAATGTCATGAGGAGGCTTGAACCACCCTAGCTCCATGTCTCATTTTCCACTTATGTCTTATGTACTAATTATCGGGCAGGATTATTCCCTGGGATAGAAACAAAAAAAAATGCTCCTCACCGCTCCAGTGACAGTTTACACAATCGATAGAATGATCATCTCCTCCCCAGGCTGCGCTTGGGCTTGCTTTTTTTTTTGTTTTGTTTTATTTTCCTCTCTTTATAGCAGGGACCTACAAGATTGTCTTGGCAGGGGGCTGATGGCTCCCACGAAGCCCTCTCCCCATCCTGCTGCCTGGGCAGGCTTCTCCTCCCCGCTCAGCATGGCAGAAYTTAGGGCTTTTTCTTAAGTAACGCGGGGAGATTAAAAGCTTTGGTGCTTGGTGGTGCAGGGCAGGGCTGCCCACAGGGGTGGCAGTGCTGGGCTGTCCTCCCTGGATTCGCGTGGCTGCTTCCGTGTGTGAGAGCGGGGTCACCGCAGCCTAGCAGGGAGGTGACACCTGCGGCAGCCCTGTCACCCCTGCGCTGGGACCGTGTCCTTCTCGGTGACGGGCCTCCGGGTTGGTCCAACTGTTAAATGTGCTTTATGGCACAAGCAGAAGGGCTCTWTGTGGGGGGGATGTGTTTGCAGAGATGCCTCAAACTCATGATTTGGATCGAAGCAGAATTGCTTTGTACTCAGGCACTGATTTCAGCTCGCGCTCTGCCCGGATTTCCCCAAATACTGGTAACTCAAACAGGCATTTGCCTGTGGTGGCTGTGGAGACCTAGCCCTTCGGGTGCTCCTGGAGTGACTCTGTTTTACTTAATGAATGGAACAAATGCTTTTTAAAAAGGTGAGATGATTGGGTACAATGTGAACAGGGAAAACTCCCTGAAAGGAGGATGGATGTGCAGAGCTCCAGACAAAGGTTACTTCTATTTCGTGCCAAGATGTATGCTCAGATTATTCAAAAACAAAAGAACAGAAAAAAGAAAAGAAGCCCTGGAGTCTATGCTTTTAAAGCAACACATCCTCAAGCTTTGTGCTAGCGATGTGAATCCTTGACCCTGATCTGAGGCCTGAATTCCTTGTATCAAGCCTAACCAGCACCAGCCGTAGAAGGGACCTCTAGAGAACAGAGGAACAGGGAGTCTTCCCAGTATATAAAACACYGAGAAAGCTGAAATGGGCATGCAACAAATGTGGCTGCCAGGCACCCCGTCTGCAACTATTCCCTGCAGGAAGGATCCAGGCTATCCTGCTGACCCACAAGCCCCGTGGTTGAGCAGCTCTCTAGGGTGGTGGGTAGGGAGATCCTGCGCTGGCTTGAGTTTCTGCTGGGGGGGACGCAGAAGGAGTTTTCTGGGAACGCCCGTGGTGCTTGTGGGGTGGGCTGTGATGCTGCAGGAGAGCTTGGGTGTCTCATTTCTCCTGCAGAGGTTTTTAGAATCTGGGCTCACAGATTTTCCCTTGGATGGTCATCACCTTGCAGAGTCAGGCCAGGGGTGATGGAGAAGCAGTGCAGCAGGAGAGCGTCTCTATGGGCTCTTCTTTTTTCCCTTTTCTTGGCAGAAAAGTAAAGTGCTGYTTTTTTTCTTACAGTTTTGAGCATGTGTGTTGAGCCTCTCTTTGCTCTCAAGCTTACTGTTTTTGAAACTTGTTCTGAATGATTTAATATTTGCTTGTCTCTCTTTACACTTCTGTGGCTTACAGTGCTTGGGTTGATTTTAATCTGTGAACTCGCAGAGTGGAGAGGATGTGTTTGATGAATGTTCATGTAGTCCCTGTCTGGTTATGCCATAGACTAATTATATTAAAGRGGACCTCTGGAGGACACAGGCAAAGTTGTATGCAAGTCTTATTTTAGATCTGTTTGTATTAAATACCTTTCGGTTGTAAAATAAGCTATTTTTTCCCTTATTCTGATGGGACTGAGCCCCGGGGAAAAATCAGGTAAAGATCTTGTGGTAAAYACAGTTTCTGGGATAAAAGAGCGTATCAGAATAAAATAAGCACTAACTGAAKCTTCCTTGACTTTGAGAGTCGAAAGAGTTTGGCTCCTTTTGCAGTGAATTTGTGTGTCGTGCAGAGACCTGGCAGGTTAATCACAGAAGAGAGCCAGGTAACCTGCTGCCCCGTGGACTCCTGGCGCTTGTGCGTGAGAGCCTGCGCTCAGCGGGCCCCACACATCACGTTGGGCAGAGGTCCAGCTTCGCTACGGGCTGCGAATAACAGGAGAAAGGGAGACCCTTCCTCCAGACCGAGTCTGGAGAACTGAATTTCTCCGTGCAAACTGGGAAGTTCATCCTGTGACTGTCCCATCACAGGCAGCCCAGCAGAAACGGGGGAGTTATTTTGCTGTCTCTTCTCGGACCCATTCCTCTCGAGTGTATGAACTTTAGTTTTCCCAGACTGCATGAGAAATTAAAGTAAAGGTCTGTTTGGCCCTACAAGCATCTCCATGTGAGGGGTTTGGTCACCGAGAACACGCCGGGGAAGCCTGCGGGTGGACCTGGTTGTGCTCAGTGCCTTTGCTGGCTTCATGTGTGGCAGGTCTTGAGGAACAGGGAGGTCGGTGAGTCTGCAGTACAAAGTGGCTCTGGTTGTTTTTCTTCTCTTCTGMGCATCTTTCTACTCTGATTCAGGACCAGAATGTTTGTGACTGGTTTAAGATACCGGCTGAGGAGGCCAGCAGAGGGCAATGCTAGTCCCCTGGAAATGCAAGTGGCACAGAGGCATCACCTGCTGGGGGTGCGAGCAGGCATGGCTTGGKAGCCTAGGCACAAGCATACACTGGAAGCATATTGGTTTTTGCACTTTTTCTTAGCTAAAACCTTGAAAGTTGGGGCTTTCGGGTCAAATCCTGAAAGGTGCTGAGTTGATGCTGGTGCCTCATACCCGCAGCTGACAGCAGGGTGCTCTGCATGATCTTCCTTTGCAGGCCTTGCACGGGTATTCCTGAAGGAGCCATGGGTTAGGGCAGTGCTTTCTGCTGGAGGAAGCCATGAAGGTCTGTTCTCTAGAGCTTCTTAAGGCTCTTCCAGTTACAAAATAGCTCAAAGTTGGCCATTATCCTGGGAGGCACAGCTCTATATTTTAATAAATAAGAGGAGTTTCTCTGTAGGGGGCTTTCCCACTCTCTGCTGCATTTTGTGTATTTATTTATATTTTAGAAACAGAAAAGGCCTGTCTGATCCCTGTGATCTGCTGCCCTGTTAATATGGGATTATTTCCTGCAGTGCATTCTGAGCGTGGGGACATCGAGAGCGTGGATTGCCTGCAGCTTTTGGCTGTGCTCCTCCCAGCGAGGGGCTATTCACACAACCCTGGCTCCTTTTGCTTGCAGCTGGCTAGAAAAACCAACCAAACAAACCCCCCCAGCGCCAATCCTAAATGCATCTGGAATGTTTTCTGAGTGGTATTTCTCTTCCTCRACAAATTGATCATTGCTTAACTGTTGTGATGTGATCCTCCTCCTGACAGGGAGAGATCTGCTTCTGAGACTGGGGGCAAATGTGCCCAGGAGAAGAACTCCTCTGAAGATATGGGCTCTGAATAGGCTTTATAAACAGTGATACTTTGTCCAGTCTTGGTTTCAAGATGCAATTCCAATGCTAAGATAATGCAGAAGTTGTTTTAAGTCCTTGGGGAGGAAGATGCTTTTCAGGTAGTGTCTCATTATTATAATGTTGTTTCTGAAAAGTTCTTATCAACAGGGCTGTGCTGCAGCATGTGAATGCAYGAAGTGGTTAAGATCAGATCCCGGTGGGTTTCTGTTCATTGTTTTCATTATGATGTACGGTTGAATTCTTGAAGTATGTGTCTCCTGGTACCTCATTTTTCATGTAAAGGTCCTTCCTGGGAACTCAGAGCCCAAAGGCTGAATTCTGCTTGCAGATACACTGATCTAATTCTTCACAAATAGAGTTTTTCTCTGTTTCTACCAACATTGCTAGATTCACAATCTGTTCTTACATATGCCATAGGTAGCTACCTTTGGATTACCAGTGTGAGCTGCCTTCCTGCTATGTAGTATTTATGGCCCTATTATAATGGGTCCCAGTCTTTGTGTCCTAGAGATGTGAATGGTCCAGCTCAATTTTGTATCCTGCCCTCAACGTCACTGTGTAAAGATGTCTCACTAGTTTTGCAGCGAGGATAGAGTAGCTCCTTTTGCAGCATGCAGGAACCTGCTTGGCAGCCCTGGTTTGATACCTTGAGAGGTATCAAACATCTCTGAAACTCGAACCCTTCAAGACCCTGCTGAGTGCTTGGCTCATATACTTCAGCATTCCCTTTTGAAAAACAAGGCATCCGGGAGGAGCAGCACTGTGTGAGAAAGAAATTTGAATGTTATTAGAGCTGAAGCACTAATTAAGCCAATAAAGTCCTTTTTGTTGTTGTTAAGTGTGTTTGCAATTAATATGTAAAATCCCATTGATTCTAGCAATTGCATAATTCACAACGCACAGGCATTAYTACATATTGACAGTGCACACTGCAGTGTCTCCAAACGATACTGTCGTGCATAGTGAGAATACTGTTGTAATCCCAGTTASAATAATCCCAGTAATCCCAGCAAGGCAGGTCTTTAAAACAGTCCTTGCTTTAATTCACTTGTGACCATGGGTGTAAAGCAGCTTTCCTGAGACAAAATTTATTCAGAGCCGTGTGAAGGGAAATGGCCCAGGAAAGGTGCTCCGAGGTCCAACGTTTTTCCTCTTCTGGGGAAACATTGTTCTTGCATTTTAAGACAGGCCAAGTGTCCACCCTCTCTGAGCCACGCAGTGACTCCCTGCCTAAAGTTGCCTTTTGCAGCATTAAAGTAGGTCTTGGTCATGTCGTTTCCAAGATCTTTCTCTATGGGACCAACAGGAGGGAGAATTTGTAAGGAATAATTGGCTGTTACGAGACAATCTTGAAATGGGTAATTAAGAAGGTCATCTACAGGAGATTCTCTTGCCTGATTTTACTTAAATGTTGCCTAGTTTGCCGCCTTTGGTCGGTAGCAGCTCTGCTCTTCGGCAGTAGGGCTGAACAGGAGAGAGGTGGCTAATGGGCTGGACATTCTCTACAGGGTTGGTCTGATCCCCATCAAAGCTGGGGGGCAGGCTCTCCGTGGCTTTAATGGGCAGGATCAAGAGTTAGGTTCAAGCTTTAATGATAGGGATTTTGTTACTATTCTTGGTTCCCACACAGTTATTTCATTTGGTCTTGGCTTAATCAATAAGTTTCTGTGTCAATATGGGCGTTCTTTGAAGCCTGGCAAGAGGAGCATGTCAGGGATATGCTTTTATTTCAGAATAGCATGGATCAGATACATAGAGGTTAAATTTGTGYGGTGTTTCCTGAGCACTGCAATTCAAATTCCTATTTCTTCCTCTTCCCACTACCCTCCTCCTAAAATAAAATAAAATAAAATAGCCCAAAAAGTGCTGAGAGGTAAAACAAGCAATGATAGACTAGTGTGATGCCCATGAATATAGGGACAGCTGGAAGACTATATGGTGATATAAACAGTATTGAAAGGGAGTTGGGCGATACAGAAGTGTGCTGTCGTTGATTTCAAAGATGTTATATTTGATTTTAGACACAATGAAGAAGCAGAATTGATAGCTTGCCTAAGCTAATTTTCTTTTGAGTTAGTGCAATAACTAACCACCTATAACTAGCCACAGCCATTTTTTAGCYTTTTTAKTTTTTTCTCCTATTAGTGGACTAATAGGACTGCCAAATTTTACTTTCTTAGATAGATATTAAATGGGAAGTAATTGCTTCGTGTKAGGGAGATGCTAGGAGGATGAATTTCTGCTAGTTTGTAGTCATCTGAAACCTGTGTATTCCAGCAGCCTTTAAATTGAAAAGTGGAGATTGCTTCTCATACTAGATTTCTCAAGCTAATTTCTCCAAGTAATAGAAAAGTAAACCCACCAGATTCAYGGTTATTTTTGCAAAAGCTAAATTTTGGGGTATTTGTAAGTGTTTATCACTTTGTCCACTTCTGGAAATTGCCAAGTGCCTGGATTGTTTAAGGAGGTCAGATGAGGGGAATGTAACCGTCCCTTCTGGCCTGAAAATTCTGTGAACTGTGCTGTCAAATGAAGGATGAACTAAATGAGAGCTGCAATTTTTTTTTTAGTTGTCTTAGCTATCAAAGATTGTTGTCCCTGTTCCGCTACAGCCTTCAGTGTGGGGAAATGGCTTGTGGTTTATAGAGTGCTTTGGGGTAAGACTCTGAGCTCYGACCTCGGCTCATGCTGCTTGGGATTTGGGGCGAGTTCTCAACCCATCCCTGTTAGATTTGCTCCTTTACCAGAACCCTAGTGTGTCAGGTGAAGGGAATAGTGCTGTGCTCCTCACGGTTAAGGAAGCCACCTTGGCATGTGGTGCTCTTGACACAAGACGCTAGAATTCAKCCCTCCTGAGTGACCGTTCGTGCCTCCAAACCTAGGTCACTCCCTGCTCTTGGATATTTTAAATCTGCCATATCACCAGGGTGTGAACAGCAGTCAGTTAGGGGTGATGTGATAATTTCCTCTGTGTTTCCTCATGGATCGATCACTTTGGCGTTGCTGGCAATTCCTCAAGTCATCATTCATCAGAATCAATGCGAGGTAATTCAAGGAAAACCACAGAGTTAGCAGATGTGAAGATTTCTTCTTCCTTTCTCTATTTCTGATAAATAAGAATATGATCTGCAACTGGAACAAATTACATTCAAAACCACGATGGGAATATAAGGTATATTGGTTATATGACTTAAAAGAGTCTTCTGTAAGGTGATTTCAAAGCCTATCAGGTAAGGCAGCRTTGAGCAAATGTTGCTAGTGCCTTGCTGAAAGTAGACAGTATTGTGTTAGGGTATGTCCTGTGCTCTGTTCTGCCCYGCGCTGTCATTATTGAGTGGAAGACTCACTATTTAATCTGTAGGTGACAAAACCTGGGAGGACAAGAATAAATTCAAAATGCTTTTGTCAATTAGAGGAAAGGAATGAAAGGAGAAGGAWAAAAAGGCAATTGAAGAGGTGCAGGTTACCTCCATCTGTCAGACAGGCTATGACCTTGGGTACATGATGGGGAGCCAGAGGAGTGGAGGGATTATGAGCAACTGGCCAAGGAGCTGCTCCTCAGGAGAAGACATGGATGACCATTGACTGAATGTGAGTTGAGTCTACATGCTGTGAAAAGGGCCGTCTCCACAGTGAGGTGTGTGGCCTGGCACGGCCTCCAAAGCATCTGAGCTCTCCTGGGCGCTGGGAGGTCTCCCTTGGAGTCCTGTCTCCCTGCGGAGGCAGGCAGGGAGGCCTGGCTGCACCTCTGCACTTGYTGGATGGAGTGTGAGGAGGTGGTGGCAAGCAGCTTCCCTTACAGGCACTGAAGTGCAGACAGCCCTCGGGGAGAGGAGCTTGGGGGATGAGAAAGAGATGGAGCCCTGAATGTGGACAGGAGATGTGTGCAGAGTGATGGGGCTGCAAGGTCACTGTCACTACGCAGGAKAAGCTGCATGTGGTGTTGATGGAAGCATCCCCCAACAGCAGATTGGTCCCTGGACTTCATCCCTGAGCCCTGGGCATGTTGGGCTTTTTTTTTGCCTTTACAGTAAGAAGATGGAAACCTGCATCATCTGCTCRGGTTTCCAAAGGCCTCTCGTGCTCAGATCCCTTTGAAGTCCATGGATATGAGAGACTTCTGTACCTTCGAGCTCCAGGAGCTCGGGTTGTATGAGCAGAGCACAGGGGGGCTGAGCCTGAGGGGAGCTGAGCACTCGCTGCCTCTCTGCAGGGGTCCCACACAGCGAGGATGCCTTAGAACATTTTAGTGTATTTTTATCTGTATAATCTGCAGGTCATCTATTAAAAAAAACAACCAAAATAACCCAGCCCTTTCCCCACCGTAATGCATCATTAATGAATGTGTGTGAATGATACAGAGATTTACCTCAAAGCTCGGTCTCTCCGGACCGTCGGGCTGCTTCTGATCCCTGTCATTTAATTTCTCTATTCCTTTGCCTCTGCCCCTGGTCCTGGGTTTTTGAAGTTTYTCTTCAAGTTTTTGGTGCTTTTCCAGGTGTGCCAATTCTATGCATGAAAATGCAAAACAAAGTTCATTGAACCAACAGCACTGAAATATATAAAGAAAGGAGAGAACGTGACATAATTTAGGTTACYCTGCTTGTGGATTTTTGGCTTTTTCCCTCCAATCAGCCAAGATCACAAAAGGGAGAAGTGTTAAGTATCTTTTGCTCAAAAGAAAAAATCCCACTGGAAAAGGGCTGCCTCCTCTCAGGTCTCAGCTGGAGTYGGCTTGATTTCATTCGGAGCAGTCTGATTGTCCCCGTTTCCATCCCGGGCCAGAGTTTCCRTACTAACGTCCCTGCGGGACAGAGCTTACAGCAGCAGTGCTGACTCACCCTGAACCCAGAGTCACACGCGGTGGCTCCGTGATGCAGCAGCTGCCGCCGGAGACGGCCGGGAGAGCCCATCCATGGAGCGCCGCCGTTGCGGATTGCCGTCCGGCTGAGCCGGCAGCGCCGGCCCCGCTCAACGGGGCGGCAGCGGGCTCCGTGACAGCGACTGAGGTGACGTCCTCGGGAAGCAAAGTCAGGTTCGATTGCACTGGAAATTCATGTCGGTGAATGCTAGCAGAGTCACTGCAAACTAACAGATTGTTGCTGGGCTCACTGTACAACTGGATAGTATATTTATTACACCTCTCTCTTAGATTGGGCTTAAATTAGAAAAGAGGGTTTTTTTCCCCTTCTTGGTTCCTGATCTGGCAGTTTTGTAATATTTKGTTCTTCCCCAGTGTGTTGATTGGATTGGTGAATGTATTAGTTATGTCACTAAGGGGATGAGCAGAAAGGCAGAATTAGTCTGGGCACAGAAAATAACACATTAATTCCCACAGTCCTATTTCCTGCATGCTGCAGGTCAGGCTTGAGTCGCAATGATGTTTCTTCCTAAAGGTGGACTATACTCACTTGTCCCTTGTCTTCTGTTCACCTCTGCACTCTGGTGTCCATGAGCACTTAACTGAGGTGGCACATGCCCAGGTGCCTGCCTGTCACCCTAACCACAGGGGTTTTTTTCTCTTTTCCAATGCTCTTCTGGCTTCAATTCCACCCATTGCCATCTGTCCTCTGCTTAGACAGGCGACCCTTTTGCATTTGCTGTCTGCCTGGCATGCAGTGTGGTCCTGGTCCAGTATTAGCACACTCACAAATTGCAGAGGTTACCAGGCATGCTGCAAGCAGGGAAGGTGCCACGAACACCTGCTATTGCTGGAACAGCCACCGCTGACAGCACACGTGGCCTCCAGGACCCTGCAGCCAGCAAGAGTCAGCGATACTGCTCCTGTTTGTCCCGTTCTGCTTCCAGGGGACATACCCGTTTGCTCTTGGTCCTAGCGATGCTTCATCTTCCCCCTTCCCACATCTACTACTGCTTCTGTGCAGAGCCCTTTGCCTGCAATATGTCACTTTTCTTTATCAAACCGCCCCAGCTTCATGTATGACGCAGCTCTCGAGAARTTTTGCTTCTTCCTTGCTAGCAGGGGTCCTCCAGAGCATGCTGCTCCTTCCTGCACACCAGAAAACTGAGAAACATAAGGATGGCTGAGCAGGTTGGACGGAAAACATGTGTCTGGCAGCAACCAGCAGCAGATGCCAAYGAAAAAGCGTTATAACAAAGTGAGTTATGCCTCGAGGAGACTTACTCCTAGAGTGACTACGTCTTTGGGGTACTTTTCCCAAATGCACTTCCAGCCTGCCGGGACTTGTGCCTCAGACTTTTTGGTTCTGAGGTGCTGACACTGTATTTAATTTTGTCCGTGAATTCAACTGTTTTCCACATATATCTAAATCCTGGTGTCTTGACAACTTGCTTGTGCTTTCCCCCTCCAATTCCTTTGCCAGGAAGGGAGTCTGTGAACACGAGCTGGAGAGCAGCAGAAGCGCTTACACTGTGAGCATTTGTCACTCGGTGTTGTGTCCAGAGATCCCTCTGCTGCATCCCACGCTTTGGTGCGAGCAGTCGAGCCCTGCCTGTACAAATGATAGAGCCCCTTCGAAGTGAGTGTTTCAGAAACAGAGAAGAGAAAGCATTTCTAGACCAGAATAACCACACTGTGAATTTGCATTGGCCTGTGGACTCTGCAATATGCTGGAGCAGCAGCAGGTGATCTCCACAGARCAATTTTATTTTAGCCCGTGTTGGGAGAGGGAGTCATTGCAGCCAGATGAGGAGCTGATGTAGCAACCTAGTGGGCAAAATCCTGGCAGGACTCCCATCTACCTTAGAAAGAGTCTGTGAGATCTGTAGATCAGAATGATAGGAACTCAAACAAATGTTGGTTTGTTCCTCATTGCATGGAGTAGGGAGGAAAGACAAAGATTAAAAGTGTTTAATCTAGTGATTCTCAAGATTTTGGGGCAGGGTGGAGAAACATCTGCTAACAACATTCCTCAGGACAAGGCTTTTTATAAAAATTCCCAAGAGGATTTTGGCCAACTGTACTAAAATAGGAAAAACTCACCCCTATATTCAGTGCTTATCCTTCATGTTGGATATTTCTCAGGKGTAATTTCACCCTTGATCTCACCCCAAAATTAGAGGGATAAAAAACACATCAAGAGTGAGGACAAACAACATGATCTAGAGAGATTAGAGCAATGGAATCTGTGACCTGTGGAAAAAGTGGAGTGTAAATAAAAATCTGTGCTTAAGGAGCACTGAAGAGCATGGATGGCACACGGGGATGGGGATCAAGCACGGCCAGACTGGTATCAAGCAGGGCTGGTGGGAAGAATTGCCCAAAGATAAATATACAGAATAAATGGTACCAAGCAATATATGTTGTTAGAAAGAAGAGGGAGAATTGTAGGGCAGTGTAAATACCCAATGACAGTGGTCCAGACCAGAGAACGTGCAGAGCGTTTGGGTTAACTGAGCCACTTGTCGGGATGAAACCAAGTCCTACTCCATGCTTATAGTTGGTGATATATTTTTAAATTAGATGCAGAAATAAGGGCAGTGTGTGCTAGAGTTAGGCCATAATTAAACACCTCCAGGTAGTTGAAATGAGACGTGCACGTGCAGAAGATGGTTTTTAGTGGTTTGTGTCATTTTCTGACTAGCAGAAAAAAGCAAACAGATGTGGCCAGTGCTAAAAAAAGATACAGAGAAAGAATGAAGTTTGGTAGCTTCACAAATTAGTCCAAGGCCTTAGTCTTGCAGTAGTGGGGATACGGGGAGAAGGCTGTTGCTATTTTGAGTACCTAGCAAAGCCTTGGCAAGGGTTAATGCCACTGGGATTATCCATGGTTTAACACTGAATTTCATACTGGATCTTACTAATCTTCACGAGAAACTTCTAGATCTTGTGGATATCCCAGAACTTAACTCAAACAGCATTTTGGGCCCACTAGGAGTATTCTGGCCCTGCGTGTTCTGGATCGGGTTTTGATTTTTGCCCCCATGGCRCAGGGCAGCTGCACATGCTTCAAAGCACCCCCTAGGCACCACGGCCCATACCTTGCCCCAGTGGGGAGCAAGCAAATAAAAAACCAGCAGCGAGCACTTCATTTTACTCACCCAGAGCCTAGAGGCGTCCTTGGACTTCTTTTCCTTTAGTTTCCTCTGGACCTGCTTCTGCCCCTTTTTAGTTCACCCCTTCTCCTTGTTTGGCCTCTGCTGCGTTTGCACGYCGTGCTTCCTCCTGCAGTCTTCCATCCTGCTGAGCGGGGTTGCTAAAGCCTTGACCAGGATGGTTAATATCTCCAACAAGAAGAGTGCAAACCCTGCRTAACCAGGGAGAGCAGCAGGAACCRTAGTCACGGACTCCTCCTGARYCACGGTGAGGTGACGGCTGTAGGGGTAAATCCTGGGACTCCAGCGGCACCCACCTCCAGCCAGGGTTGCTGAGCTGAAGTCAAATGTGCTAGCTTGAACTCCAGAGAAGGTGSATTTTTCTAGGTGTAAGTGACTGGAGACACCTGAAGTTGGGTGTTTGAAATTTGAAGACAGTTTTTGCATGCAGTTACCACCCATTAGCTATAGAGATGAAATTTCTGACTACAGGGGCAGTTATCCCCTAGTCCTCGCTGACAAGCTGTTAAGCTGCTCCAGCTTGATCACTTGGAATCACCTGAACATTTGCTAGTGGAATATTTGGTGGATAGTTTCAGTGGGCACTGGGATCTGCTTGGGAATCATTGTCAAGCCAATAACAAGGAGAGAAAAGGTSAGTTGGAGCACCATAAGCTCCTCTCTTCAGTGATTCAGGGACTTCAGTGAGCACAGAGACCAAACACCCTACAGGAGAGCTCACAGTCTGCTCCACAGCCCACCAGCCTTGCCATCTTTTCAAGGGAAATCTGGATCAGGAGACCAGCTTTACTGCTGGAACATTCCCCTTGCACCACTGTGACTGCTGTACTGGAGCCAAAGCATCGGGACCGTGCACAATCCAGCCTTTTGTTGGCTCTTTGCTACTACAGACCTTGGCAGGGTTGTGATTATTATTTTTAAGTCTTTGGAGCCCTGGGCCATAGGAATGTGCATTGTTCCCTGTCCGATCTCCTGCGGAGCCACTTCAGTAGACACCTGCAAAGCAGGGGACACGTGACATCCCCGTCCCTTCCCTTGCCAGAAAGAKCTGACGTCCGGGGGGCTGGTCGTAGTGGAGTCTAGCCTGACAGTTGAGTCAGTTGATCTGACAGAGGTACCCTTGGTGCTGGGAGAGCATTGTCCTTGCCCGTGGAGACAAGAGGGAAAAAAAAGCTCTTCCCGGCGGCAGCGTTTGAGATGCCRACTGCGGCTGCAACTTGCTTGATGGCTCCTGACGCTAGCGGGAGGGAAGCCTGGAGGTGATTTAACTCTGCCTTTGCTGTCACAGTTGCTGTTGTGCATGTTTTCACTTGCACCATGAATTAAGAGATGCTTTTATTAGGACCCTGGATGGAGGGTTCTCTTAAGAAGCGAAGGCCTGACTTCATATCTGTCCAAGTCTGTGACTGCAGGGAACTCGCTCAAACTCTCTGAGTTGTAGTTTTTCTTTAATGTTTATGTAAACATTGAAAGATATTTAAAAACCTCCAGCCAATATGAGTTAGACCAAGGAAAACCATGGGAATGTCACTGTATCCTTTTTTAGGGACAATCTGGGAGCCTGGTTCTTGGATGCAGAGCTCTTTTGTGAATACATCCTTTTGATCTGAAGTTGAGTCCATAGCAYTGGATGAGCTTTTAGAAAAGGAGGAGGTGGAAGACATTAAAGGGAAAGGGAAGCTSAGCTCGGTGTGGCTAGATTGAAACCTGGAGCCAAGACCCAACCTTGAGGACTTGGCCGGAAATSTCCCAAGGAGAACAAGGACCAGCCTGGGGTGGAAACTGGATGAGCCTCAGGTCCTACTTCGGATCACTTGCAGACAGAGCAAGGCATGTTGACCAGGAACAGCCCGTCTCGCACCAATGCAGTTCCCCACATGGGGAAGGGGTGCCCTGCATTAACTCCATGGGCACTTGCTTAGTTTCAGCATTAAGGCCGCAGTGCTTGTGCTGCACCCAGGGAAAGCCTCACTTTAGTAGGTGCTAGGCAGGCAGCCGAGTAAAGAAAGGGCGCTCTCAGTTAAGCAGCTGCAAAAAGCCTTGCAGATATGGTAGTGGTGCTGTGGATTTGTTTCCCAGCTTCCTCTGGAAAGTAGATTGGGTTGCATATGCACATGCATGCGTTGAACTTAGTGTCTTTCTACCCAGAGAGGGAAGGAGGCAGGAGAAGTGCTCTGCTAATCATTTTCAAAGGCGAGGATATGCAAACAATATCAATATTTATAAGCAGCTTTGTTTATTCTGGGATTGTAACAAAGAAAGCGACTTGGATTGCGGTGTTTGTCCTCTTTGCAATGTCCTATTCCTCGCTGGTGCTTTCAGGCCTTTCCTAATGCATATTTTATTTCCTCCTTTGTGAAAACAGCTGTAACCAGAATAGCTTTAAAAGAAGGAAAGGGGCACTTCCTCACTGGGTGGCTCAGTGGTTATATCATTTCTGCTTTTAAAAACCCCCTCTGTGATAAAGATGCCACCACTCCCGACCCAGGCTCACAACAGCAGCTTTCTTGCCAATTTTCTCCCTTCCACCCTTCCTTCCTTCCTTCCTTCCCTCCTTCCTTCCTCTCAGCTGCTTGAAATAAACAGGGAAGTTTTAAGTTACAATGAGACCAGTAAAATCACTAAATCTCCACATATGAATGGCTTGTTTTGTTCCGTTCAGCTGAAATCCATTTCCAAGTGACATCAGTAGGGGAAGAAAAACCCCAAGCCCTCTTAGAGCAGCATAAAAACATCCAGTACCGACTGCCGGCTGCCTCCCACCTCCTCCCCGGCCTTCACATCGGCTCTTTCTGCCCCAATCTTCCAGACAAACTGGAGCCCTGCCTGTCACCCTCTTGTGCCACGGCCCTCTATGCAACAAATGAATGGGTTTGTGGATGCACAGGTTGCTCAGGGCCCGTTCTTGCTTGCCCCGTGTGACGCTCCTTGTGCTGGTGCCTCCAGCCGCTCTCCCCTCCTTGCTCCCGCTCGCCCGGCTGGACGCACAGCTCTCAGCAAGGATGCAGGCTGGACATGGAGGGAAACCCAGCGTGAATTGTCAGTTTAGTCCCTTCCAACCTCACACCAGCAGCTCCTGGAGGTGCAGGACAGCTCASATAGGCCCTTGTTGCTCTTCCTTTGCAGGTCTTGTTAGGACGGTGAGTGATGACCACTTCGAGCAGCACTCAGTCCTTGCCTCTGCAGAGGAGAGGGATTAGGGGGGACTATTTATTACAGAACTAAAATCAGCTAAATGCACCATGCCCCAGCTCTCACTGACGCCCTTTGTCACATCCATTTGCCACAAGGAAATGCGACCGTAGGGCATAGATAGCTCTGCCGCGCGGTGATGTGAGAGCACAGGACTGGTATCAGCTGCTCCCTTTAGGTTAACGTCCCCAAAGTTGGTCTCGACAGCAGCCGCGCCAGCGCCCGGCCCCGTGACACTTTCAAAACAATTAGCACCGGGAGCATCGGCGAAGCTGGGACAACAAAAAGGACTCGCAACGTGTCCTGCCCTGCCCGTCTCCGGTATAAATAGTCTGGCTGCAGGATCTTTTGCCAAAAATTATGACAGGAGGGAGCGTTTACATTAATGCAACATGTCAGCTTTTCCACGAGCCATCTTTCAAGCTGGGCACCCCAGAGCTCTCTGCTCTGCGTGCACGGGGAGCGCGACGCTGATTGAACCGAACATCACATTGCAGGAGGCTGTTTAGAGCTGCGTGGTGGACACGGATACTCTCGGCCCTGCTCCTCGGAAGGGTGACCCAGTCCCTTCTCCCGCCCAGGTCGTGCTCTGGTTTGCTGCTACCAGGCAGACAGAGTTGTAGCCACTTCCTCCCTGCTCAAACTGGATCACAGTGAGAAGGTTCCTGTGAAACAAGCAGGAAAATTGCCGAGAAAGTGGAGAAATGAGGCCTCCTGGCTGCCTCTCTGTGTTGGTGGGGGAACTGTTAAGAGCAGAAGCAACCCTATCCCTCCTCCTATTTATTAGGGAAAAGCCACACCTGGTGTCCTTGTGATGTGGAGAGCTGAAGAAGGGTTTCTAAGCTCTTGCTATGAGCATGATTAGACAGGTAACTTCTCTGCACTGCCTTTGCAAGGTCCTTAATGTTCCCAGCTGTGCAAGCTCTGGTACTCGGCCGGAGAAGTCTGTAAGTCCTTCAGGAAGTCCCCTTAGCAAATAACTTTTTTCTCCTTCTGTGTTTTGACCAGCTGTGAGAAAGTGGAATTAGCCACAAGTAGGTGACTAAACCATGGATCAAAGCCATGCCCCAAGGCAACCCGTGTACTGAAGCGGCTGCTGCTTGAAGGGGGACGTTAAGGAAAAACTGTGCGAAAAGTGGCACCCTTGAACACACAGGTAGAGACTCACAGTGATTTGTTTTAGTTAGCTAATGAGCAGCTTATTGGAGAGAAAGGAGAATTTTTCTCCCCTCTGCTGCCCTCAGGCCTTGCCTCCTATAAAAGACTAATTGTAGCAGGGAGCTTGTGATGGGGGTTCACCCTCACCACTGATCGAGTATGTGAAGCACCTGGGGAAGGCTCCCCAACGCAGGTAGCGACTGGAAGCGAGCCGTGGTGGCAACGCAGCTTGCATTTATTTGCAAGGGCTGTGCTGTTTTTACTGGAGCCGTCCCGATGGGAGAGGAAATGTATGAATATGGAAATTGGCTGTAGCATTTTTGAGCTCTGTTCTCCCGATAAACGGGGTCTCCTGGCTTGGGTTGTTCAGGCATCTCCTCCCTGTAGCTCTCATCTTTTTGACTTTTTAATAAGAGATGTGCTTGTGCTTCCCCTTCCCCCAATATGTTACATTTTTGGATCATTCTTAAAAGCAACCTCTTAAATATTGAATTATTCCTGATCTCTGTTGTCACTTCTGGCTGATTAGTTTAAGGACTGTGCTTGGTTTGTTTAATAACCTCTTGACACTAAACAAACAATCTTGAAAGGGGAACAATTTGCAAAACAGAAAGAAAACAAATAACCTACAAGGGCACYCTCTTCAAAATAGAAAGGCTGATTACATTAAAATGGTAAAATAATTCMAGATATTTAAAGCAAGTATATAGATATTGGCTTATCTATATTCAAGGAAGATTTTAAAACACTGCAAGTTAAAAGTTTTCATTAGCAATACGGTGGTATCTCTCAATTAGAATTCCTGGAGCACATTAAATGGTGTTTAGTTCCTAACTCAATGCATCATTTTCTGTTAAATAATTGATCGTGGTGCAGAGCTGGTGTTTGTGTAGTTTAAGAGAGCGATTAGAGCAGGGACGCTTGGTAGGGAAGTGGCATCGACGGCTGTGTCGCTCCTGCAGCGGGAGGTGGCCGAGTGCTCGCCGCAGGGCAGCGGTGCTGGGTGGCCGAGCCCCAAGGGGTTGGCGTTCRTCCTGGAATGATGCAGGGCAATAAGAGGGGTATTGGACTGTGAGATCATCTGGAAGGTGGCRAACACATCCTAGGGCCTCCAGAAATCCCCACCGGACAGAAATGGGGTGTGCTTGAGAGGAGGGAGGACCCCTCACCCAACAAGGGCACTGTCTAAGTGAGCACAGTTGGGAGAAGGGGAGAGCAGGGAAGGGGGACTTAGAGAGCCRAAGGAAGACTCAGTAAGGAGCCCACAGGAGTCCTTGTGAAGACCACGCTAGAAATGAGCACGAAKAGGACAAAGCCACCAGGAGCTTCACTGGGATGTTGCACATCTGTGACCAGGACCCAAATCCCTGTGCTGGTATTTCCCTCCAAGGACATTAATCAACCCTTTGAATGCAGCGACGTTTCACCTGTCTTCTCTGTTGCACTAGCACACAGTTTTATCTCCAGATGTACGTATTTAACTATGATTAAGAAGAGCAAATGATTACATCTGTCTATCACTGAGGTGTGTTTGGGTGTGGAAAGTTTTAAACCTTCTTTGTGTGTCTATTATCATCTGATCAGTGAAATCTGTGCAAGACACTTAGTGGAATTCCCATTTCTCTGTGGTTAAGGCCAAGATTTCTTTTGTGCCTGGGAAGCCTTTAGTACCTTTAGAAACTTTAGTCCTAGACAAGCAAAAGCTTTCTTGTGGGTTGCATGAACACCACCCCAATCTTCAGGATTTAACTTCRTTTTATGAGGTATTTAGTCTGATTGAATGGCACAACACAAAGCCCATAATGTTTAACCATCAAGATTTTTGGTAGCATTTCTATCCCCCACCCCAAGTTTTTAATTTTGATTTGCTTATATTCTGTAATAAGATGCAATTACAGTTTCAGTGTAATAGGTAGGAGGCTTTATATTTGTACTGCTTTGTAGTAAAGACATAATTACTGTTTTTATGAATCAAATCCCTTTATGTATCATAAATACTTATTAAAACAGCCACTGGCAATTTTACCTCAACATGTTTCTTCATGAAGCAGGATTTATTGAGTATATAAAAATGCCACTCTTTTCTGGATCKCCCTCCCCTATAGATGCTTGGCTTGCAGAATTCCCTTGGCTAGTTTGGAGTGGTTCAGAAAGTGAGACACTTTATAATGTACTTAAATAGCTCTGTGCCCCTATACGGCTCATGTGCCCCTAAGACATTTTCATGATTATTGCTTGTGCTSTGATGGTACCTAAAGGCTCCAGTCCACCTTTTGCTCAATAAAGTACACGTGGACAGTACAAGAGGTCATCTTTGTCTGGGATGAGTTGAGGAATAACTTCCTCAGCTGCTACTGCCTTTGTAGTAGAGATGTTGGCCTGACATACGCTGGGCACTAGACTGGGAGGTGTGACTTTATCCTCCTTTAAACTCTCCAATTTTCTGCCTGAGGGGCAATTTTATACAGCTGCCCATGATTTCCATTCATATACCTTTTAAAAAAAGGCAGGTGTCATTTCCCTGTCTCTTCCTCAAACTGGTTGAGTGCAGGACAAGCCTGGGATGGGGGTTCCCATAGAGTGGGAATGAGAGAGAAATTTGGGAAGGATCTGAGCATTGCAAGTTTTGTTTGGCAGTTCTGGGTTTGCTGCCAGAACCTAGATTGGATGCATTGAAACAGCAGGAAAGGCTGCCCTGGTTTCTATAGGCAGAGGGTCAGAGACCTGAACACTTTTACAGTAAGGTTGGTGAGACAAAATAGTGCACACCAGATTGACCCGATTCCTCTCTTAGCTAGACTAGAAATGGGCTCTCAAGAAAGTCTTCAGTGGAGGCAGAACAGTTGGTGTCAGCAAATGGACACAGAGAAGTAGACGGGAACTATTTTATAGGGGCTGTTTTGTAGGCAGGCAATAGAGAACCTATCACAAAAGAGGGACTGAAAGTGCTTCATAGATGGGCACTGGGGTGCTTATTTTTGAATGCTGTCTCTGAAAATGCTTTGTGGTGGAAAGGGAACTGTTTAAGTTAAAGGACAATTCTGGATAAGACGAGAAAATGTCGTAACTTAACCATGAAGAGTGGAGGCTTGAAAAATTTAACTGCTGCACGAGAGCTTCTGGAACAGCCTCTGAAGAGGAAGTGAATGGGTTCAAACTCTTTGTGCTGCTTTGACGATGGGTCCCTCTTGGCTTACAGACAGGGGATAGAGTTCAGCTGCAGGTAATATCAAGGGACAGTGATTTCTGATGTCCCTTTTTGTCACCAATCTATACTTACTGAGTGTATCTCAGTCCTTCACAGGGCAGCATGTGCRATTCAGTAGGCTTATGAAGGCCCTAGAGGGCTTCCCTGTCCTGATTTATCCAATAGCTTCCATTTCTTTTTCATCAGTAAGTAATAATGACACAATGGGACCCTGTAGTTAGATCATTAATTAGGAGGGTTTTCACCTTTCAATTAAGAAAACCAAAACAAATGTCTCCCAGATCCTTTCCCATGAGGTCCCAGGAGAAGAGGGAGATAATCACCCTACCTGGGTAGGGCATCCAGGAAGTTTTGTCAAGCGATGCAAAGGTGCTGTCCCTAGAGCTGATTGATTGGCCCAGGAAGCTCATTTAATTTGATACCATTTATCTGCAAGACTAATCGGTGTGTGATGAATAAGAAAGACAGAGAAAAGCAGGTTTGTGAGAGTGGGCTGGTGGCTGATGAGCAGATAATTACACAAAGCCAARCTGTCACTACAATATATAGGTTTCAGAAAGCCTTGACCTTGCTGTATAGGAAGTATATAGAAGGATAGTTTAAACCTCATGGCTATGCAGGTATACAGGAGATGAAAGTGGCTTTGCAGCACAGAAAATGGTGCTGGGATTTGTCATAGGWGATACCTAGAAGCCCTAGATGATATTTTAGCAAGGTAAGTGCCAGTGTCAGTAGCAGTCATTATCTCTGAGGCATTTAATATGTAATGCATTTTTTTCACATRTGTGACAGATTTCCAGCTCCTGAGTCTGGTCAACTCTGGAGTTATTGAATGAACCTGCCCTGGGGCAGCTTYTAGAGGAAAAATGGGAGGAGGACCTAGAGGATCCTGTGCTTCAGCTCCTCACACTGTCCTCAYTTTTCTGGTAAAGGTTTCCTCTGGAGCTTTGATGGGCAGTCCCTTTGCCCAAATCTTTCTTCAGGCCTCAGTCTGAGTAAGTGCTGCTGGAATGTGGAGGGTGATGGAGCTCCAGCTTGGCCTGGGTGCTGGGCATGGTCTAGCCAGAGAATCTGGGTTCCCAGCCTTGTTTCTGCTATGGCGTGGGCAAGAAGGGGGAGAGACCTGCACCAGCTCCTCCTGGAGAGTCCTGCGAGCCTCCTCGGCCTGTGCCCAGCTCCTCTGGGCTGTTACGAGCTGCGGCTCTGGTGCCTTCTGTCTTGAGAGACAGGTAAGGTCAGTCTGGTGTGACTGCCCCTTAGGAGGTGCCAGGGCCGGGCTGGCCCGAGGAGATTGCCAAGGCAGAGCTAATTGCTCCCCTTCTCTCTCCACAGGGTGGCAATGCCTGCCTTGCAGCTACAGTAACTCCATTCACCTACTGTTGGCAGCCATAGGTACCGACCACCGTGGTGTTCCAGCAGGAGCAGGGAGTGTGGAGGTGTGAGCCCGGGGGCTGCACAGTCCCTAGCACCTACGAGGAGCTGCAGCCTCCGGATGTACCTGCTGGGGACAGAGGCACTTGGATGCCTMGAGGATGAGTATTGATAGAGCAGAGGGTGGAGGAGAGGAAAGGCCTACACAACGCGGTGAGAGGCTTCCCCCAAGCTGTCCAGCACAAGAGCCATCCTTGGGAYGTGACAGGCCCTGGCACTGCAGCCCAGGAGCTCTGCTAGGGGCTTGTGTCCATACAGCCATGACCAGTGATGGCCCGGAGAAGATGGAAAATGTGCCTCCCATCTCACCGTCCAGCAGGAACCAAAAAACTCTTGTAACTTGGGCAAGACCCAGGACAACCTTCCTGCAGGTTGTTTCCCTGGGATGGCAGCCCCAGGGAGGTGCTTCCTCTTTGATGTGATGAGGTTTCTGCTGATCTCAGGGCTTTGGGGGTGGCTCTCGGTCCTGGTCCCAGCCTCTCTGTCGTGCCTTGGTGCTCACCCTGCTGAGCTGCCGTTCTTCCCTATGTGCTCTGCTGTGTCAGACGCCTGCCGTGCTGTGAGCAGGCTCTGGTTTGGTTCCCCCTGGAAATGCAGCAGATTGCAGCTGTGGTTAGGTGAGGAATCAACTTATTTGTGATGTTTCCAGGATGAGAGTCAAGATCTGCTACTCGCTTAGGATAACATGTGCAAAACCTCTAACCCGCTGTCACACGCTCAGGAGGTGGTAAGTTACTGGAAGGTGTTTAACTGGGCCCTGTAAACATGTGTGTGCTCCTAATTTACGATCTTCTCCTACTGGAACTTGCCAGTGATGCATGATTTGCAATAAGAGTAGCTGCTGAACAAAAATCACAAGACAAATGAAAGTGAAATGCGGTGTATTTCACCCTTATTCCTGCTGCAACATTCCCAGTGCAATTTTTCTCTTTTAAATATCTTTAGAGTTCTTTTAGTTTCTTTCTCCAATAGACTTTTAATTGGAACAAACACTTAACGAGGAAATGACAGGTCACTTGCTGGAGCCCCCCAATTAAAGGGCAGTTATTGTCCTGGCTAGACAAATGGTAAATGTGTAATGTAAAGGAAAGCACCAAAAAGGCRGGTGCTAAAAAGAGGTGCAGCTCCCAGAGAGAAGTGGATTGCTCTGAAACAGGAGAAGTTGTTCTTGAGAGAACAAAGTAAGAGAATTATTTTACGAAAACTTATATGTATATATACATGCATAAAAGGGTCCTTCCCTTTGCTGCCGGCTCCCCGAGCCCTCTTGCTTTCCCATGCTGAAAAGGCCACACTGGACGAGGGTGGGAGGAGAAGGGCTGCGACCTTGTGGGTGTCTACAATGGTCTGAGGTGTTTCCACGTTTGGTGATCGAGCAGTTTCCTGAGGATATTTGCACCCTGAGAACACCCCAAGCCAGAGGGCAGAGGCAGGTGCTGCAGCTGGGGGCATACATGGAGCCAAGTAGGTTGTGTGCATAATAATTTTCAGGATTCAAGCCAAAATTTATCTCTGTCCCCACTTCTGTGAACCCAGGTAGGTCCTCTCTAGCCATGTCACTTATCTAGTTTCTTAATGACAGTCTCCCCTCTGATTTCTGTTTAATTTTTTCTTCTAAAGATTATTCCCATTGTACATCCTTCAAAATAAAGGACGTTTATTTAGTGGGAAAGAAAAGATTGCCATTTAAGAACTAAGAAAAGCACTAGATTAATTCTCTGCCTGCAGCTAAGCTGAGAGTTCATCTCCTAATAGGCCATTTCAAAGCAGTTAGATTTACTCTTTTAGACTAACCATACTGTCTGAACAATATTTTATGCCTGTGCTAAAATATAATAGGCTAGAGAGACAACTCAGATGTCAAGAGGAGATAGTGCTGTCAAAGTAATTTGTCTTGGGTAATAGACAGACTGACATGACTTTGAAATATTCAGAGAAAGAAATCATCCCACTTTGGAACGGTTTGTTTCTCTCACTTTTAAAAGCCAATGCCGTATTATTTAAATCGTATCTATCAGAAAGTCCTTATTTTACGTGCAAAACCCACGGACAGTGGTAGTGATGGGGATGGGGGAATCAGCTGATGCTGAGAGGGGCTGTGTCTGCCACGGACAGTGCCGATGTGCTGGAAGGTCCAGCTCCAACCCAGCGCTCTGGACAGCTGCAGTCGTGCAAATGCTTTTAGGCTATGTTCTTGTTGGCCAAGGTTTTCCAAATTCACCTAAGTAGTTTGGCTTATGGGTCTTCCTGTTGTTAGGTGGTGCAGCCCTTCCAGCTCCCAGGTGTCCCTAGGCCTCCTCCAGGAGGTCCCAGTGCTCCCATCACACAGGTCTGGGAGAAGAGGCCGAGCTGTCTGTGCAGGTCCTGGGGTAGCCTCCGAGCAGAGGGGTTCTCCATGCTCCTCTTTCCACCCCTTCCTGCTCCCGTCCCCTCCCGCCGCTGCCCCAGGACGGAGGCAGCTCAGCGCCCGCGCCGCTCTTGCTCGTGGCTCTGCCCGAGGGCGCCGTCGGGGCTCTCTGGGAGCTGAAAAGTGTCTCTGCAGCCAAGCGGCATGGAAGTGCCTCATGCATATTGACTATGTGGATCACAAACAGCAGTTTTCTGTGGTGTCTGACATCCAGCCTCTGAGAGCATTAGCCACACATATACATGTGTGCATTTATATATCTATACATATGAGAAACAAAATGATGCTGAGTTATTGGGATTATCAGGTGCAAAAGGTAAGCAACCTTCTAAATGCATTTGTTGTGATTTTCCCTATTGCAAAAATGTTATTGTTGCTGTTCCTTGCTTTTTAAAGCTTTCTCAGCTTCCTCTCATATACAGCCAGGCAATATATATACATATACACACATATATATATATATTCCTCTTATTCTTATATACTTAATGGGTATGGAAATTAATTTTATGAATGATCTGTTATTCAATCTTGTAATGTGCCCATATATTCTGTTAAAAAGTCTAAACTTTTGTTTTGTTCTGTTAAGAAAGTAACTGTAAGAACTTAGGAAAACTCAGAAGTGTCTTGAGAGGATTCCTTGGCCTGTCTTTAACAAAAGAGATAAAAACAATCTCGTTGGGGTTTTGTCTTGCGGAATACAGAGCAGACCAGGCTGTTAGCTTGCATTCGGTCCCTTCACGGTGCTACGCCACGTCAAAGAGGAGCCGAGGAAGCGGACAAGTACATTTATGTTCCCCTTAAGCCCCACTTGCCCTGTGTAAGTTGTACCAGTTGGCAGAGCCCGTAATCACCTGATTTGGGATTTTTTCCTAGTGTTGCCACATGCTCCCGCTGAGCTGCCTTGAACCTGGGGGCGTTCTGCAGGGCTGGGATAGCCAAGGGCCAGGTCCTCGTTTCCATCTCCCGGGATGGATGGTCAGCACTTCCCTGGGCTGGGACCTGGAGAAGGACCATCTTGGCCACGCCAGCAACTGGGAGCCTCTTTAGAGGCCTGAAATGGCCTGGGAGTGGAGAAAAAACAAGCAGCCAATTTCCTGCTTTGTGGATGAGCATCTTGGAGGGTGGAGAGGGACCTACCCAGCGGGGCTAGGCTTGGCATTGGCAAGGAGCGGAGGTGGCACGCTGTGTGGTCCCCTGTTTTGGGGACAGAAATGACACTTGTGGGTACAATATCCCCTTTTTTTCTTACTGCTCTGCTGCCACATGAGGCCATTTCTATTCATGACAGGTTTTTCTTATCAAATCTTCAGAGAAGCCCCTTGAGGATTTGCAGTTGATAACTAAAAGGAGCTTCTTTATGTTCATAATGATAAAACAAAGCATCGAGTCATTCAGGTTGATTTTACCCAAGACATTTCCTGAATTACTGCTCTGGCGCAGCTGTCACGGGCTTGAAGCTTTCAAAAGCCCGTTTTGTTTCTCTATATAGCTCTTTCTGTGTCAAAGGCTGATGCTGGACCCCTGGGTTTGCGTGCGCAGCTCAAAGAGGGCTGAGCAACGCAGCTCCTCAAAGTTAAACAAAAAATCCTCACAGCTAATGAACTTGTCTAATTTTATGCAGAAAACGCTGCCATCTTCTCTTTCATTCACTCTAAAACTACAGGTTGATCCCGGTGGGGACAGGTTCAAAAGCACTTCAGTCTGGGATGCAAATCCTTCTGACCTTCAGCCAGCTCCTGAATACTTCCAGGAGGAGATTTTCAGTTGCTGAAGTCTTTTAGGTGCTCTCACAAACCCACCAGACTTGACTTGCAGGCTGGGACCAGCTGGAGAAATCAGTGCATCTTTATCCAGCTGAGCAAATTCCATTTGCTGCATCTATCAGTGAATGACACAGCTCTACTTTAAGGATCTCCAGAGTTGTTCTATAGCCTGCCTTCAGCATTTTTCGCATATATATATTTTCTTGCCCCAAGTATTAAGCAAAAAGGAGTGGGAAAAAAAGAAAAAAAAAAAAAAAAAGAAAGAAAAGGCAAATCGTGGCCCTAACCTGAGTGGATGGAAGCACCGTTGCTACTCTGAGATCAAGCTGTCTGAAATTATACAGTGTAAATTATTGAATTTAGAACGATAATGGTGTGCACTGGATATAGAGGAACGATTTTAAACTGAGGTTATACAATCTTTGTTGAGATGCACCCGGGAACCTTGATCTGATTTATGATGCAAAATTTAAGTCGTGTGGATTGATTCCTAATGGCGAGATAATGAATCACAATTCCTAGGATGGCTTTATTTTGCACGGAGGTGTCAACAAGCTGTACTTCTCTATTTGTGCACCTGGCATGTAATGATTCTCTTGCAAAAATCATAATCCATCAAGTCCCTCTTTCAAGAATATCAATCAGTGCCAGGAACAGGACTATTTTAGCCAGGAGTTTTCAGTCATTTTGCTTTCTCCTTCATGAACACACAAGGCRCTATGACATTTAAATTGTGGTTTGACGTGTAATCATTAGATGTTTGAAAATGTCTCGTTCAGGTTTTTTTGCCTCATCCATTTGCTTACACTGGCTTCTTCTTTTGCTATTGTTCCTTTTCTTTGCATAAAGACACATATTGTTGCTTTTAATAGCTGGAGGCACAATTATCTCAATTTCCTGACAAGTAGCTTGCTTTCGGTATTAGAAAGCTAAAATTAAAACTAACAAGGTGTCTGTTCCTGACATAATGGAAATWGAAACAAAAAGCGTAGACCTTTCTCTCAACATGTCTGTCCTGATCAAACAAGCCAACTTCAAGATGATCTTCTTGGAACTTGTGATGTAGGCGTGAATTTGGATTCCTAAGCTCTGGGGGAGTTCCTTGCTGAGGTTTATGTCCTGTGGGTTTTCCTGTGTTATGTGTGAGCTTTGCCTGGATAAGACCAGCATGATCAGGTCAGTCTGCAGCTTTTTCTTCCCAGACATCTAACAGTACCGTTTTGGGGGCATTTTCTGGCTACAAGTGAGGAGCAGATACCAGGACCAGACTTCTACTCAGCAGCAGTGACAGTATAATAATGCTCTAGGAAGATGTATRGCCGTGGCATAATTTGTTATGGTTGTTATTAGCTGTTATGGCTTCACTAGACAACCGCAGTGATTTCTTCCCTTGCTTGCTGGATCAGTGTGCAAATGTCTAACCGAGACAAGAGGGAGGTGGTGACAGGTGCTCTGAAAATACCTGGAAAGAGGCTGTGCCTTCCCCAAGGATTGGGACTAAATGAACACATTAGTGTTTTTTTCTTTTCCCTTTTTTTTTTTTTTTTTTAATTTGGTCTTTGAATTATAAAGATGAATTTAAAATATACTTAAGATGGAGACTTCTACTGAGCMTATTGAACTAGTGCCCGGAAATGGCATTAACACTCCCTGTGCCCCTGACAGCCTGCTGCTATTAAAAGAGCTGCTAATGATATGGCCAATGTTGTTAACCTTGCAAGTCTTGGCAAAAATTCAGCTCGCTCTTCTGTTCCTTAACGTGTCCTGCTCGAGCTTCCTCCGGCTACTCCCTCCAGCCTCATCCCAGYTTGAGACCCAACTATCACCTGACCGGCTCCATCTTTCATGTCCACAGATGTGCCTCTTTTCCCTGTGTACCTATTTCCMCTTTTATAGAGGCTGGAAATAGTGRAGCCACTGTATGAAGAGCTGTATCACGTGCTGCTCACAGGCAGCTCGGGGCAGCTTGTAAAATGACGTGGCTTTATTGCTAAACCCCCAACCCGGGCAAATAGGACAGTTCAGCCTTGCAAATGAGCTAGAGAGCTGTCCCTCCCCATTGCTTGGAGGGCTGAGAGGGTGCTTGCCCCCAGCCTTATTGCAGATCGCTGGTTCTCACTCTGCTGTAATTTGGAYGTGTAATTGTGAGATGTATACATCTTTTCTATTTTTTTTYCCTGATGGAAATTGATGCAGCTGCCTTGAAGTCGGTGGGACTGTGCCAGATTGCACCAGCAGCGAGCTTGGCTTGGAGCCAGCCCTTGGCACAAACTTGCTGAAAGCTGTGTACAAACAAGGCTTGTCACTATGTATGTTACTGCCCTTTTGTTTGGGATATAAATATGTCCCATACATGCTAGCAAGCCTCTCGCTTGCTATTTCAATGGCGAATCCAGTAAAACAGCTGTCATGCTGTCTCCTGTCAAATCAGTTACAGATGCATGTGTCCTTCCCCATAATAAACAGGTATGAAATTGTCTTTATGCAACGTGCCAGCCCTTGTCAGCAGCAATGGAAATGAGACGAGCCTGGATAGACCATCCCGAATTCTGCCTGTCTGATGGAGCCCCATGGAAGTTACTTGGATCTGCGCAGACACTTACAAGCAAAAAGTTTCCAGACACTTAAAAAAGAAGTGAAGCAAATACATAGCTTGTCCATGCTGTCACCTTCCTACATTAGCAGCAAGCTGGTGGTGGTGAAGCTGATCTTTCTTAGGCAGAGGTCAGAGCTGGGGCTGTGGGACAATCCCCCCCTCACCTTGTGGTCCTGCCCAGCGTGATGTAATTCACCCCATTCAGAGCTCTGCTGCTGAGCAAAGGGGTTGGTGCTGGGGAACAGCRTGCCACAAAGTGAGTTAACCCCATCTGTGACCTGCAGTTATGTGGATGGTGACTCTGAAGTGGGGATTCAACCCTCCTCCCTGCTCCAGGCAACAAAGCTAGCCCTGRTGTTGTTTGCATGGACACTGAAGAYGTATGCACAAACACAACACTGCTCTGCCCTATAAGAGCAGGGAGTTTTAACTCGCAAACCTCAGTGGTTGTAAAAAGCCRAAGTTTCCATTAAAAGCTTGTCCCTGATCTTTACCTGATTCAACATTGCTGCTGGCAAGACTGTGGCGTTCTCAGGATGGTGGCTTTGAACAGAAATGGTTATGCAAGATGCATAAGGTGAGAGGGAGGGAGATGGGCAGGATTTCACAAATGTGATGACTTTTCTAACTCCTGAGCCTGTTACATGCCTGGTTATCACCAAGAATAGCTGCTAATCCRTACTGTTTTTTTAGTGTTGGATGGCTTCAACCGAGAGCTGCCCCCCAGAGCTCCACCAGGTCAGAGACTGCTCTGCATCAGTGGTGGGCAGTGCCCGGACGCCGTCGGTCAGCCTGGGGCTGTTATGAAATCCCCAGTAGTTTTACAGGTATTTTCAAGGGTAAGATTAAGGCCTACCTCAGGAGAGCTGTACGTACAATCAGTTTTAATGGGCATCTGGGTCATTTATCTTCAGCAAAATGGAGATAGTTTAATAAAAAAAAAATCCAACATGACACCTGACAAAAGCCATTCATGCATCGAGCTCCAACACAAACCTGCTAAGTTATACTAAAGCCCAAAGAAAGTCAATCTTTAAAGTGGGTGGGAAGTTAAGTTTGTTTATTTTTTGTCAGACTTGGATGCTYTGGCTCTACCCTCGACTCCCATCAGACAATATTGATGTTTTCTATGAAGTGTTTTGTTCCCAGAGGCTGTAAAGGGAGCCGGTTTCACTCCTCTGTTGTTATAGCCAACCAAGGGATCATGAGCACCAACTGTTTTCTACYAGGCAGGGCAAACCTGATCTGCTAGAAATGGCCTTGAGATGTTTGCATGATATGTTCATTTTGCTGTGCCATGCTAATCCTTGTAATTCCTAATCCAACCCTGATGGAGAGCATTTTTAAAATGCTGGTTTCTCACTGAGGAATGCCATGAGCTGATGCTGCTCCCTATGCTGAKCTCTGAAGCCGTAAAGTTACACCAACAAAGTATTGGGAGATGCCCACTGCCATGTTCAGCTGAACACAGCTATGAACAAAACTCTCTATCTGGGCAGAGAATGGTGTGGGAGATGATAGGGACAGACCASAGGTTTGTCTCTGGGCCTGGGTGAGGCAACTGATACAGACGGTTGGTGAAGGATCACGTCTCCTTCTGATGCCGGGAGAAACTCATTTTGCTGTGTCTGCTAGAGGGGACATGTCTGGGACACAGGTTACATGGGACCTGACACCCCTGAGGACAACTGCATTCAAGGGGAGCTGATGCATTGCTGGAGGTTGCAGTGCTGCCCTGGGAGGATGTAATCCTAGTGGGGATGTTTCTGAAGGGAACATGATTGCTGCAGCAGGGGCATCGTGCCTAGGCTTATTGGGCTGAATCTAAGATTTAATTTGTCTGAAGCCTCTGGCTCAGAGACTTTKTGTGGCTTTCCTTGAGGCTCTTTCCCTTGCTCCAAATATTGCAAWGAGCAGGCTGAGGTCCCAGGAGGTCAGATGAGCCCTCCCAAGCCTGGCTGAAGGCTGATGGCTCAGCAAAATGTGTGGTTCTGACTCCTGCCATGGCTGGTCCCCACCAGATCAGCTTGTTTCTCGCATCCCGTCCGACAGGCGAGGGCACAGGGTCCCAACCACCCGGCTGTGGTGCTGGGTGRTGCACACGTGCTGCACTCGCTGAGCTCTCCCACTGCTTCGATGCCCTGGCCTCTTCTCTGCTCTCCTCCTGGCCCCTTTCCTGACACCCTTATGGGCCTTCAGCATCTTTAGAGGATCTTTGCTGTCTTTCCAGTCCCACACATGAGCTCCACACAGCTTTGTCCTTGGACCCCTTCCTGTATATTCAGGTTTTTCCATCTGCAAGTTTCAGTTCAGTCTGTGCTGGTGACTCACAGACTGACTTTGCTCTCCCAAATCACAGTCCCAGCTTGTCTTTTTGACGTATCCCAGTGGACGTCTGGTCACCACCTCAAGCCTTTTGCATCTGGGCTATGACTATATCCTACAAACTGTTTCTGTGTAGCAGCTCCAAGGCACAACCTTTCTATCCTGCTCTGGAGCCACATCCTTCATGCAGGCTTCCCTGTCAATTACGCACACCCACCTGGGCTGCCGGCCTTGACAAATGCAACCTTGCCGTGCTCACATCCACGGAGAGAGCCAGCAACATAGAGACTGCTCTTGGGGCTGGCCGTGGCCAGCTCTTTCTCCCAGGACCTTAGTGCTCATCTGCTGATCCCTCTTCCTCTGCCCTAGAAACCCCTGCAGGTCCTTCCCACTGGTGTCCAGAGCTGCACCAGGTGCTTGTCTCCTTGTTCTCCTCCTGGTCATCTGCCTCTCGCCTCATGTCACCATCCTCACCCAACCCATGGCGCAGCTCTGGAGGAAACTGCTCTGCACTGCCTTGAGCACCGGGCCAGCGAGGGTGCTGAGCACGGGAGGAGGTTTCTGGACCTGCCCTCCGCCCAAGGGGAAAAGCAGAAACGACGTGCCTGGAAGCGGAGCCGCTGTTGAAAGGGAGGGAGGACTCGACAAGCCGTCTGCGCCCAGGGAAGGGGCCATCTATTTGTATTCCCTGGAGCCTGATCCATCACCTGGTTGAACGAGTGTGTGCGCGGGAGACAGAAAGGCCAAGAAAGGATGGAAAATCAATGCACACATGGCGTTACGTCCCCGGACTGCTAACCGCAGCATTGCTAATAGCAGGCGTGTCCCTGGGAGCCACCCGGGTGCCTCGCGGATGACTTAGCGTGGCYTTGGTGGGGAAAGCGAGGCCCCGTGGAGGGCTGGTGGCTCTAGTGTGCCATCCTTGTGGGCACAGCTGGAAGTACCGGCTTAGGCAGTTCCAGGGCTGAAGGATAAACACTSTGGGACATTTGCGACCTGCAGAGTGTTTGCTGAGCTGGGAGCAGCCCCCGCTTCAGCCCTTGGTGGTTCTGGGATCTRAGGAGGAAAAATTGTCTGATTTACAAGTGAGAAGCTGTTTGCTTATAAAGGGCCTGAGGCACAGCTTGACGAAGGCGGTAAGAGTTTTTCCTGCAAACCTGAGTGCATTTGGGACTGTGTCCTCATGGTGTGATCTTTATCAGTGTCTAAAAACAGGGAATGCGGGATCTGCAGGTGGTGGTGRTGGAACAGAAAATCCGCCAAGAGGCTCCCAAAGCCGCTCGCGCCTTGGGGTTGCATTTGCTGCAGGCAGCTCGGGTTCTCAGACCCATTGCAGCTGCAGGCCCATGGTTTGTGACAGGAGTGCTCTGCTTAGGCTGCAGTGAGAGGGGTACGCCTTGTGCCCCTTGCCTGTGCTGCAAGGACAGCACCRGTTTCTTAAGGGTTTTTAAGCACTTGCTTCATGTCCTGAGTACCCCTAGAATCTGGGGAGAAGGTCCCTTTTCCTGGGACACGGCTGCAGGGGTGGGAGGCACCCGCGTCCTCCCCACCGAGGGGCAGCCGCAGGATTCCCGGCCCCAGAGCAGCCCCAGAGCAGGGTAATTAGCTCCCGAGCTCCGCGTAACATCCAAGTCTCGTTTATTTTTCATCTTCACGCCAACTTTATTTCTGAACTCCCTCCCCTCTAGCCAAAAGTGCAGCTGCTTCTCAAGGTCTTGTGATTAAGCCCAGTCCTCACTGTAATGGGGAACAAAAAGCCCCTTCATTGCGCTCTGACCAAGATTTCTGCATAAGGATTCTGTGCAGAATCCTTTCCAAGGTACATATTTTAATAATAATAATGAAAGAGGGTTTAATTTGAAAATAAAATATAGGAAGATCTAGCAATTTAGGGCAAGAATAATCGTATTTAGGTTATTGTTTTCTCTAAAATAAAACAAAACAAAAAAGAAGCACTGATCGCACCAAATGCTTCCAAAATCCTCACCAAACAAGCTTGAAATTCAGCATGAAAATAACTCCTGGCTTTCGCTTGTTTCGACTTTCCCGTTGGTGATTTATCACCCTTGGCAGCCCGCAGCMCTGTCTGAGCGGGATTTCATTACTCTGCTCTTTCCTTTGGGCCGTGCAGAAACTTTCTCCCCCTCCCGGAGCTTTGCTGCCGAGCACCCGCCCGTCCCGTCAGCGTCCGCAGCCCCGCGGCGTCCGTGGGCGCTGCTGGGTGCCTGGGAGGGGGGCACGTGGCTGCACGGCTCCTAGGAAAACAACCACCCAGAGAGTGAAGGCAATTAGTTAAATAGACTAATCAAAACCCAAACCCTTGTCCCAAACCTTTGCTCCTGCTTGCACACCATTTTTAAAAATTCTGTTATTTATTTATTTATTTGGRTTCAKGAATGCTAGAATCTCYTCTSCYCAGCTYTCTTTCTAGCATTTTGGAAACATTTTTGGCCTTCCTCAGAGGCAGAAGAGTAGGGAAATGTAGAACCCACAAAGTTTCTGGAAACAGACTGAATAACGCTCTCCCAGCACAAGATTCCACCCTCTGTATACATTTTCTGGAGGCAGAATGGTGCCTAACATGATTTTGGGATGCTTTGTTTTGTCGGTGTTGCATTTTGGTTTGACTCATCAGCAGATGTATACAACCAACGCTTAAGTACGTAAATTACAGGGTATAAATTAAAGGAGTTTTGGGAAGTTCAAAGGCTGAGATTGGCTGTTGCATCATCTGAAACTGTCATCTTCCTTGCTCTTGAGTGGTCCAGATAAGGAGGTCCTTGCCCAGGGAGTGCTTGGCACACGTGCTGACTCAGCCAAGCTCCTTGTCCTGCTGGCTGTTACTGAAGTTAGGCAAACTTCAATTCAAACATGAAACCAACAAAGTCACGGCTAAAAGCTTAGCTTTAAGCTTATAGTAACTCCAGTGAAGTAGACAGTGTTATCCATCCATGAGGAAAGAAATGGRGAAAGGCAAGAAGGATGATGAAGGGTGTGCAATGGCTTTGGCATGCTGAAAATTAAATGGCCTGGGGCTTTTCCTCCAGGAAAAAGAAATGACTGAGAGTGAGGTGAGACTGAAATGTAAAAGATCATGAAGAGTGATCAGAAAGAGTGACCAGAAGATGACGATTCACTGCACTGGTGAACACAAGAACAAAAGCCAACGATGAATTTCTTGAGCAGCACCTTTGAAACAAGGACAGCGAAAGGCTTTCTCACCTGACATGCACTTATCCATGTCTGCCTCTGCAGGAGCTGCGGTGCTCGGAGCAGGCAGCCGAGTCCTGACTTTTCTTTCGGAGCGGGTAGAAAGCTGCTCCATCCGTAACGGGATGGTCCACATGGTGTGGAGGATCTAGAAGCAAATTTAACAGATACTTTTAAATGTTTCGGAGTTTGCTCTTTGCACCTACAACTTAATCTTCCTGCTAGTTTGTCAGCGCAAGCGGGAGCTCCGGAGCTGCGGCACCTGCTGCCTTCCATGGGGTCACTTGCCAGGCTGGTGCAATCAGCCGACTACTTAGCAAGCAAAACACTCAGAGCCCTCGGTGGCGTTTTTCTTTGCTGTATGAAGAGGTGACACACATGTCTAAGCAGTGCTGTCAATGAGGAGCAATCACGCGGGCTCCCCACGACCACCAGGGAAAAGCGTCGCTGCTTGTGAGCTGGAAATTAAAGTGTGGCACTTTGCTGAAGGGCTGCAATTCCCCGGCAAAGCATCCGGGAGGCTTCAAAATCGCCGTGCGTGTTACGTGCCTCCGTAAGCGACTGACAGCTGATTGCTTACTTCCATTGCTAAGAAGGCTGGGTCAATTCTGTAATTAATGGTCATTAGGGACTCAGGAGACAAATGAGTCACTCATTAGCTCAGTGTCCAAACTAATGAGTAATAAATGCTTATGAAAGACATGATTTATTTAGTGTTTAGGATCCGTGTCATTATGTGATAGCTGACAAAGACACCAAGAAGCAAGGAAGACCCGGCAGCTCCAAGCTGTGACCATGTGGGCTGCAAGGTCAGACTCCTGGGAAGCCAATGGCTTTTTCATGACTAGCCTTAGCCAGCCAGGACGAACAAGGTTTCTCCTAGTCTTAGGTGTTTCCAAGAGCTTAGCCTAGGGTGGTCAGTGTTGGCTGTCTGGGACTTGCTATCTAGGACATTCAGAAGCAGGGCACTGCCACAGGTTGCATCTTCTCACCCCAGAGCCCACCCCAGAGGTCKGGCTTGGACTTCTCTCTGATAGTATCCAAGACAAGTGACTGCTGCAGCCTGACCTAGAAGATCCCAGCTGGGCTGCTGCCACTGTTAACAATTCACTTTCCCACGTGATCCTTCTCGAAGGCTTTCCGTCCACCCAGTGTTTCCTTCCACCGCTCAGAGCCAGAGATGTAATGGCTTGGAACAAAGCTAATGTGCCAAARTGTCAGCGGTAACGAAGAAAGCAAATCACAAGAAGAGTGTTAGTTACAGCTGGTCTTGAGAAAAACACACCATGCCTCCTATTTAAACAAGCCAAGAGAAACAGATGGGATGAGTGCTCCAAATGCCACAGGGACAAARGGCTCTGACTCTASCAGGTASTTCAAGCAGACGATAGCAGGTTACYRTCCGACTTAAGGCTGAGTTATCCACCTTGTCCTGGTTTGCTGGTGTATGGTGACGTGGCATGGGGAGCCTCTGATGGCTTGTCCAAACCTCGGGTTTCTCTGGGAGGTTCTCAAAGCAGGAGCTATGAACCAGAGCTGGACTTGAGCAAAGCAAACTCAACCTCAGCATTATGGATGACACAGATCATGCCCAAGGGTGGACTTGACACATACTCTGGTCTTCTCCTTGCTGGGAATGTTCCCAGGCACGTAGGAAGCTGAGAGTGGGTGGTTTGTCCCAAGGAACATCATCATTTACTGGGGTTGTGTTTCCTCCTAACACAACCAAGCCCATTAGTAATCTGGTGTGCTGAAATCTGAATGTGTTTCTGGATGCTACATTGGATATTGGCTTATAAATGGTAGAATAGAGTATATACGAAAGAGTAGTTTTTTCCCCTGCTAATGCTCTCTTGACCCGGTTGGATTAACTATGCAGAGATCCGAGCAGGCTCTTTCCATTTGAGAGCTGTTGAGTCAGTATTGTCCACCCCAAAGGAGGGGTGGGAATCTCGTCAAGGAGCAACCGACACGGCACTTGAATATGAAGAATATTTTGTGGTTTGTAAAGCACCAGCACAGSTCAGTCTGACACCACTTAAGAAACACAGCACTTCTCACACGCGTAGTTTCCTTGCGTAAGCAGCGGCAGCAGAGGTAAAGCATTTCCCTTGCTGGGTTTGAAGGAGGTTGTAGCCCTCTTTAATGTAYGACCTTCAAGCTCTGCAAAAACTTGACAATGAAAAGCTCCTCTGAGCACTCCCATTCGTAGGCAACGTAGCCACATTCTGCTGAGGTTTGGTACCTTTTGGTACCTTTTACCTCACAGCAGCCAGTGATCAAGCAAGGTGGTTTTTTTAAATTTTATTTTTCATAGACAGATTATTTTGTATTCAGAAATCTTCCCTAAAGCCMCAGCTCTGAATTGCACTCTTGCAATAATTGTTTTTAGTTTAATTGGATAGCRCTTCTTAAAGATGGAAAGTTGGATCYGAGCAGACCCYTTCTGTCACAGAGCCAGTCYYGGCTGCCTTTCTCTACTAYTATGAAGTGGGCTCTCTATATTGTRTCATTTATTTGACCAGAGCTGAATTTCAGACCCAYTGTSATGGTTAGGAGACAAGTRTATGGGRTGTGGGTCAAGCCTGTGTTGCGTTGCACTTCTGTGATGGACAGACTGCATGCAATGGGGTTCCTTATTTAGGTTTAATCTTGAAACAACCCAAAACTCAATAAATCAAACAAGAGCAAGGACAATAAAGGAACTCCATCGACTATGGATACGTTCTCATGCTAATTGTCAGCAGTTGGGAACACKTGAGCTGGTCTATCACGTATGATCTCCTCCTTCTACCTTGTGTTCATGGTTGGACAAGCAATATGTTTTGTGACTATCTGTTGAGCAAGCCAAAAGGAAAACAGGCTTCAATCGCACTGAAATGGGCAACTTAAAAAAAAAAAGAAAGAAAAAGGAAAAAAAATGTGTTTTAAATGTCCAAAACATTTTCAAGCTTGCTTTGTTTAAAAGCGCATTGCATTTGGTACTGTTTAACCTGCTCTATARAAGTTAGATCAACTCTGAAATGAAAAACATTACTCTGAATTACTCTGAAATGCAGCGTCATCCCATTTTTGATATGGGAGGTGAGAACAGAAAAAAATGAAAGAAAAATGTTTGAACAGGTTCATCGTGTTTCTTTCTTGAAAACTGGCTGAAACTACTTATCGTATTTGACTCTTCATTTTCTGTTGTACTTGTCTCTCTGCCTGCTCTTCCTAAAACTACATATTTTATGAATCTTGTATTTGCTAAAAAAAGCACATATATGTTGCAATTGTGAGCAGAAGCTTTGCTTTACTAGATAAAGTGTAGCATTTTGTGCCCATTTATGGTACTTATCGTGACAAATGTGCAATAAAACGAAGGACTATTTAAATATTTTGTACTGCTCCCAGACTTAGATGCTGATGCTTTGGCAAAACTGATACTTCATTGCATTGGAATCTTTAAATGGCTTAAACTTAAACACATGCTTTAATAACTCTGTAGTTGAAAGCATCAACGCCTATGTAGAAACACTTGGAATTTCCAGAACAAAAAAAGTTTATTACCCAAAGTTTTAATTTTACAGAGAGAGAGAAGCGTTCTCCCCTCTAGGCAAGAACAATAGGATCCCTCAAACTTTTTTATTAAAAGCTTGACTCAAAGCAATTTTCAAAGTTGCAGATGGTCTTTTCTTTAGGGAAAATTAAATTCAAAAAGAAAATACAGATTTTGGAGGAAAAAATGCAATGATTTAGAAAGAGATTTCTTAAGTGTAAGCATTGGCTACTTTTTAATAAAAGCCAGTAGAAGAGTCATTGAAAGAAACAAAAGAAAAAAAAATCCAAGGAAAACTGCTGTTTCAAGATCTGCCAAAGCAGATGCATCCTCAAAGCTTTGTGTTTATTTCCTGGAAGCTTTTCTCTGTTTTCCCACCTTCTCTGCTTTTTTTTTTTCCCCACAAATTGCTTCCAAATTGCAATGTCACCAAGAGAAGTGTCTCTCTGCAGTTGCATAGCAGGACAGTGGGTTGCACGCCCAATGGGTCACACCATGCGTTGGATCTCAACTCCTGTCTCGAAATGTCCCTGGATGACCAGGGGAGCTGGTAGGCCTGTGAGATCTCCACGCTGGGAGAACCTCAAGTCTCATCCTGCTTTTTTTTTTGGGAAAGGTTCATGTGAAATTTGTCTTCCCTGCTTAAAACATCTGTGCATGGAGACCTAGACTTGCTTCCCATCTCACGTATGCCATCCATTGMCTGTTATTTTGCTTGCACTGACAACCATCATGGAGTTAAATGTGCCCTGAACGGGTAAGGAGTGCTAAAAGAAGCTCTTTTAGAAGATAACTTGATACCAKCTCCCAAGACATGGAAGGAGTCCCAGCATGTCCCAGCCACGAGGGCAGCAGCACTTGGTCGTGTGGGTTAAACCAGGGCCCTTTGCAGGTGGTGACAGAACTCACTCTTCTCAGACAMGTCCCAGCTCCCACTGAGGTCAAGAGGACCCCTTGCAGAGGCAGGACTCATGGTCCTTAATGTAGGTTTAGATCTCTGAGTATTCTCTAGAATTGYCCCCACTTTTGCCAAAAGCTTTGGTAAAATATTTGTGGTAAGGGACAATTTAACTGGAAATAAAAACGCCTGCTTAAAGCTCGTGGAAGGCAAAAGGCTGATCAATGGCTAGGTGTTAATTATTGTCTTGCTTCTCAAGCCAAACACCATCAAGTTGGTAAACCACTTTTAACCTCGCTTCCAGGTAAATTATGTTTAGTTGCCCTTTCATCCAACATGCTTGGTATACAAATGAGCAGAAACTCCCAGCAGACTCTGCCGAAAGGTTAGCAGTTGCACACAGCATCCGAGATGAATGTTCGAAATCCACTCAATACAAATGAGCATTTCAGCAAAGAACACTTCCATTTGATTAATAGGGACAAATTTTACTTTGATGGCAGTACAGAAGGTACAGTGGCAAAAGTGGTTGTTAATCATAGTGCCAAGGTGTCGGCAGTTAAGTATTGTGTACGCTGGTATTGCAACTATTGTTATGACATCAAAATGTGTCCTGGGAATGGATGGGCCCTAATCCATGTTATGTTTAAAGATAAGCATGGGAAAGTAGGAGTGTAATGAGAGGCCAGTCCTCATTTACAATCTTTTCAGACTGTGGATTGTCAAAATATCTCAGAAGGAGTTTGGCAGATTTGTCACTTGCCCTCCCCTGATGCTCAGCTGTTATTTAATTATTAATGCGAGTGGCTCAGAGTTGTCTCAGGAGGTGAAAAAAAAAAAGTCTTTATTGAAAGTGATGGGAGTAGACTTGGAAACTCTAGTAGCATGGGAGTCATGTAGGTCCTTTTGGAGTTGCACCAGAGAGAAAATGTCATGAAAAACCGTCTGCAGCTGGGTTGGATCCAAAGCCCATCAAAGCCAGTGAAGAATTTCCATTACTTCATTTAGCTTTGGACTAATGCTCCCAAAAGCTGATGAAAAGAGGTGAGGGTGAAGAGAGTCCAGGTTTGCGTGTGAGATCCCAGCTGACCATCATTTCTGTGAATCATGTTCCTTGTATAACCCAGTCAAACTAATTGCAGGCTTGGTTATTTAATGAGGATTCTTCTCTTTTACTGCTTGGATTACATGGATTTTACTCTTTTAAAGAGCTTAGTTACCCACCATTTTCCATATAAATCCCTGGATTTTTAATATGAGGAATCAGGGACTCGTGTCAACAGCGGTGGTGGAGCACAAGCRTGGAGGTTCTTGTATTGCCTTGGAGGCAGCCAAGGGCTTGTTGGTGAGCCGAGGAGGAGACGTCTGAGCAGGCACTGCAATCTTTCCCAGATTAACTGGTCTATGCAGGTACCCTCCTCACCAACACAAATCCTTTCCCCATGCCAGCGACCTCGCCAGAGCCTGTTCTGTGCTCAAAAGCCCTTCTGCTGTAGCACTGTCTCTCGGGCTGTGGTTTTTAATGACATTTTGATGATGGCAGCAGCAGCAGCCTATAGATTTCCTCCAGCCGGAGAGCATGTCTTACTGGAGCTGGGGAGCAGCAAAGGCTTTTGCCAGCAGGAGATGTGCCTGCATTCAAAAGTGCCARCAAACTCTTATTAGTGCAGAAATGATCTTAAGAGAGGCTCCCTCTCTGGGTGACATTTTTGGCAGTTTTCTGCGTATTTTCTCCTCCGGTGATGAACAAGGCCTTGGAGATGTTTTGACCATAAAAGCTTTAAGAAGAAATCTCATCGGGACTGAGGCACTTTGAAACCCCTAACTTCTCATGTGTGAAACATTTTTGCTTTAATTTGGGAAGTAAAATTGCTAACATAATTAAGTTCTCCGCATAGCTTTTCCACCCTGTTTCTGTGAACTTCCCTTTTATCTTAGTCTCAGCAAAATTGGTGCTGGTTTCTAGCAAATAAGACAGTATGAGCTCATTATATTTGTCTCTGAATTGGGCAATTGATTGTTACAAAAAMCAGCTTATGCTTCCAAGGAAAATAGAGATGCATCTGTGGCTTTTAGCAGCAGCAGATACCTGCAGCTTATGCATGGTTGTAGTGGCAATCAGGCGGTGAGGGAGGAGGAGCAGACCCCAGGGGAGACGCTTCAAGGTGGTAGATTTATGCCCTACAATTTGTCTTCCAGCTCCSTAGTTCCTTTCTGCTGGGGTGGCAAGGAAAACAACCTCGGGAGAGGCTCAGAGGAGGCTGCGAAATTTCCTGCTTGCCCCTTAATTTCAAAACAATATCCTCATTGTGTTTACATCTGTCTCTAGTAAAATATATTGCTGGTTCTCCAGCACTCCCTGCCAATTTGTCAGTAATCCTCTCCTCGTTTTTGCCTCGTGGCAGAAGCTGCCGCCGATGACGGGTGTAGGACCTACCCTGGGTGCTCGGATGTCCTTGCTATGGCGAAGTTAGCGGGTCCCTRGGATTGAATCAGCACTGACGTGGCACAGAGATGCCTCGGACTTGGTTCTATGTCCTGTTTGGCTTAGGCTCCACTTTCTAGCCACTTCGGTCGGGGCATGCAAGGCTGCTTCCCACACTGTTGGGGTAACCTTCACCTCAGCCTGGGTTGACCTGAGCTGTATGCAAACTCGGTGAAATCTGAGGCACTTACTTTCCATTTAAAGACTGAAATATTTCCACTTTTATTTTTGGCAAGGAAAGGATAAATTTGTGTTTTGGTTTAATCTCAGGATTGGATTTTGATTTTTTTAGCYTRCTCTAGAACAGGAGCCTTTTACTCCTTCAATACTGACAACAGCATTGCCAAGATATTTTGGACTTGGTGTTGACTCYCTTTTTCTTCTTYTTTTTCTTTTCTTCCAAATCTAACCTGATTTTGGTATCACTGATCTTGTAACCTGGRGCATAAGCTCTGAGCATCTCCMTAAAGATRTTCCTTTGGTATTGCAATGGCTACATTGGCTGGACTACAYGCCCTCAACCTTCAGTTACTGAGCCAGAGTTCAATGCCTTGACAATACTTATGGGAAGAGTTTCTCTTTCGTATTTTGAATGTAATGTCATTTCCTCTCTCAAAATTTCATATACTTCTATACTTTTTATGTGCGCTTGGTGTGGAAGAGTTTGTGCTCGTCTCTGATTTCTATCAGATTTTCCTTTGAACACTGGTAGCCTGCAGTAACCTGGGTGGTCCTTTTTCAGGCTTCTAATTCCTCTTGATTTTAGTGAGAATTGGAACTGCCCGAGACTGCTGAAAATAGCTCACTAAGTGACTTTGYGTGTCCAGTTCATTCAGGAAAAAGAAGTGCTGGTGTAAAACCTTTTGACTGCAGTAAAGTCAAGTTCATTTACAACATCTGCCTACATCTATGCGAATCTGACAATGATCTCTTTATTCCTCAGCTGCAATTACAATATCCTAACCAAGACCTAGTGCCTCTTAACCAACCTGAGAGACTGGCTCTCTGCCCCCTGCCTGATTTTGTTAGTTGGGGCTAATATGTAGCATCAGTGTTTCGTTAGGCAAGACAAGGTGCTATTTTTTTTTAATTCACAAGGTCTTTTGCTGATTAGCAGTATCCATATTTTCAAACACTGTCAGCTACCATTTAAAAGAGATTGAATATTTGGAAACTAACAATCAGAAGTATCAACAGAGCAGTAYATAAGGCTTGGAAAAGCAACGACAACAAAAACAACAAAGATTAAGTGCACGTGAGTTGGCCTCCTTAAAGTGAAAATGATGGCTATCATCTGGGCTATAAAGTCATGTYGTACAAACATCTTGGAGCAGCTTACTTTTAAACAGCAGAAGATGTACGAATGAATAGGAGGAAAAAAAAACCCTAAGGACAGAGAAAGGATCCACAAATGCCTTTTTAGGCAGGAAGCCTTGGCTGTGGTGCTTGAAGTCAGCTGGGCGACGAGCCTTTCTAGAGAGGGTAGGGCCATCTCTGCTCCAACCAGGGCTCTTCACTGGAGCAGGTCCTTTCTTGTTGCTTTGAAAGCTAATGTTCTGTGGGGGAAAAAAAAAAGACTCCTTTCACAGTTAAAAAAAAAAAGGTAATTTGATGAAAGTTCTTAAATTTTGTGTTGTTTCCACTCAAGGGTCTCACCCACATTTTCTCCCCTTTTGGAAGATATTGTCAAAGTAGTTATAATACCATCATGCATTCTTCTCAGAAGGAGAGGGGGAACCCACACAATGTGTTTTTTATATATATGTGTAGGTTGGTATTTTAAACTTTATTTCTTTCTGGAGAAATCCAGATGAAAATCACGTGCAGCCCTCTTCATGTTTACGCTCTGACATTTTTTAGGCATTTTTCTCTCTTTAGGTTCCTGCGGCAGAATCTGTTTCCTAAATAAGAGAGTCAGTAGGGAGTGAAGCAACTGTGGATCAACTCCATGAAGTTAGAGGATGGTCTGGGACGAGACTCCGTCGCCTTTGGGGGGACAGGTAAGTGGCAGCAGTCAGGGCTGACTTGCAGAAATATCGAGGTGGGAGAACGCTGGCGTTCATGGACGCTGGTAAAGCGTTCGTGCCATCAGGGTGAAGATTAGGGTACTCTCTGCTCTTGGTAGGACCATGTCGAGGTGACAGCACTGTTTTTTTGTCCCTTTTAATCACTTCTGTCACTCTGCTTTTTTTCTTCCCTTGGGATTTAAGGAACAACTTGTTGGAGGAATTCATTCTTCATTCAGATGGGGCTGCTGGAGATGCGTGTGGGGGAACAGGGCTGCCAGATGGGCTTTTCCATGACCCAGCTCAACCCTTTGGGCCCTGTAACTGTGCATGTGGCCATTGCTAGGGTAACCTCTCACCGACAGCCACACAAAAGCATCCCTTCATCCACCAGGGAAACATCCCCCTCCAAAGGAGCAGTTTTTCTGTGTTGTGCTGGGGAATTGTGCACTGCTGCCCCTGCCAGCAGAGCAGTGCTGATGGGTGCCCCCCGCAGACATGACCCCGGTGGCAGCTCCTCACCCGTGCTGGGTGACACTCGGACGTCCCCACCAAAGCCACGTCACCGGGACCCGCCGGCTGCACTGGGCTCCACGTGTCCATCCAAGATCCTACGTTCTATTCCTGCACCGTGTGTGCTCCCGCAGGGCCACGGCGTGTCACACAGCAGCAGGACACGACGGATGCGCCGGCCGCTAATCCGGAGCGGCACTGTGCGTCTGGGAGCAACAACATGAAAACACTGAATTTAGAAAAAAATTCTTTCATTTTCTAATGCCAGAGGTGAAAAGCCAGAGTGGTGCCCAGAGCACTGCACTCGCTGCGGCTGCCGGGAGGGAGAGAAGTTTCTCCTCCTCCTCCTGCCCACGCTGGCTCACACAACGGGACTCCAAAGCAAGTCACCTAGATGGGCCTGGTAACCTGCTCTCATTTTGCACTTCTGGAGCCTCCTCGAAAGAAACCACAGCTCACTTTGCCTCCTCCCCTCCATCTGCCAACTGCAGCCAGCCCATCCACAGCGCTGAGCAGCTCTCAGAGCCTGATGGAAATAACTAGATTCCCAGGGACAGGGTATTTCCCTCCCTCCAGCATTGCTGCAGGAGTCTGTCCCTGCTTGTTACTGGATAAATTTCATAGCCTTGCAAGCGGAGGCAACCGTCCTTACCCACGTTGGGAAAAACACCCTTGCTCTTTCAGCCCGGGGCTCCTGGTCTCGCAGCTCTGGTGATGGGAACACGCTCATGGAAACAGCGTGGGGCTGCTCACRACGTCTGGGAGACTCTAAGCTGGGACCGGCAGGGTTTGCTAAGGGAGTGGGATGTGAGTATTGTCACCACGATGGGATGGTGTCTAACCAGCACATTCCCCGTGCTCCTGGATTGTTAGTGTTTATACAAAATATCACGAAGTGGCCTCACAATAAAGGCAGTTTGCATACTAAAGACTTCACCGCGCACACGAGGCACCGATTCGGCAGCTCTGAAAGTCATCTCCCTCCCTCTCCCCGGGTGGTATGTAGATGACCTGGGAGGAGCCGGAGATGGCAAACCCAATGCACGCTGCGAGCCGGCACTCTGAAAATTCATTTAGCATCAACAAGGGAGCGCAAGGAGCTTCTACAGTCCCTGTGAAGTAATCTTAACCYGGGACTCAAAAGACAAAGCCTGCCGCTGAATAGCAATGTTTATTTTGCACTTTAACGTTCAAATCTTTCCACATTTGGAGGTGTCTCTCCTTTTGAACTGCTGGCACAAGTTCCTGTTTGCTTGCAAACCTCTGTTCTTTTTCTTTTTTTTCCCCATCTTGAACCGAATCCCCAGCAAATCCACAAACACTCTTGCAAATCTCAAGGATATTAAGGCGTTAGCCCTCCCTCTTCGGACCTTTGAAGACAGCTGTGACTAGAATGATTTGGGAGTCACAGCTCGGAGCCTGAATAAAAAATGATGGGAAGCATTTTGCAGTACCGTAGCCAACACAATAACTAATTACTTATAGATTTTAGGTCACATTTGAAAAAGACTAATACTGAAATAAATGGATAATCGTTTGGCTCTACCGCTAACATTTTGTTTAAATTCTTTGGGTTAAATTCAGCTTGGTGTCACAGGAGGACAACTGCTTGCGCCGCCGCTTGCTCCTGAGTGCGAATTAAAGCAGAATTGGTCCTTTTGCTTGGATCAGAAACACCTGCTTGTAACAGGGGCCGTGAGCTGAGCTCAATGCTTGGTTGGACCTGCACAGCCTGCAGACCTGTAACCAAGCGAGACAGCAAAATATCCCAGGTTTCATGGCCCTGTGCTGCCTTCCTCTGTTACATTTATCAGGAAAAAAACAGGTAGGAAATGTGCCTGCAGATTGGCGCTGCTGGGGCTCTACTCCAGCTCACGAGCAGCAGGAGACTTCGGAAGAGACGGAAGAAAACAAAATTGAAGAGCCACATGTTACGAGACGAGTTCAACATTTAGATATGCCCAACATGCGTGTTAAAATCCTCACATCTCTGTGTCTGATACGAACATGGAAGAAGTCTTTTCTTCGTTACACTTGACATTTAATATGGAGGATTTAATGCACTTTTTTTAAAAAAAAGAACAGCAACCCTCAGACAGAATAACTTTTTAGGTGTGAGCTAAATGAAATTGCCTTTTCTACATTTTCAGCTGGAATCGTCAATAATTTTGCTAGGGCAAGATGTGTTAGGGACGCATTCAGCATAAACTTGAAGCTCCAGAAACCTGAAGGATTGGCTTTTAATTAGTAGAAGTTTCACTTTTGAGAATCTCTGGGTGCCTGGGCAGTATTTTGAACTGCATGTGACTTCTGTTGGGGCTGTAGAATAGCGCTGGGACTCTCCCCACCCTCCATGTATAACTCCATGGAATCCAGGTCCCAGCATGGTGCCTGACAATATCTATCAAACGTTCCGCTCCTTGGAAAAGCAGGGAGAAGAGCAAGGGAAATGCTGGCAGTGACATGTCGGGGCTGCAGAAGAGCCCTAGGAGCTCACTTGCTTGTCCTCGAGAATCCCAGGAACTGAGAGAAGTGCCCGGGACAGCCCTGGGCACCTGCCGGCTCCGGCCTCTGCTTATGCCAAGAGATGGGGACAGGGGTGGGAGCATCTGTGAGCACCCGTGTCCCTCGGGGCAAGCACTCCTTTTTAATGAATTGTATCCCTTTTATCCATGACAGTGTAATTGCATTCTGCTTAACTAAATCTTTCTAATTGGTGCTGGGAGGGAATGATAAGCAAAGCTGCACGATTCCTATCTAGCAAGGGCAGCCCGTCCGTGTGCTGTGTCAGGCTGGGGACAGCAGGCTTGGACCGGGCACCACTGTCCCCACCGGGCGTTGGTTTTGGGTCTCCACTAGCAGCTAACGGGATGAGCAGCTGGAATTTTGCAGACGTGGCGCCAAGGGGGAGCTCGTGGCACATTCTCCAGGGCCTCTCTTGGAGGAAACCTCTCTGAGGGGCTGGGAGTGAGGGATGTGGGGGGAAATTCTTGGATTTTGCCTTAAAGTAGAATAAAACAAAAGAGAATAATAAAAAGAAACCTAAACATGAAAGAAATCAAAAWGTACCAAATAGAAATGAAGAGTAGCAGCCCGGAGCCGCTCACGGGGTGGGCTGGAGCTGGAGCTCCCCTTGGCGGCTGCCGGGCGAACACGAACCCTCGCCCGGGAAGGCGGCGAAGTGCGGCCGGCTCAGGCTCAACACGGGGGAAAATCCCGGTATCCGGAACGGCGGTGGAGACGCAGGGCTGCTTGGAAGCGTTTAAGCAATTTAAAGACGGATCTCCCCTCTGCAGGCACAAAATCACTGATCAGCTACAGCTACCAGGCTAGGCCAGCGACTGGTAACAGGCCAGAATACAGCTGGGTGCTAGAACGGGGGCAAAGGACCTGTTCCCCTGTCCTTGCAAGTGTGTCCCCCGCAATCCMCCCTCAGAATTATCCTCACACAGCTTTTGCTTTGTTTTTCTCCTGGATTTTAGGATTGTCCTGACTACTCTCAAGCTGAGGTAGCAAGCTGCCCCGTGAAACAAAGTCAGCAACCAACGAAACGAAACTCCTGAGGAATTTTTTCCTTTTTTTTTTTTTTAAAAAAAAAAAGTAGTTTCACAAGGATCCGTTCTGCAGCCTCGCTCTTTGCAGGGCCAGGTGCACAGCAGCTCCCCCAGCGTGAGCTTACACAGRGCCCAGCAGAGGCACAGGGCTGAGGGAACAGGGAAGGGCATCAAGGGAGAAGTTCATTCAGCACAAGCAGTTCCCCAGAGCCAGAGGGGGAAATGCACCTTATTAAGCACATCCCACTAACAGAAAAGATGGGAGAATCATAAAGAATTTCTTCGTGTTTTAGCAATGCCCATTGCATTTAAATAACATGACACAAGGCAAAAGTTGAGAAGAGGCTTAGGATCTAACAGTGTCATATTATTAARCCTGCTACCACTGCTTGGTTCTGGCTGCCTGTTCTTCAGAATGAAGCTGCTCTTTGAACAACTCAAGACAAGGAACATTTCTTCTCATTCGGGTGAGCAACTGTCCAGCTCCAGCAGCTTTAAAATATTTGTTATTCCTCAGGCTTCCTCTATCCCTCTGTAGCACATGGACAGTTGAAAAAAAAGAGATTTTCCAGACCTCTTTCCTGAAGCCCAACATCCTATAATCATCATTTCCTCTAATGCAGTATTATGTGTGGGTTTTTTTGATGAGTTTTGTGTAGTGTTTGCCACAGTGACCCTCTTCACCTGGACTGTGGCTGCTCTGCCACTCACTCCTCCCACTAACATCCCACAGAAGCTTCTCCATTTATAGCTGAATTTGTAAATCACTAGGACCCCATTTCAAGAGTACCTAGCCCAGCAACATTAAAGCAGACGTGCACCTTGCAATATGCACAGCTAGCAAGAGGCTGCTGGTCACYTGCCAAGTGTCAAGTGCTGTGGCAAAGGGAAAGGAGAAGAGCTAATGCAAAAAAAGCCTTACAGTTACTGTCTCCAGCAGTGGTCTGTATGACACCTTCAATTAAGGCAGGAGCTTTGGTTTTTGGATGCATAATTTCACTCTGAAAGTTTAATTAAGCAGACACTTTCCCCTTACTGCTTTTATTCATTGTCCTTTTATTTTACAGAAGCATCTCTTYTCTACCGACTTGAAAGCACTTAGCTCCCCAGACCAGGTTATTAGAGCAAAGCAATCTTGCTCCAGGAGACARGCCAAGGAAACATGACTGGTGCTAAAGCAGGGCAGGTGGCACCTAGCCCATGGGCACTTACTTCTGTGCTTCAGCTTGTGACCATCCTTCTCATGTAGAGCACAGGAATATGTGCACGCTGATTGAGCATCTGCTCTTTGCAGTGTATTCACGTCACAGGAAGTTTTAGGTTCAGCTTCAYGATCAGGATAGTGGGATGCAGACAGCAGGACAGCCAAGTCCTGGCACACCRGTGTCACTTGCAAAGCTGTGAGCCAGACCATGCGGCTGAACTCACGTCCTAGTGCAGCAGCTGGCAGCATTTTGGGTGACCTGCAGATCTGGTGGCTGTTACCCATGTGCGGAAAGTTTAATGAATAGGTAAAAAATAGCAATGTCATAAGCRCAGAGAGGCAGCAGCGCCTACAGCACAGGCTGGGCAGCGGGTCGAGGGCAGTTTGGGTCCATCAAGCACACTCCACACCAGCATCCTCATTGTGCATGCAGTTGTGCACACCCCAGGGTGACTTTGGACAGTCAAGAAGTGAACGTTCRGTCCCTTGGCAGTTCACGTTATCAAGCCAAATTTCTCCAGTGCCTTTAAAGGACAAATTAAAAAAAAAGTCACAGTTGGAAAAGAAAACAGGAACAACAAGAATACACACTTTTCTGTGGATTGCAAGCATATGCTGGGTTTCATGGCTTGCTCATGGGGGAGATCAAGCTTTTGGGCATAGTTTGAGCAGCTCTCAAGGGGCAGCTGCACCATCCCAAGAGGACTTTGTCCCTTGGAGACTGGTGTCTTTGCTGTTTCTTGCACAAATACCGTGCTGTGCTGCTCCCGTTCCCGCGCAGGGAGCTGCTGGGCACTCACCGGCGCTGGCGGTGAAGGTCCTGAGGACGCGGCTGTAGCCCAGCATGCGGCACACCACGGCGCCGTCCTTGACGTCCCAGCCGTCGTCACAGATCGTTCCCCAGCGGCCCTTGTGGAAGATYTCCACGCGACCCCTCCTGCCTCCTCCGGCAATTTGGATAAAAGAGCCGGAGCTGCCTGAGGAGTCAAAGCAGAAGAGAGCTCCACCAACCAAACAGAAATGAGGAGGGAGAGAAAATCCCCAAGCYTCAAAACACATCATTGGGGCAGACAAAACAGCAACTGCTCAGATTTGGATGAACATTCCCATTCCAGASGCCTGGCCTGGGAAGGACCAGAGCACTTGTAAAAGCAAGGCATGACCCAGCCTCAGTCACAGCCCCAGCCCCACGTCAGCACAGTGCATAGCTACTCCGGTGTGCTGCCATGGRCCTGGGCCTCGTGACCAAGGATGATTTCCACACGAGAAAGGAAGGGCTAGAAGAATAAACGAGTGCATTACCTTCTCCTCTGTCTCCTTTATTCCCAGGCACTCCTGGAGGACCTGTTTCAAATAGAAGCAGGCAAATAATTGACAGCTGTTTAGAGGAAAATAAATACGGCCACCACCTTTTTTTCCCTGAATAATTGTATGGGTCAGAGATATATGGGCTCCATTCCCTTGAGAAATAGGTCCTTGGATGTGATTAAGAGATGAAAAAACAACACAGCAGAAGGGCAAAGCAAGCAGGATAACCCACAGCAGCTTTCCCTATGTGACCAGATTGAAAAGAGCAGTTTGCAAAAACCTCATTCACTCAGGAGAAATGGATCTCATTTCCACTCCTGTCTTTAAGATGACATTCCTGACAGCCTTCAGGATCTCCCAAAGAAAGTATTTTATCTCTAGGAGCATTTGCAAGAGGACCTACATCATGGGTTTTGGACTGTAGGTGCTGCCACAGGACAGCAGAAATACACTCACACTTCTGTAAAACATTCCCCATACTAAGAAAAAAGTTCTTGGAGGAAAAACAAAACCACGACCTGCASATGCTACCTCCACAAAATACATCTTCCTGTCCTCCCACTTGGAGGACACTCCGTATCTCCTCCAGAGAGGGATCTGCACGAGTGCACAGAAGAGCCCCAGAAGCGCTCAGATTGATCATTTTGTTTGCAAGCACCCATGTACTGATGAGTGCAAGCAACAAAAAGGTGCAGCTGGAGCAGGTTCCTATCCTGCACCACAGCCAAGAAGAAACTCATGAGCTCAGACATGCTCCATCAGTGAGGTTTTCGCTGTAAAGGTTGCACTAAAGCGTTCTCACTGTCCAAGAGATGAGACGCTGTTAAAAATACTATATGCCTAGTCAAAACATAACAGAAACTGAGAATGACTAAGAAATACAACTTCTGCAGAGCCCCAGGCCTTGCTGAATCCTCTCATTATACTTGTACACTCCAATGAGTCCCTGATTTCAGAAGTTTTTGCTCTCTTTTCCTCCTCTGGCCACTAAAAAAAAAAAAAAAATAATAGACACGCACAGAGGAAATTGGATTTTTGGAAACAATCTATGAAGGGAAGGAGGAAAACACACAGCATAGCTCTAGCGCTGTCCTTTCTGCAGTGCCCAGAGCAGCCCTTGCACGTTGCGCATGCCACTGTGCAYGCTCCTGCACAGTGGAAGGTCCCAAACCCGCCAGACTGCAACAAACAGCCTTACCAATAGGTCCAGTATCTCCYTTTGCTCCCTTGAGCCCAGGTTCCCCTTTCGGGCCTGGCCTGCCATAATCTCCCTTTCTTCCTTTTTCACCAACCAGGCCTGGACTACCTAGGGGAAAATCAGAAAATGGATTCCTTGATTCCTTTGGTTAATTCTCAAGGGAAAGAGTACAGGCATTTCACATCAACACAAAGGAATGAATCGTTGCATTTAGAGTACTTTGCTGAATAAATAACAGAACAAATAATGCTACAGAACAAGTTCTTACCTCGTGGCCCCCAGTCTCCCTTTGTTCCTTTTGGACCTGGAGGACCTAAGATAATCAAAACCAAAATAAATGCATAAGACAAGTATTTATACAATATAGGTTTATACAAACCAATATTTAGAGTGGGTTTCATCCAGTCCAGTTTAGCTATCTAAATTGCAGAGGTCTATTTCCAAAGTGAGCATCTCCTTTCCCATTATACTCAATGGAGAAATATCCAAAATAAAGACAGTGGAGAGTCACCTGGATCCTCCAAGGTTCACCTATCTGTGGTCATTTGTATTGCCTCCCAGCCTCCATTGAGTGGACAGAGCATCTTCAGTGACTGCAGAGAGCGCCTACACATATGAAGTCCGGTTTGTCTGATACTTGWAAGCACCAAGCTTGGCCAAGGAGATCTCCTCTCTCCCATCTAGGTGTATGGTAAAGGCAGCAGGGTGCAATACTGTGATCTTCCAGGAGGAGCTACRGAGGCTGTGTGCACTATATAAATGAAGAGACTGAAAGGTTGACTGAATCCATCTTGTTCTCCTTTACCTGCCAGACCAATGCTTCCCTTTTCACCTTTCAGCCCCCTCTCTCCTGCCGTTCCTAAAGTTAAAAGGAAAACAAGAGGCAGACATCACACAAAGGTYGGTTTAGGAGAGCAGCTGGTTGCAAGTTTAGTAACTTTGTACCTGGAGAACCGCTRGGCCCTTGGGCCCCCTTCTCCCCTTTCTGACCAGGTCTGCCATCAGAGCCAGGAATTCCTGGGGGGCCATGTCCTCCAGGTGCACCTTGACATTGAGCACAAGTCATACATGTGAAATGCGAGCAAGMCATGAGGGAGCAAAAAGAACCACTGCAAGACAGACAAATCACCAGGCCCTGTGCTTGGCAGAACAAGTTATTCCCATGAAGATGAAACAAACTGTGGTTCCTTCCAGACTGCAATCCTTTCTCACAGAGCCGATCTTAACAGCGCAGTGAGCAAGAACCTCCAGCAGCAGGCTGTGGAGAACTGGGGCCTTGCAGAGAGTCAGTTAGGAGCAGCACGAGTGCTTCCCTAAGAGCAGCCAATTTTTGCCCTTGCATGTGTATACAAACCACAGAGAGCAAGATATATTTTTCATTACAGGACCCCCTTTCTCTCTTGTTCTCAGGTACTCCCTTGTTTCAAGCATGGCGCATAGTTAAGGCAACATCAGCTTCAGGACAGGTTTGCAGAACACTAGCATGTTTCTTCACCTCCTCATTATCTTTTATCCATGTTGGAACTATTTCAGATAAGGTTTTTCATGCCATGAAAAATATCATGAAGAATATCACCTTTTGTGCAACTCCTGTATGGCTTACCTGCCTCTCCTTTCTGCCCWGGAGGCCCAGGCTCCCCCATGCTGCCTGCAAGCAAATGCTGATGTCAGTCCAAGCAAGGCTTGACCAAGGGCTCTGCCAGCCCCAGCCTTCCAGCACCAAATACACATGCTGACACGGGGTCTGTGCTCTGCACTCTTCCCTTACCATTGAAACCTGGCAGTCCTGGGTCTCCTCGCTCTCCCTCGGGACCCCTAGGTCCAAGGGGCCCAGGATCTCCCTTCTCACCCATTTCTCCTTTTTGTCCTTGGAAACCTACCAGAAAGCACAACACATGTATAAAAATCACAGAAAATTTACTATTTCTGAAGCCAGCAGAGTATCTTCATTGAGCTTCATGAACAGGAAGAGTTTGGCCTCACACTTGCATTTATCTGTCAGTGGCATCCACGGGAAACTGTAGGATGACAGGGCTGGACGGGACCTCAGGAGTCTGTGTGAACCAGCTACCAGCAAGAGCCAACTCTCCTGACAAATGTTTGTCAGACCKGGTCTTAAAGACTTGCAAGGATGGAGCCTGCACCTCCCTTGTCTTTACTTCCCAAACTATCCCTGTCACTAGTGGGTTTTCTTCTCCAAGTCTCTGCTACTAAAGGTCTATTCCTTTTCCTACCTAGTATCAGTACCTGTGCTTTGAGATTACTGCCATGGCTCTCCTYAGCCATCTGTCCTCTGAGCAGAGCTAACTGTGGTCTGACAGAGCTCAAGTGCCTGAAGTTACATCTCTGAAGAGTGACCTCTCCTTTGCTCTACCCCTTTTGCTCCAAAGTTATCCCAGAGTCCTCAGCTCAGTTATTCCTTCTGCTCCCTTTCACAGCTCTTGTGAGCAAGCACAGCTCCATGGGAGCCTGCAGGAGCTGGTGACTTCTGCAGAAGCTTTAAGCCACCTATCTAAACATTCACCCTCGGCTGTACAACACAACTACTGATTTCTTTAGCCACTCTGCTTTCAGCCTTTCCTCTCTGGGTGCAGCCCACAGACCTTCTGAACTGTATTTATCCAGGCGATGCCCCCTAATGTGTGTTAYACAGAAGGGGAAGAATTATGCCATGTGTTAAGTTGTACAGAAATGAGGATAAAGTCTTTAGAAACAGGGTTTTACTACAGTGAGCATATGCTTTTGCATAGAGTTTTTACTGTATTAGTTTATACCACAAAAATCCTATTGCAAACATCACTGCCTTCATCCGAAACAGGCTGATAATTGAATACCTGTGGCTGTTATTAGACAGGGCAGCTCCATAAAGAGACTTGCATGGTTCAGAGTCAACACCAAGTCCCCTTCCCCTAACCCTCCTCTGCGGGCTTTGCTGGAGCGTGACACAAAAGAAATCCCYCTGGATCAGGCAAATTGCTCTACTCGTCCAGCTCCATGACCGTACTTAGGTTTGTCTGGGCTTTTATGAAAATAACCAAACTCTGAAGATTTCACATGATGTTTCAGCTGGAACTAATTTAAACAGGGATACATAGACATAAGGAAAAACAACAATTAAAAAAAAAAAATCTTTGAAGCGTTGAGACGAGTAGTCTTACCTGCAAGACCCATCTCTCCCTTTTGGCCTGGTATTCCTGGTTTACCACTTGGGCCAGCAGGGCCAGAGTCTCCTTTACTTCCCTTTACACCCTGAAGTCCTTGTAAGCCTGCAGGGGAAATACCACATTTTCATGCTTTTTGGGACACAGCGTTCAGCAACTGATAGTAGCAGCCCATGCAGCTCAGCTGGGACCATGAGACAACCTCTGCTCTTGGTACACTTGAGAGTTGTGCCAGCAGTCACAGGGAATCAGGTGGCTGTGGGCAGTACACTCATTGATAAACGCTTAGAGCATTTATCAATAAAATAAGATTTCTTCTGGGTAAGTGCTAATCTTGTTCACATTGAATACACATAGGGTTGTACCATTCAGCTCAAACAGCGTTGCTGCCAACTTACCTCTGTGACTGAGGACAAGAKTGTCCATAAAGTCACATTACAGCCATCCAGAGAAGCAATTTRGGGGTCAGAAATGCCTTACCTGGAATTCCTTTGTCTCCCTTTGTCCCTGGTGGCCCTTGTGGCCCTGAAACATARAATTCACACATCAGCTGATACAACTCATCATCTATTCCTGGTAATGATTAAAAAACTTATTTCCAGCCATTTTTATGTGCTCGTTCTGCCACCACGGAGCCCATTCTTCAGCTGGCATCTGGCAGCGTCACTGCACTGCTGATGTCCAGGCTGACCGCAGGGCTGGGGACAGGCTAGTCGACCACAGGCCAAGCCTCACTGACCACAGTCTGACAGGGGCCTTTGAGGAAACTTTCCTGAAAAGGCATTGAACCATCAGGCTATGATACATAATAGGGCAGGCACTAAACAGTGTTTGGCCAGAGGTGGTGATTTTCAGTGTTCAAAGTGTAGCTATGGAGATAAGAAAACACAATTTCTAAAAATAAATTAATAATTCTTTCCCTTCAGAAAAGTTCAGCGTGGCCAATGACTAGGGATAAGATACAGATATGACTTAACAAGGATGGCATCTTAGATCATCACAGGATCACAGAAATATTGTTTTCTCTGGGAATTGCCTGGTCCAACCTCAGCTCAAAGCAGGACAGTTGCCAGCATTAGATCTGGACTTGCTGCAACCTCACTGGAGACATGTATCTCCTGGAGTGGGTGTAATTCCAACCCAGAAGATCCAGGGGCCCTAAGCAGTGGTAGCAGCTTTGACAGGACTGCAAAGGCCAGACAGGCAGTTCTCAGGGACAGGGGAGAAGATTCTGCTTTTTTTTGTTATTTGTTACATGCACTGCTCAGTGGGGATCCTACAGAGCAGAGACTGATAAAGTCTCCTTGAAATGTGCTGTGCGAGACAAAAAGCCCAGTTATATTCTGCCCGTGATTTAAGTGTAAGTCCTCTAAACAGCTTTCTTCTCCTTTCCTGTTCTGGTTGTATTGACTGACAAGGTCCTATACAGATGTAAAATCCTTAGTTTTAGTAGTTGGACTCATCTTGCCTGTGTCACTTGATCACCACAGTAAAACACCACTATTATTGACAGCAGTTAGGAAAAATTAAAGAAAGCAAGCGCCTCCTTTCTCACCTGCGTCTCCCTTTTCTCCTTTCTCTCCTGGAAGGCCAGGTGCTCCTGGTGCTCCTATGGAGAGAGATGCAGGCTGAGAAGGATGGACCATGGCACAAGCTTCTGCAGATGACTGCTGCGTGCTCTTRGGCAGGAAAACAGCATGGCTATTGAATCAGCAACCACAGGTGATGATTAACTGAGTAGCTTATTGCATGTTCAGACCTTCCCATCATGTCAGCACACCTCTAYCTGGCTCTGATGAGGAGCTCATCCCACAGTAACTCCCCAAGCCGGTGTTGGTACAGGACCTACAGGAGCAAATAACTCCTCACCTGGAGGTCCATCTCTTCCAGCTGAACCTTTCTCTCCTTTCAAGGCACTGACCGCACCAGAAGGACCTTGGGCACCCTTCTCACCTGGAAAGGGAATTAGTGAACAACTAAATCAGTTGCCTCCTATGCATGAGAGGCATTCCCACCCATTCTCTCTGGTACTGCACAACTCTCTCAATCATGTGTTTGTGTATGTATTGGGGGGAAATAAGTCACAGGGGTCTGTTTCCACAACTTACCTTTTTCACCTTTCTCTCCTGGGATCCCTATTCCTAAAACAGAAAAAATAATTGTTCTTGTATTCCTCAGATAGCCTTCAGAATTCACTGTATCTTTCCTATCTTGTGGTCTTATTTTCTTTTGTGTGTGATTGCTTACCCTGTGACCCAGGCTCTCCTTTGCTTCCAGGTGACCCTTTAGGACCCAGRTCTCCCTTCTTGCCTGCTCCTCCTTAAAGACAAAACTCACAATACAATAAACATAAGCAAAACGCTGCAGATCAAATGCTGCCTCACTGAAGTCAAAGGCAAAAGTCCTATTGGTTTGGGTGGCCAAGGTGGATCCTACTGCAACACGTTTCTGTGTTTCCCCCTCCCTTCCACCACTTGTCAGGGCTGCAGGGTACTTTGGGAAGCCCCGAAGAGCTCTTGGTTCATCAGTCAGTTCTCAAGAACCAGCTCCCCAYTCTTTCATGGTTAATGAAGGATGAGAGAAGGAACTTCACCACTCACCTGGGTGTCCTTTTTCACCTTGGCTTCCTTTCTCTCCTTTGGCACCTGAGTCAAACACAGTAAGAGCCTTCATTTCCCAGAAGCCCAAGACAGTTCTGMTCCAGCAAATCACTGACCTTTTAATGCATCATTAAAGGCAGTAGTATTGCTTCTAAATCTGAACTGAGCAGGAGGCAATCACTACTCTAGAGAGGTCCGGCCACCACTGAATCTCTGCTCTGGTCACCACGTCCAAATCTCATCAGGATCTGGAAGTCTCTTTCAGAGACTTTTCCACTTATAAAGGGACCTGAATCCAGTCTCCATAAACATCCCAACCCCTGAGCACCTGCTCACCCTGCTCACAGGGATTTGAATAGCTTACTGAGGGTAACGATCAGCTCCAATTCACTTCCCCCTCATAATATCCGAGTTTTTCTGGCCAAGTAGCAGCGAGAGGGAGATGTCAAAACATCCCCCTGTGGTCACTAATCACCACAACAAGCATGCAGCCAGGCCTAGGTTCCCAGGAAATGACCAAAAGGTGCAACAAGTCTTTCCCTCCCCGGAGAAAGGGCTTCCTGCACGTTTAGTATGATGTGGGTCCATAGACTAAATTCTCAAAGCCTCACTTCAATTTCCTTATGAAAAAAGATTTTAAAAAATGCTTATATTCCTACATACCTGGTGGACCAGGATCTCCTTTGCTTCCAGGAGGCCCTGAAATGATATTTAATGTATGTTTCTCAGTAGTTAGCACTCACCAACTGATACACCAGAACGAGGGTGATAAGTTTTAGGGCTCAGTTGAGCCCATCACCCTCCAGTAAGAGCCAGGAYCTACAGCAAAGAGAGTAGAAAGGGGCTATATTTGCTCCAGGAGCTGCCAGGCAGTGGATATGCAGAGACAGAGCTGTCCTGGGCCATGCACACATGGAGACACGTGTGACACACATATGGACACAGAGAGGCACATGCAGGTGGCCACGGTGGTACTTCCAGTTCCCTGGCCAGGGTGTCAGGAACCAATGCCTAACCCCAAGTGTTGAGTATTACTAATCAGAAGACATGTAAGTGCAATGTAACAGTGCCCCAATCTGGTTCTAGTTATCCATCTGTCTGAAACAGCTTCCTAATCCTGTAGTGCTTGTACGGCTCTTGAGACAAGTGTCACAAGTCTTAGTGGGGTTAAAGTTTACCCAGTTTTGGCCCAGCTGAGGACCTGCTCTCTGCAGTCTCACACAGAAGGACTGCAGCTCTCAGGCCTCARGCTTTGCTAGTTTTACCCATGTATTTGTTTCTCCCATCACATAACAGTAAGGCAGAAGGCCACAGAGAAAMGGAATCATACCTGCAGCCAGGGTGATGTTGTTCATCATCAGCATCAAGTTTTCATTGCTGCTTTTAATTATGTTGATTTCCTCTTCCAAGYTTCTCATCCAATTTTCTCCAGATCTCATGTCCCTCTCTATGTAGTTCTTGTCCAAAATAAGTTTTTCTGAAAAGGAGCTTTCCAGCGTCTCCGAGTGGGAGGTATTTCTTCCTTGAATTTTTGACATCTCTGTCTGCATCTTAAGCACTGGAAGCAGAAGGGCCATGCAATGAGTGCTGCCTTTCTTGGGTCTCTCCTGCAAGACTATTCCCCAGTGCCTGTGGGAAAGGCAGTTGTGTTTCTGCAGGGCAGAACCAAACACTCTCAGCAGCCCTAGGGAGGTGTTTTTAGGGTGTTTTTAGTGTCTTTGCCATCATCTCCCAGCAGGTGCAGGGGCTCCCCACAGCCCAGTGTCCCACCTGCCCATCTAAAAGCARTGCTGAGGGGACAGGACACTGCAGCAGCATGGAGTGGTCTATGTGCTCTGGGGGTGAGGGGTTGGAGGGGTCATGCTGCAAGGAAAAGGGGGTGCAGAGAAGCAGGACCTGGGGCTCTTGTGCAATGGAGAGCAGGGGCAGACAGGTCTTTAAAAGAAAGGAGGGTGCAGAGGAACCAGAAAGAGCCCGATATGGAGACGCTGGAGGACAGGGCAGGTCGCTGGGGTGCACGGCAGCAGAGCCACGCTCTCCAGGCACCATGCAAAGGCACAAAAAGTCATCCAGCAAATGCTGCTGTTTGCAGCGGGGCCTGCGGCGAGGCCGAGGAGTTACCCTTGTACGTCAGCAGCGCTTGGCCGGCYGTCAGGAGCAGCAGGTAGGCGGCGAGGGCTGCCCGAACACAGCACCCAGAAGGCTTTCGCTTGCTTCGAGGCTCTGAAACCCAACAGAAAGGGAGGAGGCATCTTCTCACACCTCACTGCAAGCTTTCCAGAGACAGAGAGCAGCCCCATCCCTCAGAGAGGACCAKGTCCACCACAGCAGCACCTGCCTTCTCCTCTCCCTTGCACGTGCTGGTGCTTTGCACTGCAAGTCCCACTGTGCTACCTCTTCCTTAGCTGTTTTAGCCAGCCTGTTTCCATCAAAGTCCAACCCAGCCTCTAACAGTACAAATACAGGAGCATTCTGCTTTCTGCATGAATAAAATCCCTTCCTTCATTGCATTTAGTTGTCCCAGGCTGCCATTCAAAGAGGGTCTGTTAAAGCACACGCTATGATCCAGAGTGCTAGGTACACACCAACAGCGATATACATGTGTGTGTGTATATATATAAAATATACATAATTGGTGTACATATCAATTGAAACAAATAAAATAAAAACTGAATGGCAGAATAACTGAAAACAAGTCATAACTTTTAGAACAAATTGTCACCAGCAAACATAAAAGAAAAACTACTTCTTTGAATTTTGGCCTTTAGGGAAGGGAATAAAAAAAAAGCGCATTAATAACTACTTCAAACATGCAATAAGTTAGCCTTAATTGATTTTTTTCCAAAGTAATATAATCAAGAGTTTAAAGGCTTAGCTTTAAAAAGAGCACAATGATTTAATTAGTTTTACAGTGGAATGCCCTAGTCAGCAATATTATATTTATATTCAACTGAAATTCATAARCTTACTTTTTTTGTTGGATCTGACAATTTGAATGTCTTCAGCATTAAGGCATGAAAATTTTACCCAGTGAAATCAGGATTTTTATGAATCAGGGAAAAGAACGAGTATTTTCTGATGCTCAGCATCAACCTCTGCCTAGAAAAGATTCTTCCACATACTTCTCTTTTTGCATGGTCAGTTAATTTAGCAGCAAATGTCTCCATAAAAAAAGCATTTAGAATGCAATAGATTTATATATATATATTTTATAATGCTGTTTTCTTCATAGGGCAGACAAAATTATAAATAATAAAATCATGTCAATCCCTTTAATAAATTAATAAAAAAAACTTACCGCTTATCTGAAATGTTGTAACAGCAGGTGAAGCAAAGTGAATCTTGTCTGAAAGGGTCAAAGTGTTCATATCCCTTGAATTTTCCTCCCCCTTGTGTCCATCTTTCATTTCCATGACAATTTTCTTGCAACTAACCTAAAAACTTGCCCGATTATGGGTGATAAAGAAGGGGGTTCCTATCTGCCTAGTGACTTGATATGCTTTCTGATACGCTTTGCCTATTGCTTCAGTTTTCCTATGCTGGTGAGAACCCTGATGTGGTAACTTGAAGAGTTCCTCAAAACTCCCACAGCCAGGACACGCAGCTTCCCCCACACGCTCACTCCAGGCACGAATGGAGCTGAGCTCTKCCACATTGCTGCAATGCACTTAGCGGGGCACGGACACGTGGGGACCATTTGACTTGGTYCTAACACGAGTCAAACTCCTCCTACAGCCAAGAGCTTTGGTTAAAGGTTGGCCTCGAKATCCGTTCCCTAGGGAGGACGGTTAAGTGCTGAGCAGTATTAGTAAAACTCATTYAGTTGCCCCAGTGTGAGCCTCCATGGATAGTGCACGATTGAAGCTCAAGGAGGAAGAGTATGTGCAGGAGTAGGAAGGACAAGCAAGTGACAGGGGTATGAGGAAAGCAGAAGCCTGAAGGGTTTGGGAGCKAACAGAGAAGAGCCTCTAAACAAAAGCCTCCATCCCCTTTGCAGACATTCTCTCCAGCCTTCCATATCCTCCTCAATCTGTTCTCTACAGCCACAGAGAGAGCTTCCAGCATCCCACCACATCTTTGCTCACTTCCTCTAAAACTCACAACCACGGTGCTTACCTTGGCATTTTAATTCCGCTTGRATCCACCAAGGCAAGGTGGATTCTTCTGCCAAAACACCACCCAACAGCAGCTACCCTCTGCCCCAAAGCCTGGGAGGATTTTGCAGTCCTCCTCTACGCTTTCCCTTCAAACATAGATTGYAGCACAGCTACAATCCAACCAGATACTAGAAGGTAGGAAAAGGAGTCCTCTCTTAATATAACGTTCTGTTACACCTGGCAAAGTAAATGAGATAATTTGCTTCATTGCAAAGGGGCCTTGCTCAATGAGGATGCCAGGAGATGTTAGCGCCCATCAGCTGAGCTCCCCAGTGCCTACCAGGRAATACACCCCACTTGAGATGCTCTTTTTGAGTAAATTCCCTGGATTTTAAGGGCAGCRGTATGCCCTATGGCCAGATAAGCACTCACATCCATCCCGTTTCTGATGATTCTGGTGGTTGAACTGACCACTCGGGTCTGCACAAGTCTAAAGCCACCTGCTCCTGCTGGGCTAAGGGATCAGCTGGGCACAACCACATGGAGTGGCCTAGGAGATGGGATTCAGCTGTGTGCGGGCAAAGGGCTGATTTACGGCAGGGCGACTTGTAACAACACAGTGAGACATGCATTTTACTTCAGAAACTATTAAAGTAGTAGCTTGCAGATGCAGTTTCCCAAAAGTGTTTTCAAAAGGCATAGGCTAAGACAGATCTTTGTGCCCTGCTTCCCTCAGAAAAACGTTCAAGGGTAGGTTTTTCCTGKCTCTCATGGCTTTGCTGTGGCCTCTTCGTTCGACTCTTGATGGCCCAGGTGACRTGGGTGTAAAAGCAGGGTCACACCATGTGCTCGGCCTTGACTGTCCTGATCTGCRCTGCCCCAGGGTTCAAAGTCCAACACTCCACTTGGCTGTTCAGGGAAGCTCAGTAGGAAAGCCYTAATCCCAGTTTGCCCTGCCTGTCCTGATGTGGTTCCCTACACAGGTCATCAAGGCTGATTCTCCTTTTCCTTACACCTAATTTGCACCAGGATAATTCCTCATGTTGCCAAAGTCACCCAAAGTCACAGGGGTCAGGTGAGCGACCAGCCACCCGTATCTGCCGTGCCCTTTTCCACGTCGGTGTCAGCCTGTGCAGACCCATGGCAGATTTCTCACAGGGAATCTCTTTTCCTGTGCACGTGGCTCAAGGGGGTTGCTGTCATCAGGGTCATTGGGATCACGTATGGATGCGCTTGCCCAGCCTCGGGGATCGCTCACGGGGGCTGCCGTCCCTCTTCTCCGCGATCTTTCGTTTCTTGCTGTGCCATCACTGCTGACAGCAGTAGATTGACTCTGATTGTGCAACGRGGGTTTCTAAATCAGGAAAGGGACAACAAAAAAATTGCTGATTCAATGCAGCCTCCTTGGGCGGAGGGTTTGCTGAAACGAGGGCATTATTAATAGAGCAGCSGTTTCCAACATACTCATGGGCATGTCTGCCAGGACGAGCAGCCCCCTCCACCAGCCCTCTCTGCTGGGAAGCACTTTCCCCTTCGATGCTATTCCTGCCTGACCTGAAATGCTCTGCTGAGATCTCCAGGAGGAGCCTGGGGGGTTTGGTTGTCCCTCGCCTGTCCTCTTTGGGCACACTGCGACCGTATGCACCGGGTTAGCGGGCAAGGCCAGGGCACGGYGTCTGGGCAGGGACACAACAGGACATCCGTGGCGGGCGCTTGTGGGTTGCTGCCACGGGCACAACCCTTCCAGACGAGCAGGAAGTCCTTATGGGTGAGGCTGTCCCCAAGCGCCAGCGACTTCTGCTCTTCAGCCCTGGCCATCTCCTGGCCATGGCTTTGTGCCAGCCCCAGATAAGGTGACATTTCCTGAATGAAAAGACATCCTAGCTTAGAAGTGTTTCTCCTTGTTTTTACTACATGGTAATTTTTATCCACTCACTTAATTGATTCCCAAAGGTCGGGAAACATCCTAGACATAAATGGGAGAAGTTCAGAGGGCGATTCTGACCTTCCAAGGGTGGGAAAGAGAAGAGACAAGGACACAAACAGACCTGGAAAGCCAGGGTAGTCTGGCAAGCCTGAACCAACACACAAGCAAGCACCTTGTCATGAGTATTTTTGGATTCTGGTCACCAAAATTTGGAGTGGAGGGGATTCTTGAGCAGGTCCTAGACACATGTGAGACCCTCCTGCACAAGGAGCCCCATCGCCCGCCAGCTGAGCCATCCGCTTGCTTTTCCCACATGTGCCGGCTTCCCGGCTGCCTGCGGTAGCACCTGGRGACTCCCGCGGGACCCGGGGAGCAGCTCTTGTGCTAAAGCAATAAAATYCCAGGCGCTGCCTGGCTGACATTTCTCCTTTCTAGCTTGATGTGTTGCTCGTCTTTGTTGTAGAGATTGAAACCAGATTTCTTTCCCTTCTCTGAGTTATGTTAATTTGTGTTTCATCAGAACTTGCTTCTTCTCCCCCTTTTCTTTTTCCCCTCCCTTTAGGCTGGATCCAGCTGCACCATGAATTCAAGAACCACCTGCAAAATATTTTAATGGCTTCAACCTGCTCTTTGAGGTGAATTAATACCAGATCAGCCCCCTGCTCATGGTGAAATAGTCAGGGCTGGCTAAGCAGGCCACCCTCAGAGATGGAGAATTTTTTTCATAAGGCAGATGCTCCCGAGGAGCACCCGGACACGGCCATGCTCTTCACTGTGCACACAGTTGTCCCTCATTGCGGCATGAGGAAGAGTATTACCCATGGGCTGGCATCTCAGAGATGTGATGTATCCAAAGCTAACTTAAAGTGAACAGTAATGAGATGTGCAGAAATGCAGGTGCTGTAAAAAGCAGCCACACGAGAAATGGGTTCAAACTTTTAATGGCCTGCTATAAACAACACAATTAGGCCAATGGGAGGCATCTCCCAGGGTCCCGCTCCACAGGTCGGCTCGGAGTTGCATGGAGGGATTAGCCTAAGGCTGGCTGGTTCACTGGGATCCTCCGATTTTCTCCATGCTTTCAACAAGGCCAAAAGGACCCCTCTCAGCACAGCTCCCTCTATTGATATGTCTTCCTTTCCTCCACCCCTTGGGCTTTTAATGATCAAGGATCGTTTGGGGTTTGATAATTAACAACCAGTTACATCAAAGCATGCTGCATTTACCCCAGATAGTGCTCATACATGGAGATCAGAAGGGAAGACCATTGCCCATCGGCTGAGGTTATGCGAGATGCAGAATCCCTATAGGCAGCACCCAGGGGAGCAGCCGTTCAGCAGGACCTTGCTGAAGAGGTTTGTCCTCAAGTACTGTCCTTGCGCTTGTGAGCATCCCAGCTAACTGCCCGCACAGCCGGGGCATCGCTCAGCATTTGCCTTCGGGTAAACAAGTTAGGAAGCTCATAATCAAGCTTACCCCAAAGGTCACCCGGGCTGGCTTGCTGCTGATAAGGGTTCTGGCCCAAATTTCCATCTCCTGAATGCTGCTGGCAAGCAATTAATTCTGAAAATCCTTTAACTTGTGACCATCCCATGCCACTTCTTCAGTGAATGTACAGAGCAACCGTGTGACATCAGGTGTCCCAGAGCCCAAGTCTTGGCTTTTCCCTTTGAATCTCSCCCTCTATCAGCTGCGCTCACTTTTCGCATTGCTTTGCTGTGCTCCGTGTCTCCGGGAGCCTGATCCTGACAGGAGCGTGCGCCTGCCTGGTGCTTCGGAATGAGGTTTTGCACAAACCTCTGCTCTCATCCCACCGCCCCCCTGCTTGTTTGCCAGGGACAGCTGGTTCTGGGTAGCACTTGTGCGATCTGTTTCTAGGAAGTGATAAGTTCAAGTGTGAAACCAGCAGCATCAGCACACAGAGAAAATAAAAATAAATAAATAAATAGATAAATAAATGAATAAATGAGACAGAAAAGGAAGAGATACGTTTATTGGGAGCTTTATTGCTATTCCCTGAAACATTGTCCTTAGAAGAAACAACAATCAGTTTGCAGTCATGACACTGCTGCAAAAAAAAAATCACTGCTGTATGTGATATTTTCCTTCATTTAGGGCTGTTCTGCTGTGAGCATCTAGCARAACAGGTTCATGTTAGGAGCAAGAGACACGTAAAGTGGGATATGACTCTCCTTTAAATGCTTTGAGTTGGTTTTCTTCTTTCTAACGAACAAGGGTGCAAGTTTTGTAATGCCTGGGGAAATACATGGTGCTCAGTTCTTGTTAGTGGCTGACTAGCCCTAGGTGTCTTCTTAGGGAGAAAAAAAATCATTTGCATCTGTTTTCAGCCTTCTGTGCCTATTTCCRTAATCATCACACAACATCCTTTGGAAACTAGCTGGGAATTCCCTTCCACTTGCTATTCTAGTGATGACAGATCAAGCAGAGATGAGGTTTTTTGATGAATAAAAATAGAACTTGCCCCATGGCCCTGGCCCATGTCTAACTCCAACTCTCTGCATCAAACAACTTATTTTTTCCCCCCCATGGCGGGGGGGGAAATGCAACAGGTCTTGTATCTGTGCAAGAGTTACAGAAAAGACCCAGAATGGCTTGGGCAGAGTGGTGGAGCCTTCAGCACCACCGATTCAGAAGTACTGCTGGTCTCGCAGGCCCAAGGACACTTGAGCAGGGTTTTGACAGCAAGGCACTCACGGGAATGTCAGATGTAATGGATAACCCATGGTGCTAATGCACATTAGTAAATGCCTGTGAGTGCAATTGCCACATCCCGCAGTTGCTTTCTGGACATTCATTACGTAAATGTGACTTCCCTTCGTATGTAAATGAAAGCAAAAGAAATGTGCTGTAAAGCAAAGGGGAGAGTGATTTCCTCCAAGCCTCTCGAAATAAGGCTGTGCTGAACTAGCAGCAGGGGAGAATTTGCATCGGGGTCAGGAGAGCAGAATAAGTTACCAGTTGAGCTGCTCACTTCTGGTTTCTTTGGCTGACCAGGACTGGTGCAGGATTGCTTTCTGCAAGGCTCTGCTGCTGCTGCGGCTCCTCCAACCCMCACGGCCACTGCAGCTGGTGGAGACCCCGTGCACAGCAAAGGAGCCTCTAATTCATAGGGAGTTTTTAGCTGTGCCTGTTGTTCCTGGCCCTACACGTGTCCCATGCTGTCTCTGCAGAGTTTTGGAGTCCCTGGGCCCAGGCTTTTCTCCTCCCAAGCAATAACACTGTTGGACTCTTCTACCAGCAAATGAAGAAGCATTTGCAATGCCCTCCCCTAACCCAGGTCTAAGCCCTTTGGAAGAAGGCTCCAGCTTTTTTTGCTCCCCTTTTCATACAAAACTAGATCTCCTAGCCCAAGGATCATCTGCCAAAAGCCATGACAGAGGAAAGAATAACTTATTACCTTYGCAGGATGATTCTCTACAGGAACGATAACTACTGGAAATAGAAAAAGCAAAATTCTTAATCAGTTCACCCCATTCTAACCACCAAAGAAGCCAACCAAAGGCACAACTTAAGCAAAAGCAAATACTGAAAATGCMCACACATACCTACTTTAGAGAAACAAAGTGAGGAGGAAGGAGAGAAATCAGTTAGAAATAGGTTTTCATTATTGGTCAAATATTTAACTCTAGCCCAATAAAATAATAAGATCTGCCTGTCATTATTTGCTTTTATTAACGAGTCAGTTATTTTTTAATTCAGCACAGCACTCTTGATGGCATCGAGAAATTCTACATGAAAGTAGCTGATTTATATTCACAGTTGTGTTTAAATTAACTTAGCTGGTGCAAATGCCCACATTGTACGTTGTTTAATATTCCCGAGGCACCTGCAATAGCCGGAATTTATAGCCTCGTTCAGRGTCCATTGGAGTCAAGCAGCAGCTTTTGATAAATTTCAGTGGGCTTTGGGTCAGGTGAATTTGAGGAAATGTATGAGAGGGGCGAGGGGCTGCAGTGACTGCACTAAAGCAGAGGGTTTCCTTGCCTGCTTTTGGGGTCACGAGGACAGAAGGGCAGCGAGGATGTTGSCTGGAAGACTCGTGGAGCTTTGGTGGTGCTCACAAGTCCTTCTTGGTGCTCTTCAGAGTCCACCACCACAGGGACCTGGGCACCTCCTCCAGGATGAGATGAGGACCTCACACACCTGCTCTTGTCCCTGCTTCTTGCCCAACATTTCACTGCAACATTTCAACCACAGGGCTGGGCAGGCATGGGACGTGCATTGGGTTTTCCAGCGCTTGGCGCGTCGAGGATTGATAAGGGAGGTCAGCCCAGTGGATTGGAGGCAGAGCCAGATGGCCTGGCGCCCATCCCTTCCCATCCACATCTGAAAGGGATTTGCAGCGACCTCAGGGCGAGGCTTCAAGACACTTTCTTTGCCAAAAATATTTAAAAAGACATTGAAAAAAAAATAGAGAACCTCGTGTCAATAAAAGATATGACAGTTGCCTTGGGTTTCTACCTCTTCTAATTTATTTAATTAAATTGCACCAATCCAGCAGGCAGATAAGCAGTTTTACCACAATGTAAGTGCATAGCTGAGTGAATTGGACCAAGGTGCCACATGTTAATCATTACCAGGTTTTGTCTGAACAACATCAGTCTTGCAAGGATCTGCTTATGAAGTCATACCTTTCCCATTAAGCACGGCTTGAGTTTCGAAAGGGAATTCAGATTGGCTTGGCACAAACCTTTGTAGAGGACTAAGAAAACCTGGGGGAGAAGACCCCCCACTTTAGGTTAGAAAGACCTGCCTTCTTGTTTGTGGTGCATTTAAAGGTCTCTGCTTAAGGACTGTGGATTGATGAAGTGGCCCGAGGTGGGGAGAATATTAAAAAAGATGTCAAYATGCCAATAAATGTGTGTGCCAGAAATAAATGTGTTAGATGTTAGCCCATCTAAAACCATCGAGAGAAAGCTAAAGAAAGACRTGCTTTTATGGAGAGAGACAGTCCAATGGCTCACATCATTAGGGAAAAAATGATCAAAGCAGAAACGAGCTTGAGTTTCTGAATGTCACCTCACCTTCAAGGTTCTTCCTCTCAGCCAGCCGAGGGCCAAGGATTTGAAGAACAAGATCCAGGGGCATCTCATCTCTTTATAAGGTTTGGACTTACCATTTTTCCCTAACAATCTTCTCCTTTCCCTACCCAGGCATCCTGAAGCACCAAATTAAAAGCCACTTTTGCAGATTTGTCCCTGCATGTTCTTTTTTTTTTCAAAGTTAACAGCAAGAATAGCAAAACCCCAACGAAACGAAAGAGGCCCAAGCTCACAGATTTCATCCTGCACCGTGAGCACGTGACGCTCCGGGCTCTGACTACGCTCTAACGACAAGCAGATGGAAAGCTGGGCACGGGGCTGCGTTCTGCGAGGGCGGCCCGGTTTGWTTCTGCAGTTTGTGTCTGGTGAGACCGCTGGCTGGGGAGGGGGACGATCACACCTCCGGCGGAGAGCTGAGCCGGGAGAGCGCGCGGTTTACGCAGCGTTTTGTCAGCCGAGTAACGTTGTGGGTGGAGATGATGCAGTTCAGCTGGCAAGGAAAGCCCTGGACTGGCCCGTGCAAGGTCTCATGTGATGTCCCCAGTGGCATGACCTGAGCAGGAGGGGACGTGCAGTAGGGATGGTCTCAGGGTGTTAGGCTCTTCCTTGGAGTCCTTGTTGCAGCCTCGGAACTCGGAGCTTGGCTTCCCCATCTGTCAATAAAAACCTTGAAGTTCACCCTTTTTATTAAAAAAAGTGTTTTGTAAGACATACAATGAAATAAACTTGGTAGGAATTAACATCTCCAGCCCTGGGAAACAAGCACATCCTAATCCTGTGCTGTGTCCTGGGCTGGCATTAAGCTCACGTTACATAACAGTGACATGTTGCATATACCAAACAGAGAAAAATCTGCCTTTCCCCTCGCAGCCCGTGCGTGCCCGGCAGCTGCTCAGAGCACACGTACCAGCCAAAGCATTTCAGCATCCCGGCGCAAGCAGCAACGCTGGAGATGCAGCCCTCGAGGGAGAAGCTGGTGTGGGGAAGTCTCCAGTTTTACCCCTTAGCGATGCACATCTCCCTCTTCATTTYTGCAGGCTCATTTTCTTCTCTTTTAAAACCAGCATGGGGATAGTCCTTTTCCATGGGTTTTCTCCTCCCCGCCAACACCTCAGTGCAGGCCAGTGCTGCAGCCAGGGCCAGTTCKGGAGCGCTGGGTTAAAAAAAAAACCAAGGTGATAGGCGGAAATTAGAGTTTGCCGGGGTCCCTCCTCACTTTAATTAAGCTCATTGTCAGGTTGCTGAACTCCCGCTCGCTCCCTCTCCTTCTCTCTGCCTTTTTTTTCCCTGCAAGTCTGCTCAGCAGCCTCCTTAACCAGCTTGCAAAGCTCAAGTTTTAATTAAAGTCATTCGCTGCCTTTGAATGACTAATAACCTCTTATCGGGCCTCGTGTTACAAATAGCAGGTGAATCACCTTCTATCCCACTCTTCATTAGCCCGCTATTATTTTTTTTGTATTGCCCACCCTGCCAAGACCCTACCTGCTTTAAAATAATGTGAGAACAGGMACCTTCCCTGAAATATAATTTTGTTAGCTGGAAAGGGCATCACTTCCAGGGAAAGGCTAATGGATGAAGACGCACCTATCCAGGAGCACCCTGAAAATTCTGGCTATGAAGGGCAGTAGTTTATTAAGCAATTTTGAGCAAAGTAGGGGAAAGCCCCGTTCTTCCATCCATAATCCCAAAGCATTTTTTGCAGGAGCTATGGGAAAGGTATTAAGGATGTAAAGAATTCCAGACAATTTCCATTTTAACACTCTTCCTAATTCTCTCCTTCTTTAGTTGCGGAGAATTTTGATAGTGGGGAAGTCCTCACTGCTTAGTGTCCTGTAACCCTCTGGCTCCTCTGGAGGAAGAAAACCAGCTGACATGAGCAATAGTAGTTGCCTGGGGGGGTGTTATTAAGGGTTTTTATTTATTTATTTCCTTCAGAAAAAAAAAATGCAGTGGGAAGAAGAAACTCAATTTGCAAGGGCTAGGCTGAGTGCAGAGAGGCAACAACCAGTGCAACATCTACTTGGCCACGTGCTCTCCTTGGRAAAAACCCTACCGTGGACTTCCAAATTCTGCAGGCAGTAAGAATGGAAACTGAACTGAAGTGGCTTCCTAGGATACATATATAGATGTAAAAAAACCCTTTAGTCCCTTTAATTTTCTGATCTGTGCAAATTGTCTCAGAGATATCTACAGCAGCATGGCAAAGAAATCCCAGCCCCTGCCAATGACTCGATTCCCAGCCATGACGTTAGTGTTTCATACCACACGGGTGAGCGAAAGAATAAAGCGATAAAAGATCAAGCGCTGTATGTGATGATTCATTTTGGGATGGCTGGGCCCAACAATAACGCAGTCACAGATGGATCTCCTTCATCTCCTCAGTTGTCTGTAAATAAAATAGCAGGTAGGGATAACTTTCTCTGCTGCAATCTGAATGTAACTWTTCCAGTATGCTCCTAAAGCAAAAATTAAACCCTGGGCACTTGGATGGAAGGCAAATACTCATGACTATAGCCTGGCTCCTGTGTAGCTTATTTCTTGTGCCTTCAAGCTTTTCTTGCAGGCTTCAGCATGGGGATCTTTGAACCACCCACAAGAGGTTCCAAAGGACAATTTTAATGCCAGAGAGGGGATTGCAGGAGGAAAACGCACTGATTTAGAATAAATCTGTTAATTTGCTGAGCCCTATTCAATCTCTTTCAACCCCTCACTCAAAATAAGGGTATAAGGGAACCCATTGCCTCAGAACTGAAGTCACCATTAGCCCATCAATCTGTCTCTGAGAGTGGCTAAAAACAGGGGCTGAGGAAAGAGTGGTAAGAACAGAGAAAGAACAGAGTACAGGAACGTATTTTCCAGATATTGTCTGAGCCCCCAGCTGTTCAGAAACCTCTGGGTATTTTTATTTATTATTTCCAGGTATTTCATGTATGTATGTATGTGTGACCTTGTGTCATCTCTGCTTGAATCCGCACCATTTTTGAGGGGTGTCCCCATTCCTGCAGCCCCATGTGAGAAGCTGCCCAGGGCACACCCGGCTGCTGGCATGGGAGGTGCAGACAGGGACGAGGAAAGGCAATCTTAAAATCATGAGAGCAAAATGAGCAGCTCTGAGAGAGCCTTAAGATGCCTCCTGCCAGGTGTTTCTACAGCCTGTTCTTAAAGCTCAAAGGCCTCCCTAGGAAACTGTCCTAATGTTTAATTAACTTTACAGATAGAAAGAGTGTTTCTTTTGTTCTTTTTTTCTTTCCCTGAATGCCTAATGTTAAGCTAAATTGCTATATTAGTATTACTAAATACTTGGTAGATACAGAGAGCATTTGAGTGCTGCCCTCTTTATAATAACCTCTTACATATTTGAAGACTGTGATAAAGTTCCCACTTCTTCTTCTCTTTTCTTGCCTGTCAACCACTGTATTGAAGCCACGGAGTGTCACAACTATTGTTTTCCCGTGCTGAGTGTGTCAGCCAGGACAATACCCACTAGTACCTGAGACAAGGTCCCAGGGGCTAACGAGCTCATGGCCAAAGGCCACCAGCTCCAAATGCACCTACAGCGACTGGAAAGGGCTATCAGCTGTGCCAGAGACCCAGGTTTGGTGGAGGAGAGGTAATCTGGCAAAAGCGAGACCTGGCACGAGTGATGAGTTGTCACAGCCCTGGAGGGCAGAACATGTGAAATTAGGGAACCACCTCCTGTCCTTCCTCTCCCAAAGAAAGGGCTCCCACGGGCTTCCTCTCCCAGAGCGCATGCCTTGGCCGCAAGGGTCAATGCACGCGAGGGAAACGTCCCCTTTTGCTGAAGGTTTGCCCTGTGCCCTGGAGGACACGGTCCGTGACGTGTGCTCGGGGAAGCTGGGAACGYTGTCCTGCTGCCCCTGCCCGGGCAGGCTGTGGCTGCAGTGAGCTGCCGTCGTGGGCAGTGAGGACGGCGTCTGCCTCAGCAAAAGCCCCAAGCACTGAGCGTTATAGTCCTCCAAGAGAGACGTTCCCTTAACCCCTGGGCCCTGCTGGTTCCCTTGACTCCTGGGAAAGTCTTTCCCTGCAAAGGGAAAAGCCCTCGTGCAGCCAGCACCAGGCTGCACTTGCTCTGCTGCTTCCAAAAGCCTTTCACGCCACAGGTCTATGCAGGGGTCCCAGCGCAGGGGATCAGCGGGCTAGATGGTTAAGTGACTGTTGGCCTTTCTGGCCGTGAGGGGTTGAGTGATATGTGAAACCAGCGCTGGCCAGGGCTGCCGTTCAGCATTGTAGCATCCCCACCTTGTGGTGCGAGGCCGGAGTGCCGGATCCCCAGCAGCCGCACGCGCCGCGCCGCTCGCGGAGCTGCCGGCACCGCTCGCACGGACGCGGGCGCCCCGGGTCCAGCTAGGTCTTCATTGCAACCAGGCACGCAGACGTGTGCTCCAGCTTGCTCCAAAACAGGTGCTAACAGGTAGGGAAGAAAACCCTGGTGAGATAAAGGAAGACCTGATTTTTTAAATCATTTTTTCTTTAATCTGACACTCTTTCCTTCTGAAAAGTTCAAATATGCAGCTCTGAGACCTGAGTGTAAGTTTCATGAAGATTCGAAATATCATCAAAGGATTCTCAGGGGCATTACATAGCTGACCAGCAAATGTCTGCTAAAATATGTTTTTTTTTTCCTTTCTTTTGTGAGATGGTATCTTGGGGGTGATCTGTGAGGTTTGCTGAAAATATATTTTGCAAATGAAAAAGATGTAGTCCCTTGTGGCCCCTTGGTTAGTGTAGTCTCTTATCCTCACCAAAAAAAAAAAAGAAATCCAGACCCTCTGGTTACTGATGAGCTCAGAGAGCTAAAGCATTGTCCGTGATGGAGCAAACATAAGAGGTGAGAGACAAGCAGATGTTCTTCTCCAAGCCTTGGACGTTGCTCAGACATTGCAAGCATCTGCTGGAGSACAACTCGAGAGGACTTCACAGCTCCGGGTCCCCGCGAGTGCTCAGCCACTTCCCACAGGCTGCTGTAAGCCCAGGAAATGCCAAGCGGAGATGGAAGCGTGGCGAGGTGGGAAGGAGGTGCAGACAGGAGGCGGCGTGCTGGAGGCTCCGCGTGCCGCGGCGGGCAGCGGCGTCACGGGGCCGGGGATCACCAAGGGTTAGGAGCTTCCTTCCACCCGCTGCCGCGTCCGCCGGGACTGGCCGACCCGCGGCGTTACGAGCCCGGTCTTCAAAGCATTCCTCTCTTTATTGTCGGGGCACCAAATGCCTCGCACAGCTGCTCGGGAGCTTTGCAAGCCTGGGTCAGCGTCAGCTTCACCGCCGCGCTTGGGGGTGAGTGGGCCCAAAGAGGCGCTGGAAGACATTATCTGCTCCAGGCAGCTGAGGACATCAGGTTCTGGAAAGCAGAGACTAACCAGGGCCACATAAACTGGTTTCTTTAGCCAGGCAGATGCTGGGAGGGTCAACTTTCTTCATTATCCTTGAGCATTTTGAGGGTTACATTCTGCTGTGAGGAAAGGCAGGGGAGGGAAGTCTTGGCATGCCAAGGCACCAGCATCTCCTGGGAAGCCACTCAGAGCGCTGCAGCCTTCCAAACACGGAGCCTTTAATCCCCATATTTACATTTGTATCGCCAYGAAGAGCCATCCATCAGCGAAGGCCTCGTCCAGCAGCTGGCAGAGCCCTCCCCGCAGACATACCATCGCAGCGGTGTGGATGGAGCACCGCTGTCTGCCGCGGGATTTATCGCACTGCAGCACGCATCCTCGCCACGGCGCCAGCCAGAAAGGCTCCTCCTCCGCGGCCATGGCTGCATCTACACTAGGATTTTTCTTTTTTTCCCTCCCCGTCTGAGCTATATACCCTTCCCACCTCTTGGCATGAAGTGAGAGGTGTATCCTGCCGATGGACCAGGGATGCAAACACAAACACGGTGCCTTCCCCATGGGCTAGATCTTGCCAAGTTAACTCCATAACATTAAAGAACAATAACGTTTCTTTGGAGCTCTCCTTAAATATCTCTCAAAACCATGCTGGATAATGCGAAGGTGAAATACATCACGGCCACAGTAACCTCATAAAGAGCGTGGAGAGACAGCCAAAGTGCTTGAGCACTGCCAACTTAGCGAGTCAACGGGCTTCGGAGCCTGCCACCCTCTGACTTTATTTATCCTCTCACTGGAGGAGGAGGAACTTACAGTGCAGTGTGGAAGCTCACAAAAACGAGAACTGCAATCTATGAAACTCTGCAATGCAAACAAGTTCGACAATAAACAAACCAGCTTGGCCTCACAAGTGATGCTAGTTAGCGTGAAGCTCACTCGGGTCCTACAGCGTGCGCTGTTTAGAGTGCAGAGGCTTCCAGTTTGAAATTTGTAGTGGGATGTACAGACCTGCATAAGCTGGATGTGGTAGGCTCTAAAATTTAATCAAAAGAACTGAGAGGAAATCCAAGCTGAGTCCATATTGCACATCTGGGGATAGAAGCCAGAGACAATTGGGGCTGTCCTGGAGTGGCCTCACAGACATCCGACATCTCTTGTGAGATTGGAATTCATTTTGTTCCCCTTGGTCCCTGATGGCTTGAAAATCCAACTTGGGTCACCTTAAATGGAAAAGATATATTTTTTTCATTAGTTATTATTTTAATATAAGGAGCAAAATAAGAGAAAAGCCAATAATGAGAGCTGTTGGAATAGCCTGCACGGTTAGCTTTATCCTGTCCAGAGAGGGCGAGCACGTTCAGCAGCTGTTCTGCCAGTCATATCCCACCCAGTGCCTGCCTCTGAAGTCCAGGGACCAAACTTCTCCTTGGTGTAAAAGCTACGGCAAGAATCAGTTTGATGTGATGAGTCAACAGTTTACACAACATCAGCCTGGGATGGCAGTTGCATTTCAACAACAGATTCCTCTGGATATCTATTAAACTGGGCTGGCTGGTATTCCCGTTCTCATGTATATAGACACATACCAGACAATAATATCCTTAACAACCCACAGCTGAATTGCTCAGCTTGTGAATCTGCCAGAAAACACATAATTTCCCCCATCAAGGAATGCTGCTTGGCACATCTTTAGTATATCGCTTACGCAGCCCTCAGTCGACCCAAATGATTCACCAAGCAAGATCTCTTAGGCAAGGTTTTACGTGATGGAGCAGTTCACCCTCACCGAGAACGCAACCACCGTTGAGTCTCACCTCAGCAGCAAAAGCTCCTACCTAACAAGCAGGAATTACTTGGATGAGAGTAGTGGGGCTGGCTCTGCCGTGGGGTGAGCTCAGCCGTCTGGCGTGGGCTCCATCAGCAGGATGGAGCAGCACAGCGGGAATGGAGGCTCAGTTCCAACCCACACGTCCTACTGCATGTCACGGTTTAGCATTTATCACTCTTCATATTAAGATTTATTCCTATTTTCTTGCTGTTGTCGCGGGAGGCTGGTCCCAACACAGGCACTTCCCACGTACCGCCCCGCTGCCCCGTGCAGTGGGTGGCAGGCGGGGGACAGAGCTCCTCACCCACGGCCCTTGCTGGCTTCGTGGCCRTCCTTACAGAAGCCGTGTCAGGGGCTTAGGGGCTCCTTGCACAGAGACGCTGGTGATTAGCTTGGGGACGTTGAGGGCAGCAAGCTGTCTGATCCCGCACAGCCAGCCATTGTGCCGGCCACCTGGGAAGTCATTTTTCACTGGAAATAGATGCTATCATYCAGATCTGGATGAATTATGTAAGATTCTTTGGACCACAGACAGGCGGAATGGGGCTGGAGCACCATGTGAGCTCAGCTAAGGTTTCCCATGCAGCGTCCTGGTTTTGTGCGCAGAAATGGTAACTTGGCTCCCTTCCTGCTCGAAAACATTTGTTTGGATGTTCTGAGAATTTCTCGAGTCTGTGGACCCCCGCCACAGGGTGTTACATGGCTTTAGATAAGAAATCTCCATAAAACTGTAAGCAATGTGTCTTCTGCAGTAAATCCTTCTTCTTAGGCAGCAGCGAAGCGGTCACATTATGTTGCCTTACATCGCAGCCCACCTGTTGCAAGGAGGATGCCAAGAAAATTATACACCAGTGGGAAAGTGTAGATTACATGTATGGCTTGGTCCCAGCAAGAGTCCGTGTGGACATGGGATACACGTTAAAAATCCTAYCGTGGCTCGCTGTGCGATACGAAGGGAATCCCTGGCTAGACAGGGAGGAGAAGTCTGCTGGCRTAGATAACGCAGCGGGAGCCGCCGTCTTTCCATGGAGAGGCACGAGGAATAGGTGGGTGTAGGGCAGGTGGAGACCACCACCCTTGGGGCATAGCATGAGGCCCCGCTGAGGTCCCCAGGGTGCCTGAGACTCCCTGCGTTGTGACCTGGGGTGGGGAGAGGGACCCTCAAAGAAAAACAATGAGGTCGAACCCAAATACAGCGTTTATGAAAGAGTCTGGAAATAACCCACTGCTGATGAGAGCTTTTAGTGCCCCAACGTGGTGCCTTGKTTGCCATGGACCAAGAGGGTGCAAGTCAGCGTGGGGACACGGATGGGACCTCCGTGGTCACGGGCTCCCAGCCACCCCTTTTCCAGAAAGGATCCCCTTCCAGGCTGCCGGTGGGGTTTGTCTCTCCCGCGTCGGCCGGGAAGGCACCACAGGATGTCCTCTCTCCTGCCCTAGCGCGTAGCCAAGGCTGAGATACATCTGAGAGGACCTTCCCTTAAAGGTRCAAATCCTCGTGTGTAAAACAGCACCGAGAGGCCAGCGACAAGCGTCTCACGGGGCAGCTCTGCTGCGGAAGGAGAAGTTGGAGGCGAAGCCGGCTCGGGTGCGCGGCGGCTCGGCTGTGATAGCCGGCGAGAGCCACAAGATGTCTCTGGAAACCAGCATTTGGGGGGGAAAAAAAAAGGGGAAAAAAAGGCATTAATAACCCCGGAAAGGGGCTGGGCCGTTTGCACCAGTGCAGAGAGTTGACCCCAGCTGTGAGGCGTGAGCCTGGTTTCACAGGCCCCCTCCCCAAAACCTCCTCTCCATCGCTGCTAGCCCCGGGTGAGGGGCAACGGGGGGGCTGCACCCAGCGTCCTTCCTGCCGGCTCGGAAGGGAGACGTGGATCAGGGAATCGTGGGCGGATTAAAAGCACCGGTGACTTTTGAAGGTGCTGGAAGAACAGGGCAATGTGCATGTTGGGGAGCGTGTTCGAGCATACAAGTCGCTCCTGAGGGGCCCACAGGAGATGCTCTGCACCTCCCGGGGAGTGCTTCCAAGGSACAGAGGATCCTGGAAAGAAAAGCCACCTAGAGCTGGATTTCTCTCGTCATGTGCCTGGGTTTACAGTTTCAAAACACCCCAACTCCTATGGGATCRCACTGTCTACGACGGTTCCAGCACGCGGGAAGCCCTGACGTGCCTCACGGCCCTGGCACGCGGCGGGGTCCCGGGGACGTGACTCAGGGCTCACGGGAACTGCTCCCCGATCCCGCTCTCCGAGTAAACAACCGGGGAATTGCAGGGTGGAAAGGTCCAACTCAGACCAACGCTGCTATTAAGAAACAGGCAGAGCACTAACCCAGCGCCGCAACCGGTGACTCACGGCGYTTAACAGGAGGAAACAAAGCTATCTTTCAATGGACCGTGCGCGGAGACAGCAGTTGCTGTAAATTGGGAAGCCTCTTCAGTGTCCAACTAAAAACATGCACCAAATAAAACCCCAYTGGCCACCAGGCTCAATGATCCCAAACATTATTTCTTTCACTGTTTGTTTTCCTTTTTACAAATCACAAGGCAGTCGTTTAAATTAATAATAACCAAAGTTATGGGAATAATGGGATTTTTAATGAGATGTTTCTGGCTGTGGGGTGCCTTTACTGAAGCTCATCCATGGCATGCTAGTGCTTGGCAATAACGCAATACGGTGAAAACCCCATTAGCCCAAATCCACTGGGGCGGCAGGACCAAACTCTATTCTTATAGCGTGTTTAGGAGAACTCCCCAGGGACTGAACTGTTGTTACAGTGCCGTATTTGAGGCACATGATATGAACAGCAAGAAAAATGATTAAAAATAATAATAAAAATAATGTGCTCTGTGTCTAAGGACATGATTGGAGGAAGAATGACTGTCCCTGTACAGACAGACCAGCCAAATTTAACCCACTGATGGGTTAAGCTGCTCCCTTGCAGCTTCTGAAGAACAGCTTTGAAAGGATAGTTGTTCCCCTACAGATTTTAGCACAGCACAAGTGTCTGCAAGCAGGTGAGATGTTGTAGGTCCCCGTGTCGCATGTGGGTGATGAGGTGAAGCTCCCTGGGCACCCACATGGCCCCTCAAGGGCATCCGCACGGCAAGGATGCCTTGAAGGCAGCCCTGACTGCACATCACTGGTGGTGTCTTTGGTTTTGCCTTCTACTAACCCAGATGGGCAAAAATGAAGGTGGCGCAGGGGTGGTTTTGCCCTTGGTTACAGACAAGGCAGCATAGGGAGATGTTGGAATCAGACATTTGGAACTCCTGTTATTATAAAAAATTGCAAAACATATCAGGATTTGGTAGGGCATTTCTTGGTGGTATTTTATTCTACCTCTATGTCTGATTTCCCTAAAATAGTCACTCTTATTGGTCAGGAAGTACTGATTTCCCTCCAAAACATGCAGTAGCTTCCGAAGCAAAGACCTCCTCCTGAAATACTCCCTATGCAAGAAAGTCTTTGCTCCCAAAGACTGAAACCCCACAGTACATTGAATTTGCTGCACAGAAAGGACCATGGTCCTGCATCCATCCAGCGGGCAGGATCCAGCTCCGTGCCATAACCACCCTTGCCAGTGCCAGGGCTTCCCGCGCAATGACACGAAGCTGCGAACGCCAAGTCTCCTGAGTGGAAAGGAATTAGTAAAACCCCATATTCATGAGATATTGAGAGCTAATTATATGTGCATCGGAAACCTCTGGGGGAAGGGAGATGGAGGCCTTTCATTAGACGGGAACTGGAACTTTTTCATCATTTGTCTAGCTGAGGAATGCGGGGCTGCTGTCTGGAGAGSGCTGTGGGATTTGGCCGCGGGGCTGGGCGTGCAGGTGAAGTGCCACTCTATGGAGCATTTCTGCACTGTGGCATGTTTTGGAGAAGGCTCTCGGTGTGGCAGGTCAGCCCGGGGTGCTGGCTGTGGATATGTCTCGCGGATGGGACCTCTTCAGTCTCCCAAACACCAGGAGGAAGCATTGCTTCCAAAGTAATGAACGTCTTCTTCGTGCTGCACCCCAAATGGGTCCGTAGCCCTGTCCACCACACCTCAAAATGTCCATGGCTTCTCCTGGAAGGATGAAGCCTAGTCATTTCCAGGAGATGCCTGTGGGAAGTCCGGATCTCTTGCTTTTGGCATCTCATCAGTTATCTCTTCTCTCCTTTTGCCACCAACACGGTTCCATATCCAGTTGTTGCCACCAAGGTCAGAACTGGAGGGGAAAAAAAAGAAAAAAAAAGAAAGAAAAAAAAAAAAAAAAAAAAAAAAAGAAAAAAAAAAGAAGTTTTTAGCGCAGACACAGAGGTAAATGCACATAAATGCACAGAGGCAGCCCCTCCTCGTGCACGGGCACCCGCGCGGGTTCCTCCCCGGAGCTCAGCAGCAGCGACCCCGGCTCCAGCCCGCTCTGGCCCCGCTCCGGCCCCGGCTCTGGCCTCCGTTCCAGCCCCGCCCCGGCTCCTACCCCGGCTCCTGCCCCGCCTCCAGCCCGGCTCCGGCTCCTACCCCGGCTCCTGCCCCGACTCCAGCCCGGCTCCAGCCCCGCTCCAGTCCCGCTCCGGCCCCGGCTCCAGCTCCGCTCCTGTCCCACTCCCGTCCCGGCTCCGGCCCCTGCTCCGGCCCCGGCTCCAGCCCCGCTCCGGTTCCGGCTCCAGCCCCGCTCCATCCCCGGCTCCAGTCCCGCTCCTGCCCCGTTCCAGCCCCGGCTCCTGCCCTGGCTCCAGCCCGGCTCCAGCCCCGCTCCGGCCCCGCTCCGGCTCCAACCCCGCTCCTGCCCCGCTTCGGCCCTGCTCCGGCCCCGCTCCGGTCCCGGGCCTGGCTCCTGCTCCGCTCCAGCCCCGCTCTAGCCCCGCTCCGGTCCCGGCTCCGGCCCCGCTCCGGCGCAGGGCGCTCGCTCCGCGGCTCCTGCGGCCTCCGCTGCCCTCCGCGCCCGCGGGGCCGCTCACCTCGCAGGCCGGCGTTACAGCCGCTTCCCCTCGTGCCATCACTTACGACACTGCGGGTGCTTTGTAGCACCTTTTGTTAAAACCGCGGGGCCGGAAACTTAATTTACCCGGGGCTTTAAAGACCAAAAAATGCAGGCAGACCGGCGGACCCGTGATATGCCCGTTTAGTCCCGAGAGCCAAAGATTATTAGGAATTGTTGTGTTTTTTCTCGGCTGCTTCTGCTGTTTAAAACACCTCCCCGGCTACTATCCCTGACTGGGGAAAAAAAATAATAAAAAAACTCCTGCCCTTCTTAAGCAAGAGGAGAAGAGCAAGAGACCATAGCAGTTGCTCTTGGCTTTATTTGCTTTTGCTGTTATTATTATTATTTTCGAAATTTTTGGAGAGCGAGGTTTTCGATTGCTGAAATAATTGCCTGGGAGAGAGGTTCTTTAATCTACTCATACATTATTGACTCGGGCTCCAATATTTGGCTTGCTGCTTTTTATCGCAAGAGGATCACGTACGAGAGTCTTTTTGCATAACAATTTTTAAAGAGGACACATCCTTATATCCAAAGTGGACGTGACTTGAATTTTGCTGGCGTTTGTCCCTAAAATGACCCAATTCCGGTTACTGCCACTGGGCAGCAGTAACATTGCATCATTTCTCCAGGCAATAGACTTATTTTGCTTTACTCTCTGCCCCTTGCCCTGCTCCACACACCCCTCAAAAAACAAACAAACAAACAAAAGTTTAGAAAAAGTAAATATATACATATACTTTTAAAGCTGATTATTCTGTCTGGCTGCGCTTTAGCCCTGCATACACCGTTTTCTCTCCCTGGGAACAGATGAACAGAGAGGAGCAGGGGCAACACGGCTAATTAACGCCCAAAGTCGCCAGAAACGGCAACGTTGCCTGCAACGAAATCTGTCCGCGGGAGTCAGCGCCGTGTCCGCTCCCCCAGCCACCTCCCCGACGGCGACCCAGGAGTCCMCTCCGACCCGCTTAAAAAATAATAATAATAATAACAACATAGAAATCGAGCAGCTTCCCGGCCCGTCTGGTCCAGTTAAAACCAGAACAAAGGAGGGCCCCAGCACAAAGGGCTGCCCCCCCTGCAGCGCGGCCCGGCCCAGGCCGCTCCGTCGAGCCGGCCCGGGCAGCGGCGGGTGCAGCCCTCGGCCGGGTTCCTTCCCCCGGCCCCGCCGTTGCTGCGGGGAGCGCCGCGGACCCGGCTCCGTGGGGGCCCAGCTGAGCCCCCTTCCACGCGTGACGCTGCCCACGGCACCTGCGCCGCCACCGAGGGGCTCCACACGGGCCTGCCGGGCCCCGCAGCGGCGCCGGCGGCCGAGGCAGAGCGAGGAAGGGGCCCGTGGGCACCGCGGCCCACGCAACCCCACGCGCGGCCCGCACGAGAATGGTGAATAACAGCACGGGTGCACAGGGGCGCAGCGCGGCCGCCTGCAGCGCTGCGCGGATCCGCCCTCGGGCGCGTGTGTGCAGCGCCGGGCGCTCCCGTGGGCCCGACCCCGCGTCCCGCGTGGGCAGGCGGGGTGAGAGGGACCCCGAAGCAGCGCGGAGCCGCGGCGRGGCCCGGGGCCCTGCGCCTGCCCTTGCGCGCTCCCTGCGCGCCGCGCAGAGGGGCCGGGGGGAGGCAGCGCCTCTCGCAAAAACATCCCCGAGCCCTTCCCTTCACACACACTCTTTGATTATTTATTTATTTATTCCCCCTAGCAGACACAGAAGCGGGGCGAGACATAGGTAGGGAGAGCGGAAGGAAATTGAAAACATCTTTAAAAATGTAAATGGGTGAGAGCGAGTCTGACACCGCTTAGAGGGTAAAAATGAGGCGCACGAAGCAGAGCTGGATGCGGACTCGAAGCGAGCTCCAAACTTTCAGCCCTGCTGGCCTTGCACTTGGGGAGGGACAGGAGAAGCTGACCCCGAGTGGGGTAAAGCGGCTTCAGAAACATCTCCTGTAACCTAAACCAGATTGTCGGGGAGGCAGATGGGGCTGCCAAAGGAGCCACTCGGACTGCTCGCCTGCCGGGAGGAGGTCGCTGCCCGGCTCGGGTGTTTTCCCTGCCGGGGCAGCGAGGGAGACGCGTCGCCGGGAGCTGCTCCTTCCCAAGGCGGCCGATCCAGGTGACTGGTGCTGCTCGCAGCGAGGTAGGGTGGGCTGCAGACGCGGGAGGGAGGCGGAGGGGGGGCTTGGGAAACATGGGAAGGGGGATTCCAGTCAGGCCACTGGAAATCAGCGACTTCTTTTCTTTTCTTTTCTTTTCTTTTCTTTTCTTTTCTTTTCTTTTCTTTTCTTTTCTTTTCTTTTCTTTTCTTTTCTTCTCTTTTCTTCTCTTTTCTTCTCTTTTCTTCTCTTTTCTTCTCTTTTCTTCTCTTTTCTTCTCTTTTCTTCTCTTTTCTCTTTTCTTTTTCTCTTCTTTACCCCCTTTCTGTCTTTTCCTCTTTTCTTTTCTTTTGCCTTTTTATTTTTTCTTTTCCTATTCGTTTCTTGTCCTTTAATATCTTTTATTTTTCGCCTTTCCCCTATTTCCCTATTTCTCCTTTTTCTCTTTTCTCTTTTCTCGTTCCATTTCCTTCTCCATTTTCTCTGTCCTTTCCCCTTTACTTTTTTCTCGTTTATTTCCTTTCTCCGTTTTATTTTTCTTTTGCCTTTTGCTTTCCTTTTTCGTTTTACTTTTTCTTCTTGTGTTCCCGTTCCCTTCCCTTTTCTCTTACTGTTTTCTTGTTTAAAAGGAAAAG
>PTEX01000095.1:611803-623464 GCA_003342815.1 Eudromia elegans
GGGCCGGGAGCCGCGGGGCTTCCGGGCCGCGGTGCCCAAGGCCGCGGTGCTCCGCGCCCGCGCACCCTCGCGCCCCTCCTACCCCTGCCGGAATCGGGCCCCGACGTGCCCGGTCCGCGGGGGCCGCGGCGGCGGGGGGCGCGTCCCGCGGTGCCCCCCGTCCCCGCGGTCCGCGGAGCGCTGCGCGGCCCTGCCCAGCGGCGCGTGTGTGCCCTGCCCGCAGGCCCGCGCACCAGGAAGCTGAAGAAGAAGAAGAGCGAGAAGGAGGACAAGCGGCCGCGCACCGCCTTCACGGCCGAGCAGCTGCAGCGGCTCAAGGCGGAGTTTCAGGCCAACCGGTACATCACGGAGCAGCGGCGGCAGAGCCTGGCGCAGGAGCTCAGCCTCAACGAGTCGCAGATCAAGATCTGGTTCCAGAACAAGCGCGCCAAGATCAAGAAGGCGACGGGCATCAAGAACGGGCTGGCGCTGCACCTCATGGCCCAGGGACTCTACAACCACTCCACGACCACGGTGCAGGACAAAGAGGAGAGCGAGTAGGCGCCCCGCGGAGCCCTGCGCGCACAGGTGCTATTTAAAACCAGATCTATTGTCTATCCATAGTATAAGGACTCCACTAAAAAAAAAATTAATAATAATAATATGAACACTTACAAAAAATTATCTCTATATAGCCAAACAGCATATGACCTTGTATATATTTAATTTCAGGTAAGGAATATGTGTAGCGATCTCTATTTGCTGGACAGTTTCTCTCTGCCGTCCTCTCTTCTCCTCTCTTTTGTTCGTTCGTCTGTTTTGTTTGCTTTCTTTTCCCTTTCGATGTTCGTTGCTCTTGCTTTACAGTAAATGTCCGACTTTCCTGATCTTTCGTTTGATTTTTATTTGTGTGCGTGTGTGAATTTCTGTCTCTCTTTTCTTTTTTCTTTTTTTCCTTTTTTTTTTCCCGAGGAAAAAAAAAATCTGATCCACAGACTGCGAGACTGAACCCGCCGCTACAAGCCAAAGATTTTATTATGTTCAGAAATCTGTAGTCTGWAATAAAGTGTAGACTGTGTTCAGGATCCAGGCTGACTGTAATTCTTTATTTTGTGTATACATGCTTGTATATATATAAATGTATTTTATATTTATATATATATGCACAATGCGCTGTTTATGTGGTGCCATTTCGTTGACTTGATGAATCCTTCTTTTCGATAGATTGGTACAGCATTTTTTAAACCTATCGTTCCCTGTTTTAAATCCTCTCCGACTCCTCTATTTTTTTCTTTTTCCTTTTTTTCTTTTTCCTTCTTTTCTTTTCCTTTTTTTTTTCTTTTCTTTTTCTTTTGGCTATTTTTTTTTAAAGGCTGTTTCGCTCCTTGTTTCTCGTCTCCCGTGTCTCTCTATTTTTATTTATTTACTTATTTATTTTTAAGGAGAAATAAAACCCGCTGCGTAYTACCCGTACTATCACATCGCGGAGGAAAACGTCCGAGGCCGCATCGCCCGATAGGGCCCCGGGACGTGCTGMCAAGGGCTGTGCTCGACAGCTCCCTGCCCCGCTGCCATCCCCATATCCAGGGGCTCTCCTGGGCCGCGGGGGGCAGCGGGGCGCTGGGGGAGACCCCGGCCCGGAGCCGCATCGCCCGCCCCGCCGCTCCGGCCGCTGTGCGGGCGCCCGTCGCGGTGCGCGCGGGCCCCGGGGCCCGGTCCCCGCTGGCTTTTCTGCACCCACCCCATGCCGTTTCGCTCCCCTCGCCTGAGGGGCGGCCCCGACGGGGCGGGAGGCCGGCGCGGGGCTGCCCGGCCTGGGGGCCCGCGCCGGGGGCCCGGCTCAGGGCGCCGGGCGTTCGGCCGCTTTTGCTCTGCCTTCCCGGCCCGTTCCGCGCCCTTCTCCGCTCCGCGGCCCGCAGCCGGTGGGGCAGGAGCAGCGGCTGGTGGGAGCCGGTGCTGGGGAGCCCCCTCCCCGCCGCCTTCGCTGCCCCGGCCGAGGACGCCGCGCTCCGGCACTCGGGGAGGCCACGGCCGGGGCGGGAGAAGCCCCCGGGCCCGCGGCGGCTCCGCGCCCGGGATGCGGCCCCTTCCCGGCGCCGTCGGCGCGGGCAGCGGGAGCAGCGGGGCAGCGCCAGGCCGTGTCCGCGCCTTCCTTTTCGCTGCTTTGCTCTTTCGCGTGGGTCTGGCGGGTTGCGGGGCTGCGTTTTAACCGTCCCCGGCCGGCGCTGCCGGCCCGGAACGAGCTGTCACCGTCCTCGGACGGTGCCGCTGGCCCTGCGGACACCGGGCTGCGGTGGGGCAGCCCCCCGGCGCCAGCCCTGCACCCAAACACTGCCCCCCACCCCCTGCCCCCTTGCCCCCCGCCGGCCCGGCCTCCTCCGCTGGCCGCAGCCCCTCGGCGTTCCGCAGGCCCGGGAGGTTTCGGCAAACGCTGCACAGCGCCATCTAAGGTTCCTAACGTCCCCTCCCTAGCGCTCAGCTCTGTTTGGKGTGTATATGTTTTTCCTCTCTCTCTCTCTCCCCCCTCCTCCCCTTTCCTATGGAATTGAAGCAGACACTTAAATCTTCCGCCCGAGGTCAACAATCCGTCCCCCAAAGCCCGAGTGCCCCCGTCCTGCACGGGCTGCGCGGGGCCAGCACGACCCCCGTCGCTGCCGCTGCTCTTGGGTGGGGGGGAAARGGGGAGGATGCACCTGGGCCGCACCCCCCCCAACAGACATATAGACTCACACTCACACGCACCCCCTCATACACATACATGCGCTCACACTCACACTCACACTCAGGCACCCCGCCAGGCCCGCGGGAATCCCATCACTCCCGCCTTCATTTCGCTTCTCCCCACGCTGCGCTGCCCCCCGCCCTGCCCCTCCCCGCTCTCTGCCCCTTCCCCTGACGGCAGAACCGGCCCGAAGCCCGGGAAGGGCCGGGCCGAGCGGAGCGGCCACATCGCGACTATAGACGGCGGGGGAAGCCTGGGGCAGAGCCAAGGGGGGTATTTAAAGAGGGGAGGTTTACACCCCCCCAACGCGTGTGTGTGTTGGGCTTCTCGCTGGGTGCAGCCCGGGGTACCCCACCCTGGTTCCCCCAGGGTGGACAGGGACTTGTTCGGGGCCCCCAGCCCACCCCGCCGGACAGGCGCAGGGGGGACACGTCGAGGCCCTACGCAGACCCCCAGGAAGGGGCAGCCAGCCCGTGGGGAACTGGCTCTGGGGCGGGGAGCTGCAAACCCCGGCTTGAAGGCAGCGCGACCGCCCCCTCCCTGCCGTGGGAACCCGGGGCAGCCGCCCCCACCCCATGCCCGGGGGGGGCGAACCGCAACCAGCGTCGAGCAGGGCAGCCCTTGACCGCCCCCGCCCCCCCCCCTCCGCCGGGGGGTCCCCTCTCCACCCGGTTGTGCCGCGGAGGGGCCCTGTCTGCCCCGACGGCCCCACGGGGCAGCCCTGGGAGGGGAGGGGGGCACGAGGATCTCCTGCCGCCCCACGTCTGCAGGAGCCACCGTTGGGATGGGGGGGCCACACGTGGTGCCGCCGCCCGCCCCGTCGGGCCTGTCGGGGACCTTGTCCCTCCGCGCCGGAATCAAAGCGGACCTGGTTGTGACACGGAGCCCGGCGGGTCAGAGGTCACGTTTCACTGTCCCAATCAGGAAGGTTTCCAACCATGTTTATCTCAGGTGCTCCGACGGCCATGAGCGCTACCAGACAGGCCCCTTTCCCCCAGTCTCCCCCCCTTCACCCTCCATTTATTTCGGGGACCTTGGGGTGCCCTCAGATCGGCTCCAGCCCCTGGTCCCAGCGCAGGGTCCGCCCCGATGCAGCATCAGGAGCAGCGAAGGGAGATCCGACCACCGGCACCGGCCTCCACCAAACCGAAGAGGAGGGAGGAAGCGCAAGACCCCCCGCGACCGCCCAGCGAAGTCAAAACCCTCGAGGGCCGAAGCGGTGCCGGAACAGAGAGATCCCCCCTGGTTTGCAGGGATTCGCGGCGTTTTGCAAGCCCTGCACCCCAGCAGGGTCCAGCAGAGTCCGCGGCAGCGCCRGTGAGCGACCAGGGGCTCTGCCCGCCCGGGCTGCGCTGCGGGGGCTGCTGCCCCCCCCAAGGACCCCGGCCGCCCCCTCGGGGCACAAGCGGCTGACAAATCCTGGGGGAGAAACGGGTCCCGGTGGGCCCRGGGGGCCGGCGCTGCTCCCCCCGCAGCCCACCCTTTCTGCTGCTGGAAACGGCGTTTCGGTGGGTTTGGGTGTGTCTCCCCCTCACCAAATATATACACACATATATATAAATAAAGAAATAAAACACCTCAGGGCACCAGATAGAGAGAAAAAAAAAGGCGCTCTACCCATCCGCGATGAAATCTAAAGGCGTCCTGGGAAAGCCCGGCCAGAGGGAAAGGGCTGAAGTTTGGATAGGAAAAACAAACACAAAAGTTGCCAATGGGGGTGGGGGGCGGGAGCTGCGGCCTCCTCCGCGCCCGCTGCCGCGGGAGGCGCCGTCCGGGCCGCGGCCGCCGCGCCGCGGGAACCGGGATCCCGGCCCGCGGTGTGAGCGGCGCCAGGTGAGCGGCGCTTCCGGGGGGAAGAAGGGAACTGAGAAAAAAGAACTAAGAAAAAGGAGTTTTCTCAGCGCTTGGTCACTTGGCCGGTAACGCGGCCGCAGCGGCGGGTCCGAGCGCGCCCGGGCCGCCCCCGCAGGGCTCCCGGGGGGGACACGGGGCACCGGGCGGTGCTGCCCGGGCCGGGAATGGGGCTCGGCCCCGAGGGGCAGCGAGCGGCGGCTTTGCCTGGGGATGGAGGAGGGCCAGGCAGGGGGCACGGGATAATGAGGCATTTATTTTATTTTATTTTATTTTATTTTATTTTATTTTATTTTATTTTATTTTATTTTATTTTATTTTATTTTATTTTATGACTTGGTTTCATTGTTCTACTTTTGTTTTCATTTGTATTCATTACATTACATTTGTTTGTACATTTGTACATTACAAATTCATTWCATTTGTTTTCATGCTCTCTGCTGGGCTGGTGCTGGGGTAGCGGGTGCCAGAGCTCCTGGCCTGGGCAGTTGGTGGCCCTAGCTCTGGGGGAAGGGGGAGCCCCTGGGTTTTGGGGGATGCCAGGGGTGCAGGGGGGCAGGAACATCCCGTCTCACCCACGCGCGGCGTGGGGCTGGACCAGGCTGTGCCTAGTCGGGTTGGACYGTGCGGGACCCTGGTGCCGGACACCCCCATGCTCCAGGACCGGCTGCTGGGCTCAAAGGGGCAGGTTGTTCCGCGGGAAAGCAACGCTGGGATCCGAGGAACAGCCGCAGTGACGGGACATCTCTCTCCTCCACTCCCCTTTTTGATTGTTAGATTAAGACCCCCCCCCCTTATTTTTATTCCCCCAAATCGGAGTTTTCCGTCAGGCCCTCGGGAGCTGCGCGGAGCYGGGCAGTGCAGGCCTGGGCTGGGATGGGARGCCAGGCATCAGCCAGGGGCCAACGCAGGCAGGAGGGACCCAGGAGGGACCCCGTGGTCCCCTCCGTTACAAAGACGTTGAAGACGGCACAGAAAATACCTGGTACCAACTTTAAGTTCAGCCCAATTTCCTTTTTTTTTCCTTTTTTTTTTTGGTGCCAGGGAGCAACACGCCCCTCATCTCCCTCCCAATAAATAAATCATATCGACCTGACAGCTCCCCGTTACAATAAACTTGACCAGATCTTCCCGCAATTAGTTACGCGTTCTCGCTGCTCTGGTAAAAGTCTTGTTAAATGTGATTAATGTTAAAATAAGCTACCCTGGGCCGCACTCTGCGAGATCTTTATTGGGAAAGAGCAAGTCCTTAAGCTTCTTAAGGAGACGGATCCATAATGAAGGAGGATGCCTAGCGGAGATAAGGCCGGGGATACAGTCGACTTGTAGATAGCCCGTGCTGCGGCTGCTGCCTCCTATTGCGGGGAGAGGGACGGAGACCTGGAGCCTCCTGGCTGCAGGAGGGGCTGGGGCTGCCTGCAGGGCACCGGGCAGGCGCCAGCGCCTGGCACTGGGTCCCTGTGATCCCGGGAAGCTGCCCCGGGACCTGGGACTGCAGGGAGGAAAGGGCACAGGGATGAGGACGACCCCAGGAGGTGGCCCCAAGGAGGTGGGGAAAGCACGGAGGGAGCTTTGCAGGGGGGTTCACAGCTTGGAGCAAGAAGGGAGCTAGATGTTAGCATCAGCCTGGAGATTTCACATGTAGCCTGTTACTGCTGCGCAGTTTCTCTCTTTTTTTTTTTTTTTTTTTTTTTTTTTTTTTTTTTTTTTTTTTTTTTTTTTTGTGAGAACCATATATTTACAGTGGATTTCTGGATTAATTTAAGGTTATTTGGGGCTCTCTCCGTTAAGTAAAAACACACGAGCGCCACGCTTTCTTGTGGAAACGGGCATAAATATGGATCCGTTTCTGCAGTGGTTTGACACGCAGCTGAGTTTACCCCTGAACATTTCTATTATAGGATGCATCATATAAATATATATTGAGTCACATTTTAGATACTGATCATGTCCTCTGTAGATAATAATATCAGTTTGGGGTTATTACAGGTTCTGCGATGTAGCTGTTTCATATTTCACTTTTTAAAATATGTTCCACTTACTCGAAGACCACACAGGCTCCGCCAAGGACACCTGGTATCTATTACGTTGTTTGAGCCCGCGGAACAAAGCGCATCTCGCAGGACCGGGGAAGCGGGAGCTCTGCCATCGCTTCCAGCGGCCACAGCGCAGGGCTCGGAGGGCTGAGCCGTGGAAACGGAGCCACGTTCCACTGTGTGTCCGAACGGCCGGGCAGGAACCATGCCCAGGGGCGCTGCTCCATGCAGAGGTGTCGAGCACAGGCCAAGCACGCGAGCCGATTTGCCGGCTTGCACCCCAGGTTTCCCTTGAAAAGGAGCGTTGGCATTTGCCTGGACTGCAGCAATATCTTCATGGGACGTGTAGGCTGCGGAGGGGACAACCCGGCCCCTTGGCAAGAGGAGCAGCACACACCGGTGCTGAAAGCGAAGCCCTGCTCAGGGCCTCGTGTGCTACATCCCTACGACTGCACAGGGGAAGGTGCAACTCAAACCCGCAGGGCCAAGTGCTTAATCCCCCCCAAGGCTGTTCCCGGGCCTGGTGCACATCCCGGACCGTGTAAACCGGCCCAGGCGCAGGGCGGTCGCTGGCCAGGCCGTGCACCAGGTCCCAGCTCCCGGGCACGCTGGCATCGCGGATGGAAGCCACTTTCCGCAGGGGCGCTCAGGGCAGGGCGCTGCAGAGAGCTGCCGGTGCGCCCGGGTCCCGAGCGGGCTGCGGTGCTCGACCCGCGTCGCGCGGCCGCCGGCATCGCCACCCCGAGCCGGGGAGCTGGCTGGGGCTTTGTGTAAAACTACCGGAGGTTGCTGCGCTCCAGGCTCTGCAAGCTCTTCTTGGCATCCAATAAATTATTAAAAGTGATTTATGAAAATGTGCACGTGACTGCACGTGAGTGACATCATTATTGYTCTTACTACATATGAGGGGCCTCATCCTGCTTGTGTGTTTTGTTTTCCAAAGGCTCCTTCAGTTGAGGTTCCTCCTGCTCCAGCGAGTCCAGCCTACAGCTGCTCGCAGCTTGACCTTTCCTTTCCGTGGCTGGCAACACTGCCCTTGAAATCAGTGGGAATTCTGCATGTACGGAGCTAAAAGTAAATCAGGGCTTCGGAGTCTGGTTCCAAGCAATTCCAAAGAGCGTCAGACATTGCCTTAATTTGGACGGAGTGCGCTCGCAGTGAAAGTCCTGGGGCTAAAAATAAACACAGCTAATCCCTACGGGCAGAATGGAGGAAGATGGAGCCGGAGACAACGTCGAGCGTCCGGCCCCGGGCATCAGGCAGGGCGAAGGCTGCCCTAATCCAGCCGGAAACTTCCCTCTCCTTATCTTATTCACCTCCCGTGGCGGGGCCGCCGGTGTCTCGCAGGCAGCTATTGTGCTGCCAGGAAGGCAGCGAGCAGCGGCATCGCCCGCGATGCTCCCAGCCGCCCTCCCGTCTTGGGCCAGCCCCAAGGTGATGGTCACCTGCTAAATGGGTTCCCTGGTCAGTTAAATTAAATATATATATTTATAAACATGGCTGAGTTTGAAAGTCAGTGGTTGCTCGAACCGGTTTTCTTTCTTATTAAATGCTTTCTCATTAAATAAGAGAATTCAGTTTGTACTAATTTTTGCCTGTCTTAAAGCATGCACTGAAGGGCAAGTGTTTTTAGATAGATTTCTGGATAACGGGATGGAATACACCTGTAAGCCAAAGCTGTCACGAGTGCCTCCTCTGGGCAGTATTTTGGGCAGGGGATGATCAAATTCGCCATGTCGGAGCTTACAGGAGAGCACTGAACTAATTGTGCATCCCCACCATTTATTGTTTGCCACGGAGCGACTGAGACGCCGCGAGTTCCTCAAGCGGCCCTAGGAGGGGGAGAGCAGCCGCGATCCCGGGGAGCCCCCGGCTCCGCGGAGCACAAAGCCGCGGCAGCGGCCGCCCGCGCACCCCCGGAGCGGAGCTCCCGCGTTCCCGCTCTCCGCAACAAAGGACGACCAAGTGAGCCAGGGCATCCTGCCCATGCTGCGCTTGCCTTCTCCTTCCCACTTCCCGGCCGTCCATGTGCCTGGAGGGAGATTCCCCGGGAAGCAGCGTTGAGGATCGGAGCGCCAACAGCGCCTTGCGGAGCCGCTCGCCGCGTTGCACCGAAATGGCTCCGGATCCCCTCCGCGTCACCATGACCGGCGGGTTAACAACAGCTCCGAGAGGAGCCTCGCCCCAGGAAAGTTGGACACTGGGGCCCAATCCCGGCCCCRCTGACGGGTTCAGCTCTCGTGCTATACGTGCAGGAGCATTAAACCTAAAGCAGGCTGTTAAAAAGGCGGCATTGTTTCCTGCTTGTACCGAGAGCTTCTCATGTAAAGTCCTATATATTCTTTTACAATAAATACATGAAACAGTTAATCCAATGTTACATTGTTTGGTGATATTTTACTTGCAAATGACCATCGTTTCTTCTCTGCTCTGTTTGTTCCTCTGAATGTCTGTTTTATATTCTGGAAATGGAAGAGCTATTCTTTTAATGCCCATTTCTTTCTGATGATAATCGCTCTTTCTGGCAAATGCTGTGACTCGCAGCTAGTCTATATTTTCGATCAGTAAATATTGAACCACAATAGCAAGAAGGCTCTGAGCTATGATATGGCTAAAGCAAACAAATAAAAACCAGCCCACCTTTTTTTTYCTTTTTTTTCCCCCTTTTGTTATATTTCTATTATTTTCTGGACGGGCTTCCCTTTCCCTAAGGTGGTGCTAAATTACTGCTTATCTGGTCCAGGAGGAGACGCGAGTTGGGATTTTTTTATCCCGTGCAGCCGCAGCCTCATCCCAGTCCCGGTGGCTCYGTCATTCCCGTCCCTGCCCTGTGCAGCCCTGGGTGCGACGGCCTCGTCCCAATGCTGAGCACCCCATTCCTGGGCCCCGGTGCCGTTCGCCCTGGGCTGGGCACCAACAACAGGGGATGTGGAGGGTTATTGGAGTGGAGGGAGGCAGAGCTCTGGTCACRAACTGGGTCCCTGCTGCTGCTCCGGGCAGCTGAAATGCGCTGCTCTTGTCAACGCCTGTTGCAAAGGCAACCACCAGGCCCAATCCCCCTCCTCACCCGGGCAAGACACCTTCAGTGAGCGCCTGTGGGGACATTCTGGAGAGGTTTCACAGTACGAAGCTAAGGGACGCATGGGAAATTCCCATGCCCTGCAAAGGGTTCCGCCAGGCAAGAGCCTCCTGCTCCACTGAAAGGCTGAGGGCAGGACACGAGCCCAAGGAAATTCAAGTGAATTCACAGGATATTCCCAAGAACGTGTCAAAAAAATCCTCCCATAATAATTCAAGGCGGGTGATTCAAGCTCCCATAGGGAATGGGCTTGAGCCTTTTCTCCTTACCATCCAGGGGAATTTTGCTGTTATGGAGCTGGGCTCAACAGTAGCGCTTTAAACTATAATCAAAGGTCAGCTAAATTATATGTTCACTTAAAAACCACCCTCCAGAAGCCTGTGCAATATTTAGCTATGCTGGGCCCTTGCCCGAAAGTGTCAATTAGGATCTCTTTGGACACCCTCGCTCCTGAAGGCGCCAGTTGGCACCAGCAGCCCGTGGCAGGGGCTGCGGCAGCCTAGGTGTTAAAACGAAGCATTTGTTTTTGAAATGACCTATAAAGCCTGTGAGCATCCGCAGCCCGGCGCGAGCCGCCCGCGGAGCCCTGCGACGCCCGGGCGGAGGGCTGGCCGCCTTGGGAGGCCGCCAAGTTTTGCAGGGAGCTGAAATGATCRCCGTGCCGTGTGGAAATCCTCGCGTTCGGCAGCATGAAGTATTGATAGAGACACCACCCTATAAATAATCTATTCCTCCTCCAGCGCTATGAGATCCTGGAAATAATATACTTTATTATGAATGAAAGGTATTGAAGGATGGGGCAGCAATGCAGCTCAGACCTTATCCTGAGATGTGAACACAGGCAGAGCTGCCAGCCGAGGCACAGCTTGTCTCCTGAATAAGTTCACTGTGCTCTCCTGTCTACTATCATATCTACAAGAAGCAATCAACAGTCTGAAAAAAAGCCTTAATTCCCAGCCCTGGAACTTATGGATCCATTATGCCTTTGTATCGTTTGCTAATACTCATCTAGGTGAACTAAATGTTACAGAAAACTTGAAGGTGGTAAACATGCTGTCTGCTGAATTATTCCGTGTGTGCCAGCAAAGCAGCTCATGGCAGAACTGAATTATTTAATATTATTTTCCTGGATTGTGTAGACGAAGTGTAAGCTTCGTTTTTGGATTATGATTTGTATTATGAAATGCTTATCAAGTGTTTTCCAAAGATTAGTTTAGTTTTAATTAAGTAAACCTTTCTCAGGAGAAAGCTCCCAACTACTCTTCGTACCCAGAGGCTACCGTACTTGTTGTTTTTAATTATTTTCCACTGTTACCCAAACTGCTTTGGGTACTCCTGCCCAATTAAATCAAAGACATGGGCTTCTTATACACAATATGTTTAATATTTAATTTTAATTAAATTAATTAAATTGTTTATTTAATTTTATGTGCATTATTGTGCATAGAGTAATGCAAAATTTATGATAGGAAGAATTTGTGGAAGCTTTCAAACAAGCTAATTACTGAGGTAAAAAGAGACTTCTTTTCTGTTCCTAGGGAATAGGCGCTCGACCATAAGGAGATAACAAGGAGAGAAGTTGTTTGGATAAAATAATAGAAGGTTGCACAGCATTAAGAATTACTTGTTTTACCTTACGCTATCTTGTAACCATTCCTTGCTCATATTGCAATAGCTTCAACAACAACCCTCTCCCCCTTGTTGTTGCAGGCAGGTACTCTAGCATTTATCAGGGTAAATAAACCTAAAGCTACAATATAAATGTTAAAAATCGACAACTCATGTGCCACAGACATATGTTTTTGGTGACACCCTGGATGTTTTTTTCTGCAGCTAACATCAGTGAGTGTTTGTTGTTTGTCACATGGAGTAGCAAATAAACAAAAATCTATTATTTCCTTCTTTTCTTTTCTTTTCTTTTCTTTTCTTTTCTTTTCTTTTCTTTTCTTTTCTTTTCTTTTCTTTTCTTTTCTTTTCTTTTCTTTTCTTTTCTT